>OX457078.1:13370000-13970000 GCA_949752815.1 Conops quadrifasciatus | reverse complement strand
GGTCAAGCAAACCTTTCTATTGATCTACAGTTTTACATTCTTGAAATATGTAAAGTTTATCCAGCCAGTTTTATAGGCTAGTACATTTGTCTTAAGCACTTTGGTTAATTTTAGAGTCTATTGTCTGAGTCAAGATTTTGATACTTAATGGAAGCCATGCATAACCCTAGATGCTATTATTAGCTGGCTGGCTCTTGTGAGGTATCATGAAAACTTCAGATCAAAATCTAATCCAGACAGTTTTTTGTGGGTTTGATGTCCAGGCTGTGCTTTGAGGATGCCGAGACGGCGAAACATAGTGAGCCGTTGTCCGGCACTGGCAAGCAGAATAACTTTAATTGTGGGCTGTCAACTTATTAAGAGCGAGCTGCAGTATCTAAGCTTTTACAATATTGTTGCGTTGACATATCACCTGGTTATGAGAAGATCATTTATGTGGTATAGCATGATGGGGACGAAAAACGATTTAATCTTTCTTATCTGCTCCGATTATCCCCGATAGAGAAAAAAAGTGCGAAAGTAATAAATCGGAAACATACACAGTATCGTAAGTAATAAAAATATTTCATAAAAATTTCATTTATTTATATAAAAGTCGTTAGGTAAGTTAAGACCGCAAGAAATTAGCTCAATATCAGTTTTATAATAGTTTTGTTTAGTTAATTAATATGTACCTGTATATTTACAAGTACATTTATTGGTGCAATAAGCTTATTACAGACTTCAAAGGGACTAGATAATAATAAGACCATATAATTTAGTATTCTACAGTAAGAATTTATATACAGTTTTTTATATCCTAAATGAGGGAAAATTATATAATACATGGAGGTTTTGGTTAAGGAAAGCGATAATATGGATATCCGCTTCAATCTTTAATAATTTACTGAAACTGAACGTCAACCGACGACCACTTTTTCAGGTTTGACAACTACGTACCTTTTCAAGTTCGCCAAGCCTAAGTTAACCAGGCCTAGTTACATAAGTAATGAATCTAAAACAATCTATGATGCTACAATTTTTCCATATCGCAGAAAATCATATCATATGATATAACATACATACTCGCATGTATAATGAAATAAACACAAAATTGTATAGATCGTATGATTTACAATTTGCTTTTGAGTACAGTAGCCATAATGATCATTATTACACAGTGTTAAAAAATATGATTTTAAGTGCTAGAAAAATTATAATTTGGGTAAAATGTTTTTTTAATTATATAAATCTAAAAAAAGGTGGTTGTGATGCTAGCTCCAGGAATTCTGTTATATCTACGTACTGTGCAGTGGAAAATTTGTAGCTAAGATGAAAGTATTCTTCTAGACTTTCCACCGTGAGGTTCATTAAACTCTTTCCACGCAAGTTTACAGCCTACCTTCTTTGTACGGCAAAGATTAGAGAAAAGAATTTACAGCGCAACCCACTTTGTAGCACTTTGTTGTAGTCATACTGTCTCCAAGCGTCGTCCGCCAATGGAAATTTTTACATTTTTAGTCAATGTCACGTACGCCAAGTTCCATACACACACACACACACACACACACACACACACATAAATATGTATATACGATTAAAATACAAGCGCAAACGCAACATTTGTAGAGCTGTGCCTATTTGGGAATCCCCAAGAAGTGATCAATAAATTTAAACTAGATTTCAGCTAATTTCATATGCGATATTTTATATTCCAGATGAGACTAATGTATGTACGTTGCATGATTAATGATATACGAGTATCATGCTAATGGGGTTCTTTTTCATATATTCAGGTATATTAACTTTTATATTTTTCAACCAATTTTAAACCTTGCCAGAATCCTGAACCTTCTTATTCTCCAGATCAACGAACTTGTGGTAATTTTTAACTGGTATTTATTTTAAGGTCGTTAAATTCGTTAAATTTAAGTTGGTTGTTTCTCTCAACCAAAATTAGATCTTACAGGAGAGACCTCGTGCATCCTTCTCCAACATCAATGAATAAACAGGCTGCATAAATGAATAAGAAAAGAATTGATTGGAGGACTGGCTGGCTCCTTTAAAAGGTATGAATTCGCGCTGCTCTAATGTATCCTTTTTCACCATCATTTTAAAAAAATTCAAAAGAAATATGTAGTTCTTAATTTTAAAAGTTTTAAGTTAATTTTAAAGTATAGCTTTGGTTATTTTATTATAATGTGGGTGACAAATGGACTTGTTGTGTGCTTTAGTTATTTGCGTTCCTTTTAGATAAATTCAAATATAAAATGTACTCTTAATAAATTTCGAGAACGGCTGGAATCTTAACCTTATGAAACTTTTCTAGTTCGTACTTTAGTATGTATTATGTATTTTACAATATATGTTTTAATACATTTGTATTATTCAATACATTTAACGGAAACAGATTTTAACTTTAGAACACCTGAAAATCCGGCATTCCGGCATTTATCTACATCAGAAGCTTAGCAATAGCAGAGTTGCCATGTGTCATAAACGCCGTACAACTGATGTGGTTTCGTAGAATAATACAAATTACGATACAATCTGTTACCGATCGTTCCAAAAGTCTTGCCGATCCGTTCGACTAGTACAAGTGAATTCTTAGACGCACTGAAATAGATGAAAAAGGGTGGTTCGGGGTGGTTTGCTTACTGATTTGTGTGAGTAGTCATTTTAAGAAGACAGTGACGTTTAAGATTGTTTATTTTTTTCAGAAGTTAATTAAAAAGTTTTAATTGTTGTTGTTTTAAGAGTTGTTTTAAAGGGTTTGATAGCTGAGCTCTCTACTAAAAGAGTTCTATAAAAATCGCATAAAAAAGATTTGAATGTTTACTACATTGAGGCACAGGACGTAAAAGAATATGTGGAAAGTACGGCGGGAAGGCAGTTTTAGAGCCGATAAGCGGAAGGTAGAATAGCAAATATGTCTGCCCAAGAATTACAGCGGAAGAAAACAGACAATTGCACAATATTTAATGTGATCAATTTAGGGGCAATTTCACACTGTCCAGTTAAGTGCTGATCGGGGCTTGCAAACGTCAATTTGTAAGAGATTTTGACGTTTGAAAGTCCTAATTAACACTTAACCGGACATTGTGAAATCGGCCCTTAGAGTGTTTGAAGAGTTATCTGAAGTCTTATTATATTCAGCGGATCGGGGGATCAGTGTATCATATCTCTAGCTGTTACTCTACTCTACGGTTACTCTACGAATAACCGCCACTGGAGGACGACGACTACCTACCTACCTACCTGTTGACTCTCTGCTCCGACTAACTTCATTATCCAACAACAAAACACACCACACCGGTTTCGTTTGTACGTTCGTAATAATAATTCCACAACCGGGCCGTTGCTTTTTACTACATCGCGCTTAGTTAGTGTTTGGAAAGCCTTCACTCTGCATTGACACAACATCGAAGATCCGAGTAATTCGCGCGTCAACGCCGTCACATTACTTTTAAACGATCGTTGTCAACATCGCCGTTGCCATTGTCGTCGCCGTCGTCGTTTTCGCCGCAGCCGCCGCCGCCGCCGCCGCCGCTTGCCGTGTTAAACGGACTAGACACATCCCGCCCGTCTCCAGTACTCGACCACATCGTCCGCCCGGCCCGGCGTTATTTATCAACGGTTTTGTTTTGATTTGCATCGAATTTCTAATACAAACGCATACAAACACAACAACTTCTATATACACTCGTAGCAATGCTAAATTTAGTCATAAAAGTACCATATATAAGTACAAGTACTTTACACAACAAACATACGAACTTGTTTACAAACCAACAAGCCAACAAACTTTTAAACAAACCTACACACACTTGCATAAAGGCGCATCATTGACGGTACATACTTACTTACCCATGTACCAGCGACCCATCTACATAGCGCGTATACAGCGTGCCCGCATGTAACGTTGGCATTTTTCGTCGGCCGTTTTTATGCTGACGAGTACGACCGTCGAGCCACCACCCCGCGCCGCGGACGTGTTACACCGGAAAACTGTGACACAGCGGCGCTCACGATGACATACTATGTGTCTAGTTATAGCCAACTCTACGAAGGTATTTCTCGCGTTGGTATTTGCATCTGTCACATCAACAAACACACAAACACACACACACACACTTACCCACACACACACTCATAGCCAAACAATAAAATCAAAGTAAAAGTCATCAGGTTGTGCAGTACATATTATCACAAAAAATTCATGCTCGTATTTCGAATCGTATCGTATCGAATCGAAATGTATCGCATCGAATTGTTTTCTCTTTTCACCACCGATTTTCGTAACACTGGAATGGCATACAACCCACCCGGAACGTACAGACCAAACCACACAACCAAACCAACCCAAACGTCTGTTTTAAAGCCGGCCTTTAAAGTGTTTCAATTAATACAATTCTAATTAGAAATAATGTCTCATAAAGTTTCGTAAAGTTTTTCAATTTCCTGATTATATCCGATATCAATAGCATTCTGTCAGTCAGTCAGTCAGTCAGTCATTTATTTGTTGTAATCGGAATCGAAATTGGGTACGGTTTGCGGACTGCGGGCTGCCGCTGCTCCGTGTTCTTCGCATATGAAATTGCAGCGGTCGATAGTTGAACATTCGCCGTAAGTGACCGACATTTGCCCACCATCAAAGTGCTAAAATATATGTAGTTAATTTTAGTTTTAAATTTTCTCAACAAATACCACAATAACTTACAGAAAAATAGCAAAAAATACTAAAAAATATTTGGAATAGTAAACATGTCGGTACGTACTACGTACATACATACATATTTCGTAGGCAATATTGTGATTGCTTTGTTGTTGTCGTTTTTGTTGCTGCTGTTGGCATTTCGCCAATGGTAACTAGCCGCGGAAAAAATATTATAACGAATAGAGAAAAGGGTCAGGAAATACAGCTAGTAGCTAGTATCGTATGTTATTAGTTAAATACAGCTGTTTTATGGATTTTAGTAATTCCAAAATTTTATGATAATTTTGCGATTCGTTCTGTTTCAAAGAATTACAATACCGTCATAATTAGTAGCACGATATGAGGAATAATTTGTGCCACCAAAGAGCACCAAAAACAAAAGCTGGTATTTTAGAAAATCTTTATTTATTACTCTTAAAACTTTGAGCCTAAATCATTAATTAAGCTATTGCAAAAAAGCTTCAAAGTACAATATTTTTTAGAGAACTATTAACTCATAGTAATTGGAGCAGTGGCTTCTACTGTTCTTATAGGAGTATAGAACCCAAGACTGAAATGCCCGGCGGCAGAATATTCTCGTATTCAAGTATTCGAGTGAGTGATGATGCCGCTCGTTACTTCTATAAAAAAATCAAATGTGAACAACAACATTCTGATCCGTTATCTATAGATTGACTCTCGCAAGATAAATTACTCTTTTGTTTCTCGTTTTAATTACACTATGTCGGTATATTTCCTTGGATGCTATCTTGTTTTTGCTTGTTTGTTGTTTTTTTTTTTTTTTTTTAATAATCTCTGTTTTAGCGTCGGTTTAAAGTCTGTATGTACGTTATGTATAGTACGATATATTCGCTTTAAACTAGTTTCATGTGGGTTGATAGACGGGCACAAATAACTTGGCGTATGGCTCTAACAGTATATCATGCCACACATGCACATGTATACCACATATATACGATATGTATATACGACTACATATATTCTATACATGCCTACAATCATAGCAAACACGATTTTGTCAGCTTGTAAAGTTGTCGACTCAAGTTTTGAAATAGCACTAAAAAAAAAAGAGAAATAAAAACTTGAAGTATGTATGTATGTATTTTGTATTCGTACAACAAAAAACAACATCACAAGCTTTTGATATTCAAATTTTATAAGATCCATTTGCAAGAAAAAAGAGCAAAAACCATATGCATAAACCTTCATAATTTGCACACACGAGTATGCACACAATTTTAATAGTAGTCTGTGCGTTTGTTTGTATGTACATATGTATGTTTTCATGCGGTTTTTTGTTTTTCAAATCAGACTGATTTCATTAATTCATAAATACAATATTTGAAGCCGGCTTATGAAACTCTTCGCCTTTATTTGGATCAATTTATTTCAGACTTTTTATGGTTTTTGCAATTTGCAAACAACTGGTTTGTCTGTTTGTCAGTCTAACGAGAGGAAATTCTATCTGTCTGTAGTCGGTCGTTCGGTCATACGGAAGTTGATTAACAATAACTTTCAATTAGTAGCGGTAGTAATTAATAACGGTTCAATTCTCATGCTATGGGCGTAAATGGTCGTGATTATAAAGCGATTTGAAGCAATACATCACTTAATCAGTAAATACACTCTTATGCCCCGATTTACAAGGCTCTTTTTTTTACACTATTTCGTTTGTGTAATGGAATGATTTTCAAATAATAGATTTTTAAAAAATTTCAAAATACCACTCAAATCTATGTACCTACGTCTGATCTAAATGTTTAAGCTCTTGGGTTTGATTTTGTCCATCATTTTGCGGTAATTGCTTCAGTCACGAATCATCACGATCGTGAGAAAAGCATGCATACAAGTTTGAATTTATCTACTGGGATCCATATAAGGTCACTTACGAATTACGTATGTACATATACGATATATGTATGTTATATACAATGTATGTATAACATTAACGCATGCAATATAATTTATAAAGCACTCTCGGTTAAGCGTCACGACAGAGCAAAAACGAAAGCAAAAATATTTTTTCCTGATTGTTTTTTTAAGCATTTTTTATTTACTTTTTTTCCTTTTTAACTTTCTTCTCTGCCAAAAATGATGGAATTCGTTTTAAACGTGTGTTGTTTTTTTTTTCGTGTAATTAATGAGTGGCATTTTGACTTGAGAGCGAAGAGCAGAGCGGATTGTGTTGCGCTTGTGCTTTGATGAGTGTGCGCCTGCGAGTGTCGATGCGCCGAAGAAGAGAGAAATTGATACATCAGACAATCCGGCGCACAGTGGCTCGAGGTGTATAAACTTCAAACAACTAATTAATTTAAAAATCATGTGTATTGCAGTGTATGTATATCATTCAATTAGATTGTACATTATATTCGATTAGTTGACAGAGTACATACATACAATTACGATTTTTATATTGTATGAAGAAGGTCTTTTGAATTTCAAATTCATTACATGATTTAAAAAATTATTCAAAGTGATACATAAAACCAACGACATTCTTATTCAATGTTCAATTCAGTGTTCAATGCAAAAACTTAAACTAGTTTTGCAGTGAATTTTCACATTTTCAGTCCATTTATTAAGCATATAGCATTATATTTTTCAATTTATTAAGTTTTCTACTAAGTCTTTTCACTTAGTTTTAATCCTATTTACTTTTATAGTTGTCTAATGGCAAGGTTTGACTGTTATAATTTCCATTTTTAAAAAGCTGGGTAATAAAAATATCAGCTATTGTGGAATAATGTGGAATAATCCTGATGAGACTTTCGGTTGTCACCAACAGTTTAACTCTCTTCACAAATATTACATTTCCTTAATATACACGAGTTTGTTTTTTTAAAATTGAAGTGAAATTATAGTTATTTCTCAATATACGTATTAAGCTCTTTTTATGGTACTCTTTTCCTGAAGGCCTTGTACACCAGAGGACCCAGTGGCTTCGAATCCATTCGAGTCATTAAACTAACTCAAGTCTCTTTAGAAAAATTGACCACCGTGCGATGATAGCAATCTATCGATCATTAACTTGAGTTGTTGCGAGAGCGAAGTAGCACTATTGAAATGCACTCTTCGTTCATTTACGTATGTATTTACGTACTTACGTAAAACCGAAGGCGGCGGGCGGGATGCGATGAGAGATATATTATGTTTTTACAATATCAATATCAGTATAAATAATTAATATATTGTACATATGTATATACGATATGTACAGTATTTTATATATACGTTTTTATACTTTTATTATTAAACAATTAAATAAAATACAAACATTTAATATAAGCAGCAGCAACAACAACAACAAGTAAGGCAATATTACTTATGCGAGTACTTGCAGCTGATTATCGCGTAAAGCTGTTTTGAGAATCAATCAATCGATTGTTTGAGTAAATTTAAATCCAGCAGATACATAAGCGTAAAAGGTACGAGTATAGAGATGATCGTTACTCTTATAATGACAGACCACATTCAGTTGACATCATACGGTTGGCATAATGATCGATCCTTTTGTTATACATACGCGTACATCAAAAAGTAATACAATCTGTAATTTATTGAAATGACACACGTCTGGTTTTAATAGAAAAATTGATTTTTTTTAATATCGGGTCAACTTTATTACAACAAAGAATAATCATCAGGAGCGAAGCGGAATGATTTAAAAAACTTCGAAGTGAAAAAAAGAAGTGATGGGTTTTAACGAAAACGAATGAGTTTACTTGCGCAAGAGTTTGAGATAATATCTGTTTTTATTTATCGGTCATTTTAGGAAAATTCAAAAAAAAAGTTAAAAAAGATTAAAACAAGATTGTCGCTAAAATCGTTTGCTCGCGTATCGCCGCCGCTGGTTTGTCGTGTGTACATATATCTCTGCGTCTTCACCGGAGTGAAGTGTCTTTGCGCAGCTCCAAAAGTCATCGTTAACGGCGAAAATTCAAACGTGTTTAAGAGATGCTTATTTAAATTTAATTATTAATTGGTCCGGTTTTCTGTAAGTCCGAAGAGTTCGCCTGCAGTCGAAATGAGTGCGAACTAACGAAATGAACGAGCGAGTCTTGCGAATAAACGAATGAGCGAACGAACGAACTAGTTTAAGCTGTTCTCTGTTTTTTTTGAGCGAGTAGCAAAATCAAGCTTTGAAAAGCCGAAATGCAATAACAAATACAAACTGCTTTACTATAGTGATTTTTTTTTTAAAGTGTCCATTTCTTCACTGGTGATTTTTTTACGCTGAAATCAATCAAAATTTAAAACGGTAAAAAAACAATGCAAAATCCACCAATACACCAAAGTGACCTTGTGTGTGTGCGCTTGCTTGTTTGGGTCGGTGTGTGCGTGCAATTCTGAAATATATTCATTATTCAATCTCTGGATGATAACGGTTCGTTCGTGTTCGATAACTTTTGTTTTTCTTTCTTCCATTCTTTCGGCCACTCACAAATCCTTCATTTAAACCGAAGTGATATTGATAAAACGCGCCCCGTCAAGTCTACAAGAAGTTATGCGTTATAATAAATAAATACAAAAAAAAACAAATTTAAATCTACTTTTATATAAAATACGAAAAGCTACTACACAAGCTACTACAAAAAAAAAAAGAAAGGCATTAATCAATAATCAATAAAAAAACAACAGTTCCACAAATATTTGTTGTATCGCAGAGGAAGAGAAAAAAAAATGCGATCACGTCTCTCTTAATCAATGCTTGTTTGTGTTGATAATCTCTGCTTTGCGCAGGCATAATCTAAAAGTTATTAAGAAAATTTCCTCGTTCAATTTTTTTCTCACTTTTAATCGACAAAGAAAAATTTATAAAATCCAATTAAAGAAAAAATACACAGTTGACGACGCCTGAAAGTTAAGTTGTCGTAATCCAAACAGTGACCAGTGAAACGTCGCCGTCGTCGTTGTGTTGGTGCGATCATTTGGCACCTTTCGGATTTCTTCTACTGCTGCTTCAGCTGCCGGCACTGGAAGACGCGACTAGCTGAACGCGTTCGAAAAGTAGGTGAGTTTGATTAGACTAACTTCAACTTTAGCTTACGACTGCGATGATATAAGAAGGCACCATTTTTGTAATTAAACATTTGGAATGTTTTAAATCAAATACATATCGATCGTTTGTGGTGGCAAAAACGTCATCCATCACTGCGGTCTTGATTTTCTTACATAAAAACAATAGCCATTGGCTGTAGTTAAATGTTGTGTTAAAATTTGTTACAATTCTGTTATCAATAACTCTCGCAATAGAAGAATTGAGAGCTATAATTTTTCCTACTCGGAATATTGTAGATGTCCGGAATGGCCGGAAGGTCAAATTCCATTTTTTGCAAATATGTATGTACTTTCAATAAGAAACGAACTCTATTAAATTTCAGAATATCAGAATTTGAGATAATTAAATATTTATTTTTAATTATTTCTGGCAACAAACTACATATATTGGTGAATTTATATTATTTCATGATTTTGGTGAGGCATATGAGGATGCCGTAATGCTTTTCAAGACTTTGGAAGGTTTTTCTTTAAAATGTTGTTTTAAAAAAAATATTTAAAAAATTGTATGCGTTTTAAAATTGGCTCGTTTCAAGTCGTTTATGAAGCATTGACTCTAAAACGACTTGAAACGACCCTTAAAGATTATTATCGAATTCCACGCCGTTATTGAGCCTCACCTTTATTTTATTGCTTTTTATTGAATTCCATCGATTCCAAATCTTTTCAAGCAGTAAAATTTTATAGATGTAGTAATCGGTTTAACCTCCTTTTGTAACATATTTGGACTGTGTATTTTGAAAGTGATGTAAGTCGACTATTTCGCCCGGATAATTATGATAAGAAAATTAAGGCGTCAATCTCTGTAACACTTTTCTAAAAATAAAATTAAGCTTAAAAATTGTACAATTTAAAAGAAAAAAAAAAATAAAAAAAAATAAAAAAAAATTAATTCAATAAAAATAAATAAAAAAAAAATTTTTAGTTTAAATTTTTAAATTTTAAGTTTAAAATTTTTTCAGCAGAATTACATTTTATTTCATTTGAAAATAACAATTTTGAATAATATCTCAATATGTTATAAGCAAAAGTGCGCTTACACACTTTTCACATAATTCGATACGTGATAGTCTTAAAGTGTTTTTATCTTAAAACGAAAAAAAAATTTTTTTTTTAAATATTTTTTATAAAAGCACGCATGCACATAAAGCCCTTTTGGTATTTTTTTGGAAATTTTCCTTAAATTTTTTGCGTAAATAAAAGGTATTTTTTAATTTTGAATTTACTTAAAAACCCAAACCTAAACAAAAACAACAAGATTGTATTAAGACGTACAATAAAAATTAAAATGTTAGTAATCATTACGTGACTTCGATCTTAATAGCTTCTCCAGCGACTCTTTTAAGAAAATTGAAATTCTGAACACATGTTTGCAATGTTTCTGAACTTAACATCGCATTCAACACAATTAATACGAGTAGCATCAGCCTTGAGATAGAGTCAGTTAAAGTACCTGACAATGACTCGTTCTTTGTCTGCAGCAGCAGCAGCAGCAGCAGTTTGCAATTAATCAATCGAATTTTAAAAAATTGGTATAATTTGTGTGTAAATCAGATTGGAAAAGTTGAAAATATTAGGATTTTTGGATTTAGCGTAGTAATTTTTATTTATAAATTTGTAACGATTCCGATACGAAGCCCGATGCTTAAAAGTTCTTAAAAATTCCGATTCCGATTCCTTAAATGAGTTAAATGCGAATTTTTCAGACCGGTCGATACTTCCGATTTACGATTCCGATTCCAAAAATCGTCCCATCACTAATGTCAATCATAAAATACATAAAAAATTGCACAATTATAGAAATCATTAAAAAACCCAAATAAGTCCAAAACCTTAAATTAATAAAAAAATTCAGTATTTATATGCTCATCATAATAATGCTCGTATTAAATTCTTAATTAGATAATAACTTAAAAAATAGAATATGTCTATAACGAATATTAATAAATGACATACAATACTATGTGTATATACTATGTATACTATAATACTATATGTATGTATATCAGATATTTATTAAATTCTTAGTGTCTGTTGTCACGTGATGCGAAGGTCAGCCGAATCGATGACGTCCATATGTAGACGCGTAGAAATGCCATGACATCTGGTTGGCATAAAAAAATTATCATACAATAAAAAAAAAATTTGTGTGTGTTTTATGTAAATTAAAAAAAAAAGATATGCTCATTTATATTCACCTCACGATAATCGAATAGTAATCAAACACGATAGTAAGAGTAGAAATACAAACAGCACTGACACGGAAGTGACCCTGCATTGAACAGTGAGAGTGTCTTAATTATTGTACAATATTTAATAAATGCTGTCGGAACTACATTGCATTCGTAGAAACTGTGAAATATTACGCAACAAATGATAGTTTTTATTTAAAACATTTATACACTTATGAGGTAGTTTATATATAAAGTTACTTGTTTTAAAATGAAAATAAATGGTTTCGAAATCTATTATAATTTATAATTTTTTACTGCTCTTCCAAACAAGAAAACAAGAAATTGAAATTGTAACCGAAATTGTGCAAAAAATACGCTTCTTCGGAATGTTTAAGTTTATGTTCCACCAGGTGAAGGTAATGCTACCACGCAAAATAAAAAACTCTACTCATGTCTAAATAAATCGGCTATGATTCAACGGAAAGTAATAAAAAATATCTAGAATTTCGAAACGAGGCCCGAAAGAGAGGTTTTTTCAATCCGGTCAATAACGAGATAGACGTTTTTTCAAGAATTTTTGTTCAGAACTCTTGAGTACCCTCTTTCAAATTCGATTAATTTTAAGGAAACCATTAATGACACTTTTAAATCAAGTAAAAGATGATCCTGACCTTCCTTTAATGTTATTTTCATACAGGAAAGTTTATAGGCCGTTGTCATATATTTAAAGTATTGTATTTACAAAATAAATATAAAATGGTTGGTAAAAAGAATGTTAAAAAATCTCTTTGGCGAATGAATAAAAAAAATTAAAATAAAACAAAAAATTATATTAATTTATTGAAAGTGATATATCTGACCTTTTGCTATAATTTGCCACAAGTCAAAAAGGTTACTTGGTTGTTACTCAGTTATGAAATGTGTTGTGTATTGCTATTAAGTGAGGAGTAAAGAGTAACGCTATTAAGGTCTTTATATTCCATTGAATGGAAAATTTATACAATTTTTTAACATTTTTAAACCATATTATTTTTCTCCTTTCTACCGTTTCGAATATGAATATCTTATTTTTCTTATTTACAGACATTTTCTACTGTTTGCAAATTCAACAATGTTGAATTGTACCGACTTGGCCTGCGTTCTTCATCATCATCATTTCTATGCTCATCTTCATCATTTGAAGCATCATTTGCAAGACGAAAATGAAAATTCATGTAAGTATTTACATATTTTAATTGTTGTTAGTTATTTTTCCATAAAATTTCTTATTAACTAAGTAATATTTATGAGATTTACAAACAGATTTTTGTATGTTTATGTGAAGATTTTCATTATGTTATTCGCATAAACAATCCTGACTTTATGCTTTCCTTAGATTTTTTATGTTATGTAATTTCTTGAAATATGAGTTTTTCTTTAAGAAAAGTTATGCTTTAAGGAAAGCGAAGGGAATGTTATTTTAATTAGAAATTTCCTTTATTATATAAAGATTTTTATATTAGTAGATTTCTATTTCTAAGATTGAAAAACTCTGTTTTCTTTAATCGAAGCCTTTTTTTTTGGCTCCCACTTTTTTTTTGCTTATCTCGTTTTACATTTTATAAATGGTTTTTATTTCGTATCGTAAAATAATAAAATAAAATACAAATTTTGGAGTATAATTTATGAACAGCGCGTGCGCGTACATGTCACACGTAGTGTCTACATACACTCGCCATTACTTGTCTCGAAACTCGCATTCGCGCAAGTTAATAACATGCTCACCTTGACTCATTTAAGGTGCTCGAAAACAAACGAATACTCACGCACTCATTGAAAGTCTCTGACGATGCGATTCTATCAATCGATCAAACGATCAATTTGCGGTCTCAATTATTGAATGAAGTCGCTTAGAGCATAAACCGGGGCATAAAGCGTATGCCTTTCACTATCCAACTAAAAAGAACATACTATTTTTATATTTACACATAATTACATACTATTCACAATAGCTGCAATTTATCCAATTTGTTTGTGAGCCACTTACTTCAGTAAATAAAATTCATTTCAATTGACAAATTTGTCGTTAGCTCAATTGTTTTACTTTCAATTTTATGAGTTTCAATTTCGAGTTTTATGAGTTTTATGTGTTTAAAAAAACTGAAAAACTGAATTTTTATGAGTTTCAATAATTTTAAAAATTATTAAAAAGGTGATTCCCAAGTACCTATATTATCCTATCAACTTTTATAAAAGGATTAAATTAAATTATAAAAGGATTAAATAGTTAAATAATAAACTATTTGCAAGTTTATCCAAATGACATCATTGACATTTTTTGGGGGAAGGTTTTCAAAGTACACGGTCGAAAATTAAAGTTAAATTTTTCATTTTTTGCAACTTTCTTGGATTTCGTTGGATTATTTATTAATTCTGTTGTCAACTATTAAGTTTAAATCGTGAACAGAAAAGCGTGAAACTTAAACTTCGAATGAAATTTGTCCTCTTAAAAGTTGGGAATGAGTAGAGAAGGTTGAAGATATCAGCTTTTTGGTTAAGATTTGGTCAACCTGCTACGTTGGAAAATTAAAATAAGTGGAAAATAAGTTTTTTGCTATGTTTGAGGTTATGTTGCAACTTGTGGTAATCTACGAGTATATCCAAAAAAAAGAGTTATCACTTCTTTTCTTTCTCCTAGGGGTTGTTTTTCCCTTTTTCTTATTGAATTCTAAAGGGACATGTTAATGCTTTGAGATGCTATAACGTGGTTTTGTGTAGAAAAATTCAATGGCGGTTATCTTATAACCTTAAACAGAGCATTAAGCAGTAGTAGTCCGAGGGAAGTCATGCTGCAAACGATGCACATATGTATGTATGTACCTACCGATCCTCGCAGGCCTGCACGATAACGCTCAGTCTTTGTGCAAACAAGCTTTTCTGTTTTTGCTTCGCGAAGTTGCATAAATTAATTGAAATCTGATGAAAGTAAATCTGAATTTACTCGAAACAAACCGGTTTCGAACTAATGCGATCATTATAACAAATTTAATAATTTGATTTTAAAATAACTTTTTTAAAATAAGAATGTTTAAAGGTTCACGGAAAAAGAAAGATTGAAATGAAAACTCTTCAAAAGCGCTGTGAAACAGCGACACTAAGAGCAACAAAAAGATAACACTAACAAAAACAACAAGACAACACCAACAAAAACAACAACAACAACAAAACCATTAATAACAATAAAAACCACACAACCCAAAAAAAAGGTTTGGACTTCATGAAATAAATGACATTCATTTTCAATTACTTTTTTTGGTTTTTTTTTCTTGTTACTGTTTCTTTGTCTTCTCCTCTTTGTTATTCTAACCCATATCTTATTATAGGCCCAACCTTTGAACACGACAACATAGTCGACACGTACCTAATCTAATCGTGTATCCAATTGAAGCTCTCATTAATGTCTAATGGTTGTCAAAATAATCATCATTAAGTTGTACATATTATCTTTTGTGATACGAAATTATTACGCAAAGAGCGAGTAGTTTCTATCGGAGTACTTTTCATCATTTCTCATTTTTTTTTTTGGGGTAACACGAAATTACGCTTCATTGAGTATGTGTACCACACATTTTTTCTTATTAGCTCACTAGAGTAACCGTATCTATACGAAGATGCCCCCAAGTGGGAGAGACCGATGCCTGAGAGAGGAAAGTTTTACACTCTCTCCGCGTGTAAGGTTAGTACATACTTCGAAGTCGTGGCGATCCGTTTACCGTAGACGTAATTAATAACACTGACTCATTAACAGATAGCAAGTACTCGTAGCTTCATCAATAACGAATAACGAAACGCATTGAATAGGTGTTTTCGGTACGGTTCGGTTCACCTACAAACCTGATTCAGATGGCTCAAGTCTACTTAGGCATGATTGCTGCTTGGTGGCGACCTGTTCCTGTCCTGTACTGTCCTCTCCTGTCCTCATTATCCACTGATTATCTTGTTTCATTTAATTCAGTTTTCAATGTTAGCTCAGGTTGATGAACCATAACGTAATTGCTTACGGGGTCGATCGTGCAGGTTGAACGGCAGCATGTTCTCGCATTTCCCTTTTGTGTGTGAGTGTGCGTGTATATGCGTGTGTGTCGGGTTTTTATTGAAATCATAAATTAATAAAGTCTTCCGTTTTTTTTTTGTTTCATGTCCACGCTTTACAAACCAATGAGTACTATACTATATTGATTGCAATGTTTCCTACCAACAATAACAGCAACAACAACAATACTTTGTGATAAGAAATTGTGAGGCCATTCATATTTTGATGTAATCATAAAAATTTCAATTTCAGTTTGGGTAAGGTCTCCGATAAAAAAAGTAAACTCTAAATATAGCGTCTCCAAAAACCTGATGAATCGTTTTATCTAAAAGAAAATTTCTAGATTCGTCGATTTCATTTCAACATCAAAATGTTTTCCAAGAGAAATTTGAAATATCAACTGAGAATTAAATAAGAAAAGAATTATATATTTTTATTTATTTATTTAACAAGACGTTAACTAAGCACATTGCTTTATAGTTTATCCAAAATATTGAAAAATTAAAAAAAAAATTCTTTATGAAAGAACTATTTTTTTATTTCTTAATGTTCTTGATGTTTCTTTAGTTGTGCAAAAAATACTTTTCTGCTAATTAACTGAAATTTTTGGTGAAAAATTTTTTTTTAACAAAATTTATATTTTTTACTTAGACTTGATTTAAAATTTTTTGCTTAAAAAGATTTTTTTTCTTTTTTTAATGAAAATCAGGAAGTTCCTAACATTGCGAAAATGTGTAAATAATTTATAATAATTAAAATTTTAAATTGTTCGATTATACGTACCGTCGTATGGTTATGGTTACCTGCAGGTACGATTTCGACAGTATTACTTAACTTTAAATAGCACGACATACTGGTAAGTTCGAAACAGGAAATACGCACATTTCAAGAAACAAAAAGTCTAAAATAATTACAACTCGCAAAGCAAGAAATAAAGCAAATAATGAAATATTTGAGAAAATTTAACATTGATTCACAATCGAGGCTCGAGGCTCGCGGCTCGGCTCATTTTGCAGCAGCAGAGACAAACAAAGGAAGCAAAATGCACAATTAAAACTAGCTCTCATGAACTAACTCTCACGTAAAACGATATGAATTACTTTAATTTATGTATTATCTCTATCCAACTGTTTGTACATACATTTGTATACAGCTTTGACTATATGTATGTGCGTTTGTAATAAAGAAAAAGGTACATATTGCTTTTCATCTGTTCGTCCATTCGATTATTGCGATCTCGGATGCTTTGCACGCCATACTAGATACTGTACAAATTAATAAGAAACAACAGAAATCCATTCAACAAAGTCGCTAACAATGAAACACTAACCGACTGACTCCGGCTATACTAACAGCGCTCCTGTCTACAAACGAAAATAATTAAAAAATTTAATTTAATTTAAAATTAACTCACTAACATCATCATCGTCGCCGTAGTCGTCGTCGTCATCAGTGTTGCCAATCTCGCCATTCTCGTCAGTCTCGCATTAGAAACGAAACAATATGATTCATGAAGTAAAATTTTAGTTTGTTAAACTGCTGTTTGTTGAAAAGCAGCAACAACAGAACAACGACAACAACTACGTGAAAATAAAAAACTTTCCACACAAAAGAAATTGTAATAATTTTTTTGCGCATTTATTGTACAACAAACGCTGTACAACGGAACAGACGAAAACTTTACTTACTTGCAATAGATACCTAAAATTGCAGCACTTCTGTGAAAGGAGCACGCGATAAGCGCCTTTAATTTATGTATTAACTAACTGTAGTAACTCGCCTACTCCCAAATCGCTATTTATCTGCAACCTCTTGCGCCATCCAACCTCTTCTTCCTTCCGTCATGCGTTACCGGCTTCAGTTACGTTTGCGCGAAAATGACACCAATCAGAATAATGTGTTTGTTTCCCAAAAAAAAAAAAGTGTGTGTTTCTAAAAAAAAAATACTCTAAAAAATACTCAAAAAAACGTTACTCAATCGTCTTCATCATTCTTCATCAAATATTCTCAATTCTTTTGAAAAAAAAATACTCGCCTAATTCGTTGTATAAATTCTAATAAAATAAATCTGTCGGTTACAATTGCAGCAGCGTTGCATTAGCAGCAGACAGTAACAGCAAGAGAAGCACTAAAAACAGAAAAATATTGTAGTTTCTTTGTTCTGTACTGAATGTTGTAAACAATGTTATGACATGCCAAGACAGTCAGCATTTAAAGAGACACAAACAAAATTCAATAAAATGCCATTTTTAATTACTCTCAATAAATCTTTTGTATGTCTTTTTGTATGAAGAACATTCTTAGATTAAAAAAATTGTTATTAAAATACAATAATAATAATAATAGTATGGTATTGTACTTAATACTCGTAATACTCGTGCTATGGAAAAAAATCAAATTTTAAGATAAAATGATTTTTTTTTTAAAAACAAAAAAGACGCTAAAAATAAATAATAATAAAATAGTAGTAATACTTTTTTAAAAATCGTTTGATAAAAACGGTTTAAGATGGTTTTAAAGTGTAAATTTGGACAATTAGACTGCGCTTTTTTAGAACATAAATCTTATAACAGCTTCCATGACGTTTAAATGATGGCAGTTTCTGAAAAGAAACTTCCATATTGTCTCTCAAATATTTTAATTTGGTGACAAAAGAAACAAAAAAAGGTGAACAAAAGGAAGAAATGAAACCAAAGCAAATTTGAAACGAAATGACGGGCATTCGTTACAGACAAAATAATTCTATAGACTCTTTTTTTTTAATTTATGGAATTCTTTTTGTAGAAATCTTTTCTTTTTCTCGATTTTGGTGTATCCTTTGTACAATTTTTGAGTAACCAAAATTTTTGTTCTTCGAAGAAAAATTCATCTACCAATATTTTCGTTTGTAGACAAACCGATTTTTGTGTTATTTCACCTTCAGTGCCTTTTTTTAGTGGCTTTGTTAAGTATTTTCCCTTCCGGTTGATAAAAGCTTTCGTGTTTCCTTTTAAAGGGACTGCCTATCACTATTGTGTACCACGTAATAAGTTATTTTTTAAAATTACAAATTGTACGATAGAATATAAATTCGTATTACATTGTATTATTCATAGCATTAAAACTGAGACCGTTAAAAACATCTTCAATATAATTGTCTAAATAAATTTTCTAAAAAAATTTCTAAATGGAACGCCTACACTTAAAATTTCTGGATAACGTGTTTTTTTATTTAGTAAAGACGTAGTTTTTTTATTACTTTAAAAAGCCAAATTTTACTGTATTTGCAATTAAAATTCAAATGAATAAAAGTAGATTTGTTGGCAATAAATTTCTAAATATTAAAAATTTATTTATTCTATTTTCTAAATACAATACATTCGTTTCTAGTAAAGGAAACAAGAATATACTAATTATATTAACAATTAAAATATTAAAAATTGCATACATTTTATCGAACTTAATTTGAAATATAACGTTATTCGAATGTACTTCTTTTTAAAAATTCCTTCACATTAAAATACAAGGCTTTTTTGGATATCAAGAAAATAATATCAATAATATAATAAATATTGTATAGCTATACCTACATAAACACAAACTAACGCTTTAAACACTTTTATAATAAATAACGTATGTTTCAATTTCATTATCTCATTTTTAGTTCTTCTTTATTTACTATATTTAAAATATATTTGTGTTTTTATAATCTGATCTTTTATTTAACAAATTTCAGTAAATAAAATATCCACATATACCTATATATGAATGTACGAGTATATATAATATTGTATGTTTTTCTAAATTAACAATTCACGATGTTAAGTTTCTTATCGAATTAAGCCAGGTATATTATATGAAATTATCCTGTTAGAATGTTTTTCGTGTAGATTCTGTCTATTACGAGTATTATCTCATTCTATTCACAATATTGTATTAAATCGTCCAAACGATACAGTTAAAAAAACAACAACATGTACATGTATAATTCCGGCTCTCTTTTCTCATAATTTAACTCCTAAAAGTACGAGTTTAAGTTAAAAAAATTTTTAAATTAAATACACTAAAAAAATATCTACTCTCTTTGCTAAACATTTATTTGACATATTTTCACACGAAAATATAAAGTGTACATATTATGTATATCGTCGGAAAACTTTTAAAACTAAATAGTAATTTAAATTAAATTTTAATTGAATATTAAATTTTTTTTCGGTTTTTTTTTTGTTTTTTTGTGTCTCTATTCTGTGTTTTATTTAATTCAAATCATGAAATTTAATCATGGTTTTAATCATAAAATCATGTGTCTTACAACTTTTTTATAACGTTGATAATTTATTAAAAAGCTGACACTCCCAGTAGTTCCTAATTTTTTACACTTCCGCATTTGATTTTTGAACATAAATTTATATAGTTTTCAGAATTAACATAAATATTATAATTATTCTACAATATGATCACCCTTAAGCTTTTCACGAATTTTTTTATGGAAAATTTTTTGAAGTCGACTTGAATCATGATATTTTTATTTTGTGAGAATACCTAAAATGGATGATCTTATCTTTATTATCTTATCGTCTATGGATTAAAAGTCGAAATGAAATGAAATTTTGGAACCTTCACAGCGAAAAATAGATTGAAATATTCTATAAAAAAAAGTTATTTAAGCTGGTAAACTGGTTAAATAATCAGTAACAGAATTTCGAACATATTTTTTCTAAATTATAGGAGTAGTTTTTTCTCTTAATGTAAAGAAAAAAATTTAATTAACATAAAAAAAGCGATGTGAAAATTCACTTTAGAAATAGTAAAAATTGCACAGACTTCACAGATTTCACATTATTGAAGTTAAGTAAAATCATTAATACCATTTTTGAGTCAATCAAGGAAAAACATTGGCCTTGTTCATTAAGGATTTGTTGCTTGTGAGCAGGTCCTTAAGGATTTAACAACCATTATGCCTGTAGACAAATCTTGACGTGTTAATTGCTGACAAATTCAGAGCTCAGTGCCCGCGGTTGAACGCGAATTATTGTATATCGCACGTTGCCATTGCTCTGTTCTACCACAGTAATTTTGTGCGGCTTTTCCTGTCGTCTGCCAACTTTGCTAACAATTTGTTTACCCTGTTAATAACCATTACGATCAACACGGCCGCCGCCGCCGCCGCCGCCTCCGTCGCCCCCAAAACGATACAACAACGATATCAATAATACTCGTAACAAGAACAACGTCACCAACAACAACAACAGCTACTACTACAACTACAACAACAACAGCAACAGCAGCAACAAGTGATGTTCCTTCGTATCATCGTAGCTTGCGAGAGAATGATACTGGTAGATGTTTTGGCCCAGACGGCGTTTAGTCGTCGTTCAGAGATTAAAGCGTCGTCATCATCACTGTTGGTCGCTTCGTTGGCCGTTGTCATCTTTTGAGTTACATTCGCCACATTGCATCGAATCGATGTTACCTGTTTACCCGTGACAGCGTCAGAGTAAAAAAGAAAAAAAGTGACACAGCAAAAAGAAAAAAGAAAGAAAAAGAGTGAAAAAAAATCAAGTGGTTCCTACCATTATCCACCAATCAGGGTTGCAACTTCAAGAGTGCCGAAATTTATAGTGTGAAAAAAATCCGTATAAACACAGCAAAAAAGCAGACGCAAAATGCTTGCCGCCTTCGTCCGTCCTTAATTCGTGTTCCTTTAATTCCACTTACTAAGTCGCCAAAAGTTAGTGAGCCGCTGCTGCCTCACACAGAGAAATCGGTTCAAGTTCATGAAACTAAAAAACAAAAAAACAAGTGTGTAAATAAATTATAGCCATTACATCCGAATCGATAAAGTAACAACACACTGGTCAAATCTTGCCTTAACAACGCATCACGAGGCGAGGTGTGAAGGCGACAACGTTTCCTCAAAGTTTTAAAGTTGTCAGTTCTGAATGTTGTAAAAAACAAACAATTCGCCCATGAAAAAGGCTTTTAAAAATACCGCCTATACCGTCTAGATATTTTTTTGTGATTATATAAGTAGACTATACTCTAATTAGGCGAGAAAAAAATTCCGTGCCCTGGAATATTGTACATGTATTATCAGTGATGATAAAATAATGAAAGGTGTTAATAATTTTATTTTGTGTTGCTGAATACTAAATGAAGAATAGATAAGTTTAACTATCTCGAGCTCGATCATTAGCTGCAATAAGAGTAAGAAGGATAAACGATATTCTTAGCTTAAAGGCAAATTACAAAAAATACATAAACTCGCTACAAACTGGATTACCTTCAATATTATGCCTTGGGAAATAGAACCAATACCTCAGAAACATCTTTAGGTAAGTTGAAGCCTCGGTTTGCTGTCAATGATACGATAGTATTTTGTACTTAATTTCTTCCGATAACTATTTATTCGTTTTAAAAATTTATCCACTGCTAGCAATCCATACAATCCACTCTCTCCACCCAAAATTTACTGTTTACATTGTTGGTTATTTATGTAATGGTCGTCGTACGGGCGATTTTCTGAGTTTTGGGCCATATCATCTCAGCTGAAAAAGTCGTCAATCTCATTCTCGAGATCTCAACTCGACTGAAACACAGTTATAACAAACAGTTATAACAAACACACAGTTATAGAGCAGCGCTTAATATTTCTAATAAGCCCAAATCCTTTAAGACCTCCGCAAGATCTCTCTGAAGATCTCTCCTCACATTAAAATAAAAGGCTTATTTTTCACAAAAGAATAATTTGCAAATTGCCGCTGAAGACCTCAGTGTTCGTTATAGTATGATATTTGCCAATAAACAGCAGAGTGGTTTCGAATTAGTCTATTTATTCATTCAATACTATTAAATACTATGCATATTTAATATAATATTTGCATTTAATGCGAATGGGCACAAAGTAATGGTATAAAATTTCAATAAGATTGTAATAGATATTGTGAGTCAATGCTGTTATTTATCTGGCGTTGAAAAAAATAATTATTATATATTTAATAATCATACAAATAGAAAATCAATACCGCCACTTGTTTTTCCGACAATTTTTGCCGATTCATTGTTAATAAATACATGGACGAAAATGAAGTCACAGCTCATTAAGTTTTTCCTCAACACGTTAGACTTTGTTCCTTGAAAAGTACTGATTGTGGTATGGAATGAATGGTTGGCTGATTAAATTAAAAGTGATTTGTATTTCATATTTTACATTTTGCATGATTGCTTTTTTGAAACAAAAAACTCATACAATTGTGTTTTTTTGCAATCATAAATATCAAGTGATAATCATATTAATGTGATGTTAACGTGAGAGAATAAAATTTAAATTAAATAATTTCTTCAGAGATAAGATTTCACAAGCATAGGAAACGTTGGCATATATACGTACTGCGTCTTTCTGTCTAATTGATTATTAATGCTTTTTGTGTTTACATTATATTAAGCTGTATAACTTCCATACATTTTGAAGAATTTTTACTATTTATAAATGGCTCTTTAGCTCTAGATTTTGGCTCTAACGTGAACAAAAGATTAAAAAAATCCATTTAAGAGAAGCAGAGTTGTGATCAGTCAAAGTTGTAAAAAGTGACAAAGTTAATGACTGACTATAAAACGATCTATCGTTAGTAAGAAAACTATTTCTTGTATATTCTTGGTGTATATTTTGAATTCGATTTTCGGTTAAATTATTCATAATTCGAACTGTTTAAAATCAATGACATTTCAAGGAACCTGAAGAAGTTATGTGCCGAGTATTATCTTCTATAATGAGATATAAGTTTTCTCAATCTAACAATTTTCTACAGTTTTTTTCTATAGTTTTCTATTGCACACATTATCAAACATGTACAAATGACGTTTGAAAGCATTATAGTACGTATGTATATACGATTGTGGTTGATAATTTAGCGGATCTTTAATTGGACTGATGTGTCGGGAAGTCACGCAAACTTAACATTTCGTTGTAAGAACACGAAACGCAACCTTATCACGCACGCATTCTGACCAGAAATCAATAATTCTGTCGCGATTTTTTTTTTAAATGCACCAAAAAAAAAACAATGAATCAATGAATAAATAGGTAATAGCTATTTACGTAATTCTATTCAAGATTCCATTCAAGAGACTCGTAAACAAACAACACTTGAAATGCATGAGACGTAATACTTTCTATCTTTTCGGCATCACTAACAAATGTTTAAACTACAATAATTACTAGTACTGATTACGATAAATACTATAATAATAATATAATACGCTTTAATTCTATTACAATCTGTGTAAAAGTTATGAAAAAAATTGTACACATATTTACATATTTCCATAGCTAAGAGTAATTAAGTGAATATACGTAACATTATTATTATTATTATTATCGTTTATACTATGTTATTAATTCACATAGTAGAGTCTATAAAATGCTATTTATTAAATCATTCTTTCGTAACAGATTCATATTTAACTACAATGATTTTCCTAATTTTATGAGAACTTGTATTTAACATTGGAATATATAAATGTCGATCTCTTTAATGACTTATAGTTTAGTTAATAATGCAACCATAACCTGTATAAACTTCAGTTAAATTTCGAAAATACGTGTATTTTACGGAATATCAAATTGAAAGAAGGCTCATAAGCTTTACAAATTACTCAGGTCGATAAAATTTTAAACCAGAAGTCACCCTGTATATACTTTTTCGTACATTTTTGGTGCGCTCAATCCAATTCCTAACGTCATCAGAATTTCTTTATGTTCCTCTGCTAATCATGCTTTAATCTGCTGGTTAAAATGAATCATTTTGAGGTATTCATAGATCTTCAGAAATTCTGATTAAAAAACTCTGATCGCAAAATACAAAATGGCTTATCGAGTATGAACATCTTATAGAACATCTTGAATTTTATAATTCAGACTTTAGGTTCATAATTAGCCACTCAAAATCTTGAAAAACCATTAAATTTTAGATCTTTGTAATCTGATCTGAAAAAATATAGCATTTAAACGATTCAAAAAAGCAGAAATGGTACTTTTAGACGATATAAAGAGATACATATAACGAGAGAAAGCAGTAAAATTATATAACATGATCTCAGAAACTACCTCGAAAACCTGACGAGATGGAGATTAAAAAATTCGAGTTATTCGGATGCGTATTCGGAAGCTCATCAATAAGCCAAGGAAAAATATAATTTGTTGATTCTTGGTATAAAATTTTGTCGGCCTATGTAATTAGCAATAATTAAGCTAATTAGCCTCTCAGCTCACGGACACCTCTACCGTGTTCAGTCAATCTCTTTTACAATCATTTACAATGCAAACAATTCAAATATTAATTTTTTTACGCCATTCATTCAATAAAAAAATTCAATAAAAGGGTTTATTTATAACCGTCGCCACAATTTAAATCAGGTGACTAAATTTGAATCATAAAATGTTAATGAATATTGTCGATCTATGACAAAAAAGGCAAACAAATAGGCGAGTATGTCGGTGCATTTATGTATATTTTGAATTCAAGCGACAAATCAGACTTTAGTTAAGAAATTAACATCTTTTCAGTATGATTCTGCTTGTGTGCGTATTTCCGTCATTCTTTGGGTCTAAATTTAGTCGCAATATCGTTCTTAATAAATTTTTTCATATAAACTTATGTACGTATGTACATACGAGCAAGAGATAAGAACTGAAGGATATTAATATCGATGGCAGGCTCGGACGGGTTAAATTTAAATTTAGAACAACTTTGGCTAATGGAATAATACATAATCTGAAAATAATACTATATAATAATACTATATCTTAGAAAAGTATTAAACGCTTTCATAGTTTGCAAAACTGATAATAAAAATGCAAGTGTTTTTGAAAATGAAGCTATTTGTGATAGTTTTAGGGTTCATTATAAACACTTTCACTTTTGGTATGAACTAAGACGCCCTCTGTTATCACAATTATTCTGATATTAAGTGACAATAACCTCTCGTCTATTCAGAAGCTTAATGAACCAACCAAAATACATATTTTAATATGCTGATCATGTTACTGAAAATATTAGAAGTAAACACAGATTCTAATATAAAGCTATCAATAATTCTTAAAATAAAACAGTTTTTCAAGAATCTTCCTCTTTACTCGAATTTGCATTTAAAATATAACTATTTGAGTCAACGCCTGGCTCTTTCGTTGTGTAGGTATAAATAATACTCGCAGATGTCATAAGCATGGTAAACAGTTATTTTGCGGTTCGGGCTTGAATAATGCACAGCACGCAGGAAATTAAAAAGTGGTCGCAAAAAGTGTATTCATTACAATTTGTTACACTATAACCGATTTTGCTGGTACTGCTAGACTGCATTCAGATACCGATCTCGTTATTGACGTCAACAAAAATCTACGTCTTTAACTTTTAATAATACTTCTAATATAACATTTATTAATATTACGCAATAAGTATTTTTAATATGAGTACGTATACATATAATTACCACGGTTATCTTGTACACGGTTAAAAATTAAAGTGCAAATTTAGCCGAACATGAAATAAAATTATAGAGATCTTTCCAAAGATACGCTTTCATTTAATTTGCCTTTAAATGCAGCAGTTTTGGCATCCAAAAGACAAAAAATTTACATGAAATGTTCATTTAAAAGAATTGCGGTTTTCTTATTTTTTCTTTAAAATTC
The DNA here is from genome assembly GCA_949752815.1 of Conops quadrifasciatus. Classification (NCBI taxonomy): domain Eukaryota; kingdom Metazoa; phylum Arthropoda; class Insecta; order Diptera; family Conopidae; genus Conops; species Conops quadrifasciatus. The sequence continues at coordinate 13,943,334 of OX457078.1, read as the reverse complement.
GAAACCTTTTTACTTTCGACGCATTAGTTCTAAAGCGTTGTTTAGAACAAAAGTCATTAAGTATCGACCCCGTATGTTGTTTTCAATTTCTAATGAAACATAATTTTTTCAAAAAATACGAGTACTAAAATATCACGAAAAACTAAAAATCCCTGAGGTATTTTTTAAATTTTTAACCATGTACCATATTTTCTCTGTAGAAACAATTTTGATTAGCAAAAAATTAAAAGTTAATATGCCTTAATATGCATGTAGTATCGTATAATATACCATAATGTACGTGGGTACATATATATATTAACTATACTATAATAAATCATATATGTACATACATATATTCGTATATACTCGTGGTACCTCTATGTAAACAGTGTTTACCAAAAAGCGCTATATCTTTTTAAGAATTCAGATATAGCAACAGTTAGGACAATGTCATGACATTGATTAATACGTAAAAATATGCATTGATTTATTGGATTTATACTTTTTATTCAATATACGAATTTCTTAATTTTTTTGTCAATTAAAAGATAAGGTTAAGTTTTTTGGGACTCGCTCGTTTTCATAAAGCGATCATTTCCGTAATATTAAACTGGTTATCAATAATAAATACAATATTTCATATTGTTTTTCAGAGTTTTTATAAATAATTTCGGTATAAAGAAGAGACTGACTGGTTTTGTTAATAAAAGTATTGTAAATAAAACGAATTAGCTAAGAAATATTCTGGCAAAAAAATTATTATTTATTATTTATTAGCATTTATTTAATACAATACAATTAATGTAACACGAATCACATACAAATCATACAATTCGACAACCATTTTAAATGCTTACGAACTTAATGAAGGTAAAAAAAAGAGACGGATTCGATGTCGTCAAATTTGATGAGTCAAAAACAAATATTCAATAAGAAAAGCAAACTTAAACTAAAAGAAAAAAATATATAATTTTTAAAAAATAAGGCGTAGAAGATTTTTATGATGATCTCAACATTGAGAGCAATACGCGGGTAAATTTTTAGTTAAGTTCATTCAATTAGCACTCTCTTTTAGAGTCTCTTCCTCTTCACGATCCAATAGAGACACGTTCCTCGTCCACACTTCTATTGATTTTGCTTTTTCAGTCGTGAAAAATAACACTTGGCACGATCTGATTCTATGCTACGATCAAATTTTATTTTATCGATCTAATTAATGATTGTATAATAACCGATAACTATTTTTATAGAAGTATTTTGAAACATACCTCCATTAAGCTATTATCTTTGATGAATTATCTGATTCCATTTTCCTGTGCGATCTCGTCTCGACTGTAAAAAATTTTTTTGCACTCGGTTAAAAAAAATGCGTCGCATTCTGAAATTTCGTCTCAACTGAAAATACGTGCCTCGTACTTGAATCTCGTCTCAGAAATCAAAACGAAACTGAAACGATAACTTACTGAAATTAGATCTCGTCGCACAAGCATGACTATTGATGGCATATTTTTCTAATACTCCAAAAGTTAATTTTCGAAGTTAAATAGGTACATAATAATGACTTTGATTTCTAGAAACATGATCGTAGGTATGTCTTTTAGATAACTTTTCTTTTGGCGGTTCTAACCTTTTTGGTCTATGTTAGGACTCGAAGAAGAAGATCTTCTGCAAGAAGATTCGAGATAATCTCTCTTTTATGCTTTTTTTTAAAATAAATAAAAATTAATAAATAAAATTAATAGTCATTAGACTCTATTAGACACTAAAAAAAGTACTGTCTTCAAAATCACTATATTCTCTTTCTTATCCTAACATAATCGTTTCTTAAACCCATAATCGTGGGTTTTTCATGCCATTAAATTACTATTAAATTATCAAAATGAAACTTGACGAGAGATGACAGAAATTCGTTCTGAAACACCTCATTATTCAATCCTGTCGGAAAAGCTAACGCAAATCAAGAAATAATTGTAAAACATTGACTTAATCTATAGCTTTCAGCTTTTTCAGCTGTCAATGATTAACGTCATACCAATTTATTAATATTTATCAGTTATCGCTTGAGGGCATGCTAAATAAATTAAAAAAAGGAAAAACCAGAACAATCAACGATAATCTTTGACAAGTTTGAGGAGTAGGCATAAAGGTATAAAAGAGTTATAAAGTAAGTACATAAATAGATTACACTTGTGATACTTATTATCGCATAAATATAAAAATACCTTCTATATACACTTTTTATATGGACTCAAATTATACAATACTTGTAAAATTATATACCTTACGCATTTCTCCTTATATGTAATCATTTGAAATCATTAATGCGGCTGACGAGCGAGATTTTCTGAGGTTTGAGCCATCTCGTTTTGGAATATTTTCTCGACTGAAAGGTCGACTTCTATCACGCCTCAGAGTCTTGCCACTGAACAGGTCTCGTGTCAGACGGAATACTTTCTCGCTCTATCTACACCAGCATCGATCCATCCATCCTTTCTTTCGGTCTCTCTGAATTTATTCCTTTAGCTGGCATTAATATTTAATTGCAAACAACTTTAGACTATTTGTTTATTAATCGACTGCCGAACTGTTCTAAAAATACATTATAAATGCAAAATAATTTTCTCAATAATATTGTAGAATAATTGATACATCAATAATGTTTTATACAATATTTGCTGTTGCCGTTTGTAACAACATTTTTCATTTCGGAAAAAGTATAATTTTTTATTCACAACCGCTGAAACGAAATGACAAAACATTATTATTTAATTAGGCATAAAGTCAATAAATATTTGAAATATCGTACAAAACAAAATAAAAATTCCATTGGAAATGAGAGACGTCATGTCTGTGCCTCTCACGTCAAGCATCTGAGCCGCTTTGCACGAACACGTCAGCTCACTAAAAAGAGTCGTAGAAAAGCAAAAGCTCGTAACGCGAAACAAATTTATACAAATAGCCTTTGCCTATAATTTATTTATACGATATCGGCTTTAATAAAATCATTTCTATGTGAAGCGTTAATTTTGTAAAGATTGTAAATAAAATTAAAAAAAAAAAAATAAAAAAAAACATAAAATATTTTGTAGGAATTTAAACAAAACGATCGATCCCTATTTGTCCGATAGTGCGGCGTTTGCACTTAACATTTTGTTTTGCTTCGTGGTTTTTTTTTCCTATTTGTAATTTTTTTTTTTATGAAAAGCTCTTTGTGTACCTTGAGTGCCTGTCTGTTGCGGCTAAAAAAATGATGCATCTAAAACGCGTCATACCGTTTACAAACTCATTAATAACTTACCAATTAATCAATCAACTCATCAATCAATCAACCGATAATGCGATAATTTGAATTAAATTCATTTTTTTCACTTGCAAATCATTTGTTGAAAATGGAAAGATTAAAAACATTTTACAAGCTTCAGCAATCTTATCTCTTTGAAGATGACAACCATGTGGTAAATATACAACTACATAAAAAAATATCTATCTCCGATATTGGTAAAAACAACTAGCTCGTGTTTTTAATTATAGAACTATAAAGCAAAAAAAAAAAAAATAATTCTTTGAAGTTCTTTGACGTTTCTTAATTAACTCGAGACATTGTTAATTCATTAAAAAGTGTTAATTCATGCAAGTTTTGAAAGAGTATTTGCTGGAGGAGCAAAACAAACTACCCACTAGGAAATTTGAGAAGTGTAATTTCTTGGATTTGGTAAAATTATTAACCTTTTTCATTAGTTTCACTAAATTCAATTTGCAATGTAAAAACTTATCCAAAATTGGCATTTGAAATTTTGGGTAGACAGTTAAAATCCCCAAATTTCAAATTTCGAAACGGCAAATTGTCCCGTCAGGGCAAAATCGCGAAATTGGACAAAATCGCAATTATTATGGAAATCCTGAAATGAAAAAAATGCCGATGTGACAAAACTTTGCCAACAATAAATAAATTCTTTTAACAGAATTTTTTTATAACATTGTGATACACTTTTTAATTATACGAGTATCATATTTGTGGCCAAAATAAATTGAAAAAATCAGAGTAAATATCTTGCAAGCTTTTTTGTCACAGTACTAATTCATACTTATAAAACAGTTGTATTAAAAAAAAAGTTACACTTTTATCTGTTCAGCTTACTCTTATATAAATACTATTATCTCTGAAAATGTCCACCAAGATAAAAGCTGCTGAAAAGTTTTTTCATGCTTACGATAATTTAACGTTTTTACTTTTTTCTGTTATCGCAGTGTTCGAAGAAATTTTTTACTTGTTTTCTTAAAATCATTTTCAAAGTGTTCCCTTCAATTTTTTCTAAATTGTCCCAGGTCAATTATTATATCTATTATGTAAAGACGATTAAGTAAAAAAATGTTAAATATTGTTACACAATTCACTTTTTTTTGAGCCATAAATCAAAAGTTAATCGCTATTAAACTAAGACAAAAATATTGTTCTTGAGCCAATCTCGAAATTTCATGGCTCTTCTCGAATATAAAATTTTTTTTTTTTTTAAATTAACCTTTTCTACTTTTCATAATTCCCAGATTAAGACACGGGCAGAAGAGGAAATAATCAAAAATATACAAAAGAGAGAATGCAATTTAAAATATTCGTATGTTTAACTAAAATGAATATTTTAATTTTAATAATACATAAGTATTACTTACTATAGTAAAGATTTTCAATGCTGAATTTTTCACACAAAATTTTTTTTGCTCATTCATTTTGCCTTCCAAATAATAATAATTTCATTGATATTAATATTCGCAACAAAATTAATGAATGGAATAATTAGCATGTTAATTTTTAGACAAACCTTTTCAAATTGCACAAACGTAAACTGTATTAACCTCAAAAGGTTAATTGATGAACTTTAAGATGGAATCCAATGAAATCGAGGAGAATGAATGATGATGAAGCATTTATATAATTATAAATTTAAAGAATGATTCGAATCAAAAAAGGAATATCGATTGAGGATTGAAACGATAGAAAAGATGGAAGATGGTTATCGCCAGATGATGGCGATAAACTTGTATTCCATTTTTGATGGTAGGGCATTAGTAGGATATTAGTAGATTGATGAAGAGTATGGCGCGTTTCGTTAATCATTTAATCATACATATAGTTGAATTTCTATAGGCGGATAGATCTTCTAAACCAGAAACGAAACTATACATACATTCGCGAAAGGTTTTGGTTTTGGCGAGCTTAAATCGAATACGACAGGTGCACTATAACGTCAGGTTTCCAAGATATCCGCATAAATATGATATTTAAACGATTCAAATTGTATAGAGAAGGGGGGGAAAGGATTCCTTGTGATGTAACATACCCTCAAACAGCGGATAGAAAGTGAAAAATTTTCTACTTTTTCATCCGTCGATCCGTTCATTCTATTACAATCGTTGTCTTGAGAAAGAATGACAACTGCGAATTATCAGGGATGAAACAGAAACGTAATTTTTTGATGTGAACAATTTTCTGCTCACAAATCTTAGTAATTTCGCTCTAAAAGGCTAGTTTTGAGTTAAATGTCTCAAACCCATTATAAATAACTTTAGTATTCTATTTAAGGTAACAGGTAACTACAAAGGATTTTAGCTTTAAATATGAAATAAAATTCCTATAGAATTATGAGAACAGTTGTATCCCTGTGTTTGCGCAGCTCTTGAACGGATTCTATGAAACTTGAAAATTTTCTGTTCCGTGGCTATCCGTAAGTTGTAATAGATTCCTGACGGATACGCACGCAAACGGAGTCTATGAAACTGAGCCTTAAGTGAGGGACATGAGTACCAACATAAGGCCAAAATTGAAAATCGAATATACGTAACCCACGGGAATTCAAAATTCGCGATACTTCTTGAACAGACCTCGTATTTGTTAATTATTATTATTTTATATTACTTTGCTTGTTACGTGGTTGTGGAAACTTTTTTAATTACTCGTAATTTTTAATCAAAAGTGATTGAAATCAAAACGTGAATCGATATTTTCTGAAAGCAAATAAATTGATCATTTTCATTTATTTATACTAGTATCGTTGGCGATTATTAATTATATAATTGCCGTCATTTATAATTTAATTTATTGTAGGCTCTTTTAAATCGTAAGCGTTAATTAGTTGTGTCGTTGTTTTAAAGTTTATTGAGTTTTAAAGTAAGTGTTTTAAAGTTGTAATATTTTATTTTTCAAAAACTTTGCGACATTTTTATTAATATATTGATAAAAGAAAGCAAATATTGATAAATGAAATTATGTAAATATTTCCCTTTCGTTAAGTCGAAGAAACAAAACAACCTTTACTGAGTTGACATTCTTTACTTCAATAAAAGCTTTTAAAAAAAAGCTTTTAATTGTTGAAGCTCTAACTTCACATCACTGGTAATTAAGCTTTAAGGAAATTCTTTACTTTCTTTGTTACGCTCTATGTGCTTTTTTTTCTCTCTCACGACTTCTTCTCTCTGTACTAACTGTGGTATTATTCTCTTAATGATGTTTGCTGTCGCAGATAATGATTCGCAATTTCAATTTTAACCACCAGCTGGTCGTAGCAAAACCTTTAGCGCCATTTAGTACGCGGCGCGCGATGGCGGAAAATGTGTTGCTTGCGTCTTCTGTGCTTAGTTGATCGTTTTTCGAGCAACGTCCGTCATCTACGATATTTACGTACATATAATGATCATATTTAATAAGCGCGTTCTCTGAGTAAACATTTTAATGAAGAGTCGATTGTCGATCGATGACGTTGACAACTACATTTGAAAAAAAAATAAACTCAAATAATTAAAAGTGTATAAAAATCAAGTGAAATAAATCTTCTTTTAGTAAAATAGTGTATTATTAATTATGGAAAATTATTATTTATTATGAGAATAAAAAAAATATTTAAAAATAATAATAATACTCGTAAATAAATGTGATATTAAAAATAGATTTGAAACTATGCATAAATAATTTGTTCTTTGAACATTTCTTTTTTATACAATTCAAATCAATTTAAGCTTAATTTGTTTTTGTTTTGTTTTGTTTTTTGTAACAAAGTCAACGACGCAAACGACTTTCAGTTTTTTTGCGCTTCCTGAACTTTGCTCATTAATTGAATTAATTAAATATAATAATTTAATTGCAAAATTATATTAAATCTATATCTGTTCGATGTAGTCATTAACAAAATAATTACTTGAAATTATTATGCACCTAACGATCATTTCCTTATGGATTATCGTCTTTGAAATTTCAGCCTCGCTTGCTTCATATAACTTTTCTTTATGCTCTCTCGCTCTCTCTCTTAGTTTTATTTCTCTTGCTTTTGTTACGTTTTTTGACAAATTTCTGTTTTTTGTTTAATGTTTTTGTTTGATAGTAGAAAATTCTTGCATTGTTCAAAAACACACAACCGTCGTCACCGGCGGCTAATAGAATAAAAGTAGTTCGAGCGATGATAACTGGTTAATCCATAGAGAAGCAAACGTGATTAGTTTAAGACGACCTTCTTTGATCTAGTCTTTCTTAAGTCTCACGACTTCGGTGCGCCTACCGAAGCGTCTAAACGGAAAGAAAAAAAATTTATTGAATAACCATAATATAATTATTGATAAAAAGTGGCAAAACGTGCTTACGCTTAGTTAACACTGACGCTGAATCACTGACTGAATATATACGCCGACTCGACTCGATACGCTGTACGAGTACGTATGTAAATACAATACATCAATTTTTTTATGAAAATATTACGAGTATTAGTATTACATTTACAAAGTATTACATTTTATACTCGATTTAGACGGAAAGCGCTGCTATCGAAAGCGCTCAGTTTCTTTCAACTCAAATTTCTTACAAAAGTGAGCTCACACTTTAGCAATTTCTTAGGTCTTGACTTTCGAAAAATTGTCATAAAAAGTGACTTTTCAACGAAGAACGACAATTCAATTTAAATCAATTAAAAACTATCCGTAAAAGCTATCTATTGGTTGGTAGTTGGCGATGATCAAATTCAAAGGGTGAAACTTAATTAAGTTGCAAACGAGACTTGAAAAAACAACAAACAAAAAATAAAGTTAGAAAAATATGGAAGACAGCACTTAAATGATCGTTATTAAACTTTGACATCTTCAAAATAAACCCAAGGTTTTTCTCCAAAACAAAAATATATATTGTATAATGTAAAAATTATGGTTAAAATCTGTATAATCCTCGGGTTTTCTTTTATATAAAAAAAAAAATTATTATTAAGCATTAAGATTTAAAAATACAATTTTCGAGGCAAGCGAAGCGAAGTAAACTGAACTTAATGATGATGTGAATTTATGCATTTTAAAAACTAAACATGTTAAAGTTCCTTAATTTTCAAAATATTTTTTCTTTATTTAGTCTAGAGGTAAAAAGTTTAGAAAAGCTTTGACATTGACAATAGAGCTCATCAAAATCCTAAGAGTAACGAAAACAAGTCAAGGTAAATAAGTTTTACTTAGGCCTCAAAAATTCAAAAAAGTTACCACAGAAATTTCGTTAATAAAGAAATTCAGAAATACAGAAATTAAGTTAATACAGAAATTACAGAAAATCATTTAACTTAAATATAGTTACAGTAAAACTAAAGTTTCAATTCGACTTCTGTAAATAAATTGTAAAGTTCTTCTCAATTTTCTCAGAAGTATTTTCGAAGTCTTCTCTCAAATACTTGGTTTACGAAAGCTTCATTTCTCTGCGTGTATTAATATACAATAATTAAAATATAAAACTCTTGATTTAGAGTTGTTTTTGTTTTTATTTGTGGTGTTTTTTCTGTGATTTCGTAGCCAGAAGGTTGGAAGACCTCGACAAAACTTGATTTTGATTAAGTGTACCATGAAAATGCTTATCAATATCTCACTTTATCGGTATTAACAATGAGTACATACGTTTTTTATACCTCATTCATATTATGAGAGTGATGATGACAGTGATGATGATGAGAACGAAGATAAAGATGAGCACGATGAAAGCTCTTAACCTTTAATATTTGCGTTTCAGCTTGAACGGTTTTTCCGAAATATTTGCGAGTTGTTTTCAAAAATAAACATTTCTACTTTTTAAAATAGTTTTTTAATTCATTTTTTTTTTATTTTATTATAATAAAGAAAGTAAAAAAATGTTAATGCGATAAAAAACATAATTAATTTTATAATTTTAATTAATTGAATAAAAAAATTTTCCTAAATTAATGCCATGTTTTCCGTTAAAAAACAAAAATATCAACATCAGAAATAATACAAAGAAAGCCTTGATTCCGATCACCGTTGCTGAAGACTGATGATGAAGCTTTCAATCATAATTATCAATGAAATTTACTTGCGCCTTTTAGTGATAACAATATTCTTGAAGAGAACGAAAGCGAAACCGATTTTTAATTGACTTAACTTAAAATTGCTCATCATTCAGTGAATTCAATCCATCAAATTTACGGCGCTACAAAGCAAGGTTAATTATTGTATTTAAAAAAAAAATTTAATGAAATATACGAAGTGGAAAATATTGCCTCGAGCAGCCAGATTATGGCGGCGACTTACAATTTCCGGCATAGCAAATAATCATCTTAAGGCAAAAATCATCATATGAAACCAATAAGAAAAATTAATAATGATTTTAAAATCAATCCTCGATGTTGCGTTGGATAAAATTCATTTAAGAGATGGCCTTACAGGAAATCTCACCGGTGTTGCAGCTTTAGACGATGTTCATGTCAGATGTAAGTAACGATAATTGATCAACCAACCGACCGGTCAAGCGAACAATCAAGCAACCAACTATAGATAAATACGACTTCTGACCGCTTTAGCGACTTCCAATTCCAAAGTCTGAAGTTATCCTTTTATTTGTCCATCGATTGTTGAAAGACGATAACATTATCGGTATTGATGATGCATCAGAAAACGTAATAAACGTCAAGCAGTGCTGTTTATAATTTCCATGCAAAGTGTTAACCGGTTTTACGAATTATTCGTTTTCCTTGTTAAGAAAAAATTAAATTAAAAAAAACAAAAAATTAAAAAAAAAAATTAAAAAATTAAATAGAAAAATTTAAGATAGTTTTACACAGAGTTTGGTTTGGTTTGATTTGATTTTAATAAAATATCTAAACTTCAATGATTAATTCAACAACAACAAAAAAAAAGTCTTACTTTTTTCTTACAATTTGAATAAAATAATAACTTCTGAGAGAGTTTTTAGGGGTTGCTGTAACCAAAAAAGTGTTGAAAATAATTTCTCAGACACAAGAAATTTTATGAAAATAGTGGTCTTTCGAAAAAAAAGGCTAAAAATCTTAAAAAACGCCTAAAAATGTTAATAAGTCGGAGCTAACAAACGTATTTTGTTCGTACCAATTTTAACATTTTTTCTTTCAATAAATCGGTAACTTATAAATCGGTAACTGCACTGCAACAGCTCTTTGTAGTGTGAGCAGCTGACTTCTTGAAGAGTCTGGTTATGAAAAGCTGTTTTATTTATTCATTGCTCAGCTCGTCACTTGATTCTAATACAGTCTGCAGGTGTTTTTTAGGTACACTGTTTATTTGCCAATTGCTGATAAACATCATTCTAATCTTCAATACAACTATTTTAACATTTAACGCAATCAAAACATCTAATCGGTAACATGTGTTTATTTTTTTGCACTTCTCTCTTTTTCAAGAGAATTTTATTATTAACAGAGAGAGTGGCTCGCTCTTGTGGTTGTTGATTTAAATCAGAGATGGGCAAACTACGGCCCGCTGCAAATTTTAAAAATATTTACTCGTATACATCGCGTAGATATGAACAACTTGGATGTCAAGATACAAGGAAAAAGTGAATTTATCGGTGATATCTGGGTGATATCTGAAAAACTTTTAAAAATACCAAAAGATAGTGGTGCTTAATCGTGCCAAATGACTTGTGATTTGGCAGTACTGACTGAATTATAACCAACAGATTTGACAGATGCCGCCTAAACAACATGGCCGCCACAGAGTGTCAACATCGACCCGTTCCTATTGGAAAACCTCTTTATATTGTTTATAAAATTTTAGAATAACATTAATTTATTCAATAATTTATATTGGCCCGCTGAATTTTTTTCTTTTGTTTTTTCGCCCCCTCCCAAAAAAGTTTGCTCATCTCTGATTTAAATGAATTTGCTTAACATTTTATCGTTATCGGTTTTACCAGAAAAGAACAAAAGCTTGATAGATTAAAATGTGCACACCTCAGTGCATCTCAGTGAAATATTATATGACAATTAATTCGTATATTAATCTATAAATATTCATTTTTACGATAAACTTAATTTAAAAAACATTTTTTAAATTGTTAGCTGAAAGTACTTAAATGATGTTACGTCGACAAAATTTAAATAAGTAAGATTTAATAATTAGAAAAAAATTAATGCAATCTGACAAGCAATACAAATTAATATTGAATATATTTTACGAAATTACAGTACGTACGTACATTTAAATTGTGTCCGTACCAAAAACGTTATGGGTTAAAGCTTGATTAAAAAATATGCAAAATTTTTATTTTTCTTAGCTCCCATATTTTTATTTCTTCATATACATATACATATGTATATCGTATTAATTTTGTTATACATATTTGACGATATTCATATAGAAGTGAATACATTTTTTTCTAAAGCTATATTCAAAACCTGCATTTTTCCAAAAGACTATAATAACATTTTTTTTTTAAATCTAAAACTGTAATAAAATTCTTAGTGATCTAAATATGTATAGTCATATTATAAACATTTATTATCATCCACTTTAAGTTATTTATTGTAAGTAGACGTTCTGAAACCGTCTTATGATTACTTTTTTTTCATTTCCATTGATGAAAATAATACCAAAGAATATACAATGTATAGAAGGCGCATCTCATACAAATTTTCGGCCAAAAATTTTTGCTCTGATGTACGTACTGGTACGTACACTTTTGAGTGTTTTTTTAGTTTCTCCTCATTCTCTCATTTGTTTAATAACTTTGTCTCTTTTGGTCTCAACCTCTCAACCAAATTGCAACTTTGCGTTTTCGTGTTCTCTTCTCGCGTCTTATTCACGACTCCATGCCAGGTGTTCTTTTTTGGCTAACGATGGGTTGAAGAATTTTGAATGCATGTGTTTGTGTCATTTAGCGTCTGTGGGTTTCGTATGTGTAGGATGAGCTTTGTGTGGCTATTCTAGAGTTGGCTGAGTTGACGACGCCAGACGTCGACAATAGATGAAAACGACAGAGGAGAATGTCTTTTTAGCAATTAGAAGAACGTAGCGCATCTGCGTTTTTTCTTATTGAAAAATTGAGGAAAAATCTCGGTATGTTCGATAACTTTTATCCGGTACAATAAATTGAAATAATTTTTGATAAAAGTACCTGAATTTAATCCTCGGTGTTCACTTTTTTTATTAAATTAAAAGACTTTTGAACATTTGCGATAACAATAAACTTCTAATTCAATAAAAAAAGGATATACAAATTGTCCAAACATAACAAATGATATATGTATTGTTATATAAATATATAGTGTTATAAATAAATTTAAATTTTTTTTTAAAATATGAAATTCAAGAAATTATTAAATATTATTTACAAGCAAATAAATAATATTTAATAATTTTTCAAAAAACTTTCAAATATTTTCATTTTATCAACACTCTTATAATTATTTTAATTTTCAATTATTCTATCAATTGAAATTTTTGAACAGATAATCAAAAATTTCTAGTTGCGACCGCAAGCGCCGACAACCTTGCCACCACACAACCAAAACATGCATAGACGTATAAAATTACCTAACACAAGCAGCAAACAACGGCATATCGGCATAAGCGACGAAACGAAAGGGAAAGAAATATACATAAAATGCATTTGGCTCGGGCCAAGAACGAAAAAAAAAATCGTTTAAATCCTTTGATAATAAGCAATGATAGTGTGAGGGAAACGAAGAGAAAAGAGAAGCAATTCACATGAATGGCAAGAGCTCGGGCCATGATGCCAATGCTAAGCAGAAAGAGCGGAGAAAACCAGAGAAAACCAAAGCAAAGGCAAAATAAACTTTTAAAGCAGTGACGCTCTTTTCACTCATTTTGCTTGCACCCGCTTTCTGCCGACCGACCGCATCTGATTCTAAAAATTGGAATTTTTGAGTGATGCGCCTTCTATATATTGTATATTCTTTGATAATACTTTTATTTATTCCTTTTATTTCCTTTTATTTATTATTAAAAAGTAATCCTTTTTATTGACTCATTTAAATTTTTTTGAGTCACTTAAAATTTTTATTGTAATTTTAATATACACAAATATAAATAAATCAACAAATAAAACAACTGTTTTTTTTAATCTTTACAGCTCTTGGCGATGGCAGTGACGTAGACGATAATGATAACACTAAAGGAGTATCAAATGAAACTGGTAAGTGTTAAATTTAATGAAACCAGAAGTACAGCAAAGTAATTTAATTTACTTCCTTCGTTTAACAACATTGAAGGATTAAAAAGAAACAGCCAAAGAAATAAAAAAAGAAATTCATACAATATTCGTACATAAAAAAGGGTCTGCTGCGTATTTTAGTCGAGAAAAAATTTCTTTGGAAAACTGTATTTCTGACGTATTTAAAAAATAAATGAACGTAACGCTTATTTCATAATTACTATAGAGGTACTATATGCATACCTTATAGTACCAGATAATATAGTAAACAAGAAATAACTGAACACAATTCTACAGAAAAAACATTTAAACAAACATTTATTCTTCGCGCGTATGGCTTTTTAAGAATTAACTTTATTTTTATTTTTAATTGTTGCTTGTTTTTGCTACAAAAAAAAAGAAACATAATCTGATCTTGAACAGATCTGACTGTTATGATCTGCTGATCGGTGCACTTATTATCATCACGGCCAAATCAAAAATCTGTTTCCAATTCCCTGCACTTGAGCACATAAACTTTAGATGACGGAAAACGAATGAGAGGAGAATCAACGACGAATACTCAATGCTTTTATAAATTCGTAACATTTTCGATTATCATTTAAAAAATTTACCTAATTCCGTCCAAGAAGTAGCTTAAATTCTTATCATTAAGAAAAAACTTAGAAAACAGAATTTTTGAATCATCCTGTGAAGCTTGTCTTGCGTAGAAAATGGCTTGCCTCTCTTGAGCAAAACAAAATTAGTATCTCGCAAAGCTTTAAAAAGCTTCAGTTATTTATTTTCGATGATGTGATGATAAGGATACAGCCACAGCGTATCAGTTAGAATAAATGTGAAACGCGTTTTATGAATAAATTATGGAAGCACTTTAGCGGTATTAATATACAGTTTAATTTTTTATATTAATTTTATAATAATATAGTATAATATATAAATTGATTAATTAATGCTTTTAAAGATATTTTTAAAATTATTTGTAATTTCTCATTTCTTGATTAACACACAATTACGACATTTAATTTAATTACATACTTTGGCTTTGGTTTTGCGGACTTACTATCAGCTTCTTCTTGCGATTCTTATATTGGTATATAACAATTGGTATACATTGGTGTATATTGTTTATTATTTGTATATATTCATTATTATTGTTATTATTACTTTTACGAGTATAACTAAATATTATTATTAAAGCAAACGCATACACACATAAATTTTCATAACACTACAATCTAGATAACTGCACGATATTTTTTATACGTAAATAGATGAATAGATTGTTCACTTCTCACATTCATACGTACATAAAATAAAACAAAAACAGCAATTTATTTTTATTAATAGCGTATTTTGTTTCAAATATTTAGGAGTCTTCGACACTTAAAATTTAAACGCCCACTTGTAAAGTGGATTTAATCGATTTGACAAGTGAACGAACGAATCATCTACTTACATATGTGTTTGTTTTTATTTTCTTACTATTCTGTTCCATTGAAACATCCTGTACTAACTTCCTAACTTTTTCCATTCTATTTTCAGACTCAGAACTTTCCTCACTTTCTCATGTCGGTAAGTTGTTGCAAAAAAGCTTCTCCTCTTGTCGCTTTTGACGCATTCATAAAAACATTCCTTTTCACTATGTACTCTCTATTCTTTATTTTTCAATTATTTGCTAAATGTGAATCATCCTATTCAGCAATTGTTCTTAGTTTCATCCTAAAAGTAGGCAGCAGATTGCAAATTTCACTTTAAAAGCACTTACAACTCGGGTACAATTTTTCTAGGTCCTAAAATTATGCTACATTATTTGTGGCTTTGTTTGATCATTTCACATTTTACGGTTCAGCCTAGCATTTGAAAATCATTAAAAATCGATAATATTTAATTAAAAATTAAAAATTTTTAAAAATCAAGGATGATGCAAAATAAAATTTATTTTTAAATAAGAATTTTGGAGACGAAGCTACAATAATTGACGCAATAACAACCAGCCACTCTGATTTTTTTAACAGCTGTTGTTTCACTAATCATTGAGGAAATTAGTGCACAATGTTGTTTTTCTCTTGTTTTTCTTTTGTAGTTTTTCAATTCAGTTCTTTGCTGTGTGATAATCTTTTTAATATTTATAAACATTTTTCGAGAGCAACATTGCTCCAAATCGTGCAGCGTTAATCATCTATGTTGTATGTACGTCATACGATTTAAGTTTAGTTTACAATACTTTTTGGTCTGTTCCTAAAAAAAAACTTTTTGAAGGTTTTTTGTTGTTTTTTCCCTCGATTTTCGATGGAGGATGGGCTGGTCTTCTGTCGATCTTTGACGTCAATCATGTCTGAGTGCAGCGACCTACTTACTATTTGTTGTTTAATAGTTTTTCGAAATTTTTGTTATTGATTGTGTTGTGTTTGTTATTCAGTTCAGGTTTCAATCTTGTCGTAAAAATAGAATGAGATGAGAATTGACTAAATAAAAAAGCTAGTATTTTTAGAGATTAATCGTTTGTTATTAGTGTAGAAGCATTTATGCATTGTATTGTACTCGTTCGCATAAACAATCACGAAAGTATTGATCAAAAAATTTTCGGAATACATTTTTTACTGACTTTTGCCAGCTTTTGGAGATATACTCGTAGAAGCATGACAATTGGTTCAAAGAAGTTTTTGGCAAAAACATTTTTATCATAATGTTGAATTTTAATGAAAATTTATACACTAATTTTTGTATTTACGCTTTTTTTTGTATATACGCTAATTTTTGCTGCAAAGGCTTTGTGTTTTGGGGCTAAAATCTTTCTGTAACTTTTTTCCTTTTTCAAAGAGAAAATATGTCATAAAACACCAATAAGTTTTGGTAACACTGATAATATAAAAAGGTCGCGTGGAAAATTTTGGAAGGTTGTTGCTCTCGTTGCTCTCGGTTGAAAAGCTAGAATTATTAATTAGGATTATTTGTTAATTCATTTCGGTAATGATTTTTCTTATTATTATATAATTTACAATTATAGTCAATTTGTTCAAAATTCTTCTGATTTTCCCCAAAAAAATTGACTTATCCTTAGAATTGCATTGAGTTTTAAATTTAAAGTTTTATATATCTCGAAAATATAGTATTTAAACAATTTATTTATGCAACACCTACCAAAAGAAACTAATTAATTTTAAAATCTTAGAAAAGATTATTGAGAATGTAGAAGAAAAGATAAAAAATTGGAAGTGAAATGAGAATTCCGAGAACTTTTTGAACACGCTTCGTACGTACATATATACGATACATACATACATATATGCATACGCATGTACTGATTAATACATACGTAATTGTGCTTTAATTGTGTGGTACAAGGCGAGAGAATGTAAACTCCGCATCGCGTAAATCAAAAATGAAAACAAAAAAGGGAAAAAATATGACTTGTTTTTTTTTGCTGTAAATGAACAAGAAACTGTAAAAAACAACAAGAAATGAAAACAACAGCACAGCAACAACATCTCAGAACGGGCGAATAAATCCCTAAAGTGACTTCAAATCGAATTTATAAGAATTTTCCACAAGTTTGGTTTCCAAACAAACATCATCATCCTTAACGATTGTGCGAATGATCGCCAATCATCATTATCATCATCATCATCATCCTCCTCCTCCTCCTCCTCCTCCTCCTCCTCCTCATCATCGTCTTAATCGCTATCACTATTATTGTTGTTGACGATGAATAATACGATATCTACCTTCGTTATCATGAAGATTCATCGAATCTTTTAGAAGTAATCGCTTGAGATAATTCTTTACGTATTAAATTAACAAAAATATTTCGTTGTACAATTAAAGTTATGCACAATGCACAATGTACTGCACAATAAAACTAGCACTGAGCTAATGCCTGACTGATTGAAAGAATATTGAGCTCGCAATTTGTAGCGATTTCAGGCATTATTTCATCGCAAACGCAAATGTATTTTTTTTTTAAAAAATCTGAATGTTATAAAAATTTAAATTCAAAAATAATTATTCTAAATATTCTGAATATGATATTATTCTAAATATTCGTATTAAAACCAAACCATTTATCAAATATTATTTCGTATTCTTTCTGTCAAAGCGAGAAAAAAGTTGAAAAATGTTCGACAAGTTTTTTACACTTTTTTCGAAAAGTTTTAAAAAAAATTGTTTCTGTCGATTTTTTCTAGTCGAAATTCAAGGTCTTTCCATTGAAAATCTGCTATTTTTTGCAACCAAAATCTTTAGAATCATAAGATTTTAAAATTTATTTTCTCTTTTTATTATCTCATTTCACTTTATCGTCATCGATGTTTTTGTTCTTCTTTTAATTGTTTCATTAAGTTTATTAAAAAGAAATCTAATATTCCTTTATTCGCCTGCAAATTGTTGAATAAAAAATTAATATTTTTTATATTTTCGAAATATTTTGGAGAGCGCTAAATAACGTTAGATTAAATTCCTGAACATATTAAAAATTTAGGCGGAGTTATTAGCAATCTTTTATATTTTTCGTTTCGCTGTGTGATGATGATCATCATGGTAATGATGATGTTAATGAGTTTAGGCCGATCAAATTCACGTTGACGTTTTGTTTTGATCAAAATTTTGTTTTATTTTCTCATAATTAAGAAAATAAAACTTTTTATTGTTTCGTTTTTTTTTTACTCTAAGCACGATAATTTGTCTATGGCTTTTTGTGCGCGGTATATCGTTGTTGAATCAATGCAGTATACTCTCATTATTGTGCGGAGACTGCGGTATTCGTCGACGACGACGCTAACCATAATGGATAAAACCTCCACCATCGCCCTCTGGCGCAGTCTAGAGTCTAGACGTTTTTGCCAGCAAAACAAAAACAAAGAGAAAATGGCATTTTATACAATAAAAATGTATGAAAAGAAAATAAAAATAATTTTTCTATTTTTTTTTTACTTCTCGGAAGGAAAAGATTTTACGTGACAGCAAATTATTAAAAACAACATTAAAAATAAATACAAATACCTACATACATAAATCGGATTATATATTATATATGCTTATATATATATGCATTGGTAAATTTTAAAATTTGAACAACAACCAAAAATATTGCGGTGCTGCATGTGATTTCTGCATGATTTTTGCACACAAGCGCCTGTTGTATTCTTCTACAAATTATTATATTAGTTATACAACAATTATAATTAATGCAAAAAAAAAAAATAAAATAATAAATACATTAAAATAAAATATATTAAAAAAAAATTCATTCGCCCGCGTTGAAAAGACATTTCAACTTATAAGTTTTAATAAATACAGTTTTAATCATCATCATGCGACAAAAGTGTCTCATAAAAGCAAAATATTTTAATTAATAGAAGAACATTTCAATTACGACGTAGCTTTTTCTCCCTTCTTCAGGATCTTTTTGTTAAGAAATTAATTTTCATACAATAAATGTATGAAAAAGCTGGATGTCGTGACAGCACAAAGCTTTCGTTTGATTAACGTCTGCAGTGACAGTTGACAGCTAGTACTGTGTGTGTGTGTGTGTATGCAGCTGTTTTGAATGTCACAACAAACAAAACAGTTTGTTTGAGCGGCAAGACAGTAAATATCGTCATAGTCATTAGCATTATCGTCACCATCATCATCACAAACCACGTAAATTGCTTTGAAATATTTATTTTGCTTTAATTAAGTTTTATTATTACGATTATACGATTATATATTTATTTTAATAATACAATAATGTTTCTCTTTTAATTATCGCATAAAAACTTTCTAAAACAGATACGTTAAAAAATACTATATTTGCAAAACAACTTTTTACATCAAACAGAATAACAATAGATTAATTATTATTGACGTTTATGTGAAAAATTTTCGAAACTAAAGAAAATTAATTTAACGAATTTTATTCACTTAAAGTTATATAAAGATATGTATATTCAAAAAACAATTATTACAGAACCATAAACAAAATATACCCACGGTTGTAACAATATCTACGCTCCAATAGCTACGGATTGATTTCGAAAGGAACTATTCTCATGAGCGGCATGTTTAGATAATTTGAAATTTCTATGGAGTCCATGTGGGGAGACCTTGCATTACTCTAGCAGAGTTCAAAATTCTTCTGCTTCTAAACGGAGAATTTTTATGATCGTCTTTTGTTATCGCCCATAATTCAATCATTTTCTATAATGATTTTCTTAATTTTTATTGTACTGGAAATCTCAAATGTTTACATTTTTTTTTTAAATATAAAAATATAAGATCACTAGATGTTAATTTTTTAAACGATATTAGGAAATTTACATTAAAATGGATTTTTTCCTTATTAATTAAATTTCGTCTGGTTTTCAGACATTTTCATTTTCTAAACAACACTTTTATAGCAGAAATTAGGAAGCAAAAAATAGAAGAACAAAAATACTAAAAAAATCTATTCAGAAGCAGCAAAAATTTCAAGCGCATGCTTAGAGTTCACAAAACTCTAAACGAGAAATCAAAGGTATCTAAATAGGAAAGAGTTCTTTTGCTTAAATCTTAAGTTATAGAAAGAAATAGCAATAGTCCGCTTAAGACATTTTGTTGACATCATATTATATTAATTTGTACCCATAAATTTTTTTTATGCTAAAATTTACTAATATTTTTTAAAATTTGGAAATAAGTATAATTTATATCATCAGTAAAATTATTATCATTTTGAATTTAAATCATTAATTGCTAAGTATTTTACTGCACAGAATTTTTAAACCTATGATTTTTTAATAATATTAATTAACGTTTCCCTTTTGTATATTACTTTTATTATAAATTTGAACAAAAATTAATTAAACTTTCTTTATTTTTATCTTTATTATTAATAAAAATATATTTTTTTATAATCTAACATATTGTTGCGTTGCGTCATTAAATGAAAAAGAGACAACAACTGAAAGAAAGACGAGTTCCGAGTACAACAATGTTATTATCAGCATAGTATCGACCACTATTGAAACCGACACGACCAGAACATTCGTCCCGTCCCGCCCCGTCCCGTCCTGTCCCGTCCATTAGTTTTCTGAAATTGTTTTAATTGGCGCAACTGTTTTTGAAATTGAAAAGTAATCAATTTTTTGCACGCGCCATTTATTCATTCATTCATTCATTCATACCATACGATACGACACAGTATCACATGATAAATTTTGCTGGCGTGCTAAGACTTTACATTATTCACATGAAATGAAAGTATCGTCTCGTATTATACGGTTTTATATTAAAAGCCTTTATATTTTTTATAAACCAAATAAAAATGTCATTATGATTAATTCTATACATTCGTCATAAAGTCTTAAAGATTTAAATTCTATTCGTTTGTTTTTGTCTGGGTTGTTGTAATTAATTATCAAGCAGTATTTGTTACAGTGACATACTTACTCTTACGAATGTTATCTACGTACATATATTCGTTTCGTATCTGCGTATCTACAATTCGTATAATACCACACAGGCCTACAAAAACCAATTTTAAATAAAAATCTTTAATTTCTTTTGTCAAAACAAAACAAAAAGCTGTCTGATTGACAGCGACAACGGTAAGCTTTTCTTGTCTGTCGGTATGTTTATTTGTTTTCTAGACATTGGCATCAAAAGACATTGCCGTAGAATTTTTATGTATGTCTATTTAGAGATCAATGTATATTTAGTCCTAGAAAATTATAAAAAAAAAAATATAGGAAAATAAAAGTATTTTAATTTTATTTAATCTTGCGTAAAATTGTCTCGGTTTTGTCTGAAGAATTAAAGCAAATCTTTTTTAATTGTGTTTTATACAAACTTTTTAGACAGTTTTTATTGCCACAATATATACACATGTATATATGTATATATATATGTACATATATATGGATACCACAACGGTATCCAATAGAAAGTGATATATTGCGTTACTTAATCAAATAAGTAAAATATTTTAAGAAAAACCAATTTTTATACAAACAAATCTACAATTTATTTATAATTAACAATATAATTAATAAATATAATAATAAAAATAAATCAATAAATCAACAACGTTGTAAAAATCTAAATTTAAAAAGACAAAATCAAGCAAAGAAAAAGTATTGATATAAAACTAAAGTCTACCACAAAAAAAAGCATCGTGCCGTTTCAAAGCACTTTCTGAAAATGTTTCTAAAAATATATCCAAAGAGATTTATTTTTAACAGAGCACACAAGTTGATTTGAGGTTAAACAAACTGTAGTATGTATTCGTATAGCTTAATATATTGCTTCGTATAGCTTAAGATAGCTTAAGATATTCTTAAGCTAAGATAAAAGTTAGCTGCATAGATAAAAATAAAATTAAATGCAGATAAAACAAATTTTAGATAATTCAAAATATTCCATATAGTATTAAAGCTAATATTGAATTTCAAAAGTGATATTTTTACTGAAGAAAAAGTAATCTCGTAGTCAAGGGCACGACCTTCTCTACAGACTTGTTTGCAGCATGCTTTCTATTGA
The DNA here is from genome assembly GCA_949752815.1 of Conops quadrifasciatus. Classification (NCBI taxonomy): domain Eukaryota; kingdom Metazoa; phylum Arthropoda; class Insecta; order Diptera; family Conopidae; genus Conops; species Conops quadrifasciatus. The sequence goes on along the minus strand of OX457078.1, from coordinate 13,921,403 downwards.
GTTAAAAAAATGAAGAAAGACTTAAAGCAGGATTAAATATAAACAAAAATTTAAATACGATATACTCGTATCCTTTGATAGCTATCAACAATAGTGGTTTTTCCCTCTTACCATATATTTAGACTATTTTGAATGATTTTTAGAGGTCATGAAATCAAGCAATCATAACTTTGTGTCTTCTGTTTTGATCTTTAAAGCCAAAATTTAAAGCGAATAAACTTTTTTAAGTATTAAAAATACAATACTGATATCAATTCAATATTGAAAATATTGATGGTATATGAAATCTTTTCAGAAATTACAGCACTGTATGTGACATTAATGAAAAACGTTGATTTTTCAAAAATCTTTTACCAAAAACCAAATGCAATACATTTTCAACGAGGCGGTTATGATTTGATGCTGTTTTAAGATTTCTCAGTGCCCAGATTTTTTTCGAAATCCTTAAAAGACACAAAGCAGCACAACAAGATCAGTATAAAAATTAAACAAAACTTTGGTAAAAAAAACTACTGAGAGAGATATACTCGTAGATAAATGAAATATCGAGTCCGGGACGGGATACGGCCTCCGGCCCAGCGAGCAGCCGCGCCACCAACATCTGGCGTCAGTGCGGCTCAATGCTTTTCCGATCAGGAAATTTTCTCGCCAGCTCGTTATTCACATTGACGGCAATTAACTTGAAATTTGCCAAGTTTTCAATGTATTTCGCTGTGCGAGATAATAAAATAAATATTACTTACCTTGTACACGTCTGTGGTGGTGTTTTTTTTTTCTGTGATTTATTTTTCTTTTAGTCTTCTCTTTATTTTATTTATCTCTGTCTGTCTGTCTGTTCTGTCCGTCCATAAGGGTGAATCACAAATTGTGGCAAGTATTTACGCAAAAATCGAAATCGTAATCGAAATAATTTCATCTAAATATCATCGAGAGTGCAATAATCGTACTTTTAATGTTTTCCTCGAATAATAAACGAAATTCGAATTCGAAGCGTATGAACCCGTATGAACTCGTTAGTATTTCGAAATAGAGAATTTTCAATTTTCACAAGAATCATAAAGTAACAATAATCTAATATTATTTTAAGAGAAATAAAGCGGCGTTCTATGATTTTTTGCGCTAAAGGAAAAAGTTAATTTGTACAATACAAAAAAAAAAAAAATAAACAAATTTTATTTACAAAATGGCCAGAATTTAATAATTGTTTAACTAAATTCGTGCATATTATCTTTATTATTTAATTTTCACAAGAATTAAAAAATAAAGTAACAAAAATCTAATATTATTATAAAAAAATTAATGTGTTGTAATTCTCTAAGAATTTTGTCTTTTTGTGAAGGAAAAAGTTAATTGAAATAAAAAAAAAAAAAAAAAAAAACAAATAAATTTGTTTTACAAAATGGCAAGAACTTGTAAAACAAAAAAAAAACTTAACTTAACTTAACTTTTTATTAAAAGTTTCTTGGAAATATTATTGTTTCATAAAATCTTTCATATGGCTTTTTTCAATTATCAAATTATCTGCTAGCGCGCCTGCCCTGTTTTTAAGAAAACAGCCTTTCAAAATCGCGCCCGGAATTGCGTAATTAAAACCGTATCCTGTACATGAGAATGTGTTGCAATAAGAATTGAGAATTGGAAAGCCCCCGTTAATTACAATAAAAATATCACTAAGTTCCGTGAATCAGAGCAAAAGGAAGCGCGATATTGATAACGTTGTAAACTTTATGAGTAAAAAAATCATACCAAAATAAAAATATTTATATCTTTATAACACTTTTTTCAAAAGACGAAATTAACATACTGTTAAAAATATTATCTCAATTATTAGTTGTTTAAAATTTGTTACTCTCAATAATTAAGTCTTAAAACGGAAAATCTATTTTTAAAAAAATTTTGTTTAATTCTTTGTAAATTATGATAGCACTAGAAAAGTCATTGATAATTTTATTTTATCTATAACTAATTCTTTCAGATGCTCCCAATGATGTCATTTATATGGTTTGTGGCGTTGTCATTGCGATGCTGCTGGTTGGTCTAATCATTATATTAGTCGCAGTCACTATCAAGTGAGTATGGATAACTTTCAAAATGTACAGTATCATCATCCTCATGCTTTCCTTCCTCATTAAGAAAAGAATAGAAATAAGGAAATTTTTTATTTCTTAAAATTTCTTTAAAAATTCATTTCTTATATATCTACATATGTACCTACATATATATTGTAAAACCTTTCTGTCCGATGCAGCATCTTGTAGTACTGTGTTCAAAGGAGAAGCGAGTATAACGATTTTTCATCAGAAAGAAAGCTATAAGAAGAGAAAATGTTTTTAAGGACATTTGAGTATTTTGAGCATAAAACCTGTTGATTTATTGCCGTTTGATGTTATTTAGATCGTTGACTGTGAAGTTATATCTATTCTAAAACTTGGTATAGAAAAATTGTTGAATGAAAAACAAAAAATTTCTAAAGAAAATCTTCCTTTTCTTTTTAAATATTTTTTCCCCCAGATTTTAAGTAAGAATATAAACGACTTCCCTTTCATAGGACGTACTTAATTTAAAAGCTATAACGCGATAACAAAAAAAAAATAACACGATAGCTTATAAACCCATTGTTTAAAATTTCATTATAAAATGCGAAATATGTACCTACTTTAAATTTATTAGAAGAACCCAATCTGTGTACTCTGATTCAATGACTTCCAGAAATAGAAATAAGAAGTGTTGGGAATACTGAAGGATTGTCGGTGGGTGGAAATGCGGTGCTAAAGTTGTCAAAGAATTCTCAACTGTTTACACTTTGTATTATTATCTAAATAATCAAAAGTAATTATTAATCGTGTTGAGTCTAAAGACTTTAAATCCATATCAATCAATACCTTTTTGGCAATGAAAGCAGAATTTGCAAACCTTAAAAAGTTTAGAGAGAAAAGAATATAGAACGAAGTAATGGAAAAATTTCATTTCCAACACTGTCCATAGAAAAAAAATATGCACAGTGGCTCTTATGAAAATATTTACATTTTCTCTCATCCGATATCAACGAAGAAATTAGTATAGCCTTAATTCTCTGATTATTCATCAGATCGCTAAGTCATTTACTAAACTCTTATGAACTCTCTTCAAATGTTTACCGTAAACATTTATGAACATATGAAATGTCTTAGAATATTGATTTCTTTTTTACTTGAAATCTGTTATCGATCTTGAAATCTGTTAAAAACTCTAATTAACAATTGTATGGTAATGGATAAAGTCAATCAATCTACTTTGATACTGAAGCTACTAAACTGAGATACTGAATACTTTCTGCTGAATACCAGGAAATAATTGAAAGCATTAAATTTGTCCAGGAAGAATTTCGAAACTGTCAAAAACTATGACATTCAAATACAGAGTCTTAAATAAAGTTTAATTTTAAAAAAAAACTTAATTTTTTTTTTAATTTACTATAGAATGAATTTCTTATCGCTTTTATAGTTTCTGGTAGCTTATTAATGTATGAGGGCCCACTAGTACTTTAGGAAGAGAAATTTACTGAGATAATTTCAGGCTTATAAATAAACCTTAGCTGTCAATGATACCGCAGCACGAGCCGATAGATATGAAGAGTTTTTTTAACTAACCTAAAAATAAATATTCACATTTTAATTTATAAAAAAAACTAGATGAAGAGTAATTTTTGTTATTTTAAAATAAACTAAACTAAACTAAACTATTAGTTGTTAATAATTTTATTTATAAATTAAAATTAACTGTAACTGTTGCGGATTTTTAAATGTTTACAAAGTAAATTGATTAATAAAGTAATTGTCTAAATTAGACCAATGAATTAGACCAATGAGACCCTAAAAAATGAATATAATAGTTTTGGCATGAAAGACTTACTCAATTAATCCATTTTTGGAAGGTAAGACGAAGGCAAAGTGGCAAAATTATTGAAAGTTTATTTTACTCTCAATTAAAATGAAAAATAAATTAAAAAAAAAAAAAATTAATTAAACCAACTTCAACGAATGAACAAATTACTGCTTGTAATAACACGTAGAGTGAAAATTTACTTCCTAAAAACACTTTATTAATTGTTAACTGACTGATCGATTAATTGATTGATTGATTGATTATCCCCAATACAATGACTTGATATATACACGTATACATATGTACATATAGCCTATCTCAATGTATGTATCGTATATATACAATATGTACTATATGCAAATTATTGCATCATTGATATTCATGACAAACAAGTTCAGTTTTAGCCTCCGGTATAGATTTTCATTGTTACCATTCACTTTATCGTCATTTTTTGTTTTGTTTTTTTTTTGTCTTTTGTTTGTTAGTGTTTATCGTAGACGTATGTACTTCAATTAATTAAATTGCTTCTTGTTTTGTGACGCTTAACGCGCGACGCGTGACGCTTGACTTGATGAAGTACAAGAGTAATGAAAAAACGAGTATATAATAATTATGGGTTATTGTTTTTGTTGTTGCTGGCGTTTAAAGGTTATAGCATTTAATAATTCGCATTGTTCCCACGTTCTCAGCTTCTGAAAAAAAAAAGAAGAATTTATTTTTTTTTTGGTGAACACAAATAGAAATAAAAACTATACATAGTATCTACATACATATACATATGTATGTATGTAAATACGTCGCCACGTCGACATCACTTTTCATCACAAAAGCCAGACCATATGATGAAGAAGATCATAAGGCAAGCCGTCTGTTAGATCATGTCCCACCGCCTTGGCGTTGGCAATCGTCCAATGTGTACGAAATTGTTTGCAATCCATAGACAAAACAACAACAACTATAAATATAACAATAACAACAACAACAACACCACCAACAATGTTTGCTGCGGGCCTTCGTGTCTATAAATTGTCTACCTATGAATAGGTGCTCGCCTGGCTTTATACCTAAATGCATTTAAACGTACACATCGTATATAGATACACACCTACCTGAATAATTACTCACACACACACACACACACACACATACCCAAAAAGACTTAGATATATAAAATTAAGTCGTACATCGGCAGATTAAACTAATTATCAAAGATTTGCGTTTCAAAAACTTACCATCAGATCAAAAGAGCAAAAGAAATATATACAATATACAAACAATTTTCAAGTTTAAATATATTTGTTACCTACGGGTTGTCCATACCATCTCCCAGCATTAATCTCCAAAGCAAACAACAAATTCTCCAACGGCAACGAGGACAAAATATTGCCCACGGCAAAATTTTCAATCCCTGAAATCTGTTTCGGCCGCGGCAGATCGTAAAACCCAAAATCCACAAAAAATCCACAAAAAAGTATTTTTAAAAGGTATTTTTAAAAGGTATTTTTAAAAGGTATTTTTAAATAGTACAGAGAGTCATTCTGCATGTCGGCCTTTAAAAAAATCACAAAAATCTCTTCACAACTGACGTAGTGAGTGTCAAAGATTTGTTTACATTTCTTACGTCACTATGCGTCACGAAACATCAAAGTACGAAGCGTAATACTACACCGATGCCAAGCGGAAATCGTGGCGAGTGTAACATACGAGTACTTACCGGTTACTTGAGAAATCAAGGCTTTTAAAATGCTCTTACTTCCTTAATAGGGATTCCCAAATGGAAAGGGGAAGGAGCAAAAACTTAAAGCAGTTCTTATTTCCTCAGAAACCTATCAGAGGGCAATGCAAATTCATTCCAAAGAGATAAAATTTCTATAAAGAGACAGACAGAACCCTTAGAAGTTTTAATTAAATATTTATATGATTTGAAAAAAAAGTTTTAATTAAATATTTATATGATTTTTTTAAGAAAATACGTTAAAAAATTTCCCTTGAGTTGTCGATGGAAAGTCAAGAGTAAATGAGGACGAGGATGAGTACGTTGTTACCGACAATATTTTTACTCGTATGGTTTATTTTGTTTTTATTTTTTTATTTGATTGTGAAACTCACTCTCTCTCCTACCTCTTTCCTTCCCTCTGTGAACAAAGTTACAAATCACGATTACACCGCATGTACCTACTTCTACTCCGTTTATTAACGCCTTGATAAAAAATGTCACTGAAAAATGTAAATAAGAAAAATAAATATTTTGATTTTTAACTAAATACGAGATGAATCAATCAAAAAAGAAAAAAATTACTTAAGGTTTCCATCCATGGAAAATTCTGTGATTAGAGTAAATTTATTAACAAGAAAAAAAAGAAAAAAAAAACACAAAAATAAAAGGTTGTCTGTCGCTGAATTCTACTAAATTGAAACATTCAATTTGAAATGGAATTGTTATCTATGTACATACGTTACTATTAGTATAGAGTTACTAAGTTTCAAAGAATTTCACTTTGAAGAGGGTGAAAAATATCGGGTTAAAAAATATCGATAACGGTAAAGAGAATCTCTAAATGCTTGGAAGCAGATAACGATAAAATATAAAAAAAAAAAATTTGAGAAACTTGCTGTTTTATTATTTCAAAATGCTTAAATATTTAATTGTTTTAACTTTATTAGTTTATGTTTTGAAAAAATGTCGTCCGAAAATCAAATGAAGCAAATTTTTTTAATGGTTACAAACAATACAGAAGAGGAAAATTGCGTAGGAGCATATTGTTCCCGAGTAAAATATGTCCTGTCAATAAAAACCAGACAGAAGATCCTACACACTTACATACTAGTACGTACGTATGTAATACAAAACTAAGTTCAAAAACCTTCAGAAGCAACATACGAGTATTTTCCTTCTCGAAAAACCCACCAACAACAACGCAGGCTTAATAACCAAACTTTTGTATGTATTTACGTGTATATATATATATATATAGCTTTACCCAGGCAAATACCAACAACAATGCAACTCGTGTAAGAATATAATGCAAAAGAACCGGTCTTAAAGTCATTGGTTTTTTTTGGTACGCAATTGTTTACGAAATTCCTTTCCAGAGAATGTATAAGGTTTAAAGTATATGTATTATATGTCTGTATGTATATATGTATGCATGAGTGTAAAAATTATCCTTTTGTATAACAGCTTTTTCACTATCAATCTTTCGTACAGACATACAAACATATGTCAAGAGAAAGAAGGTAATGAACTGCAGTGAATTCATCACATAAGCGTTTTTCCCTGCGAATACGAAACAACCCAAAACCCAAAAACATTTCCTTGATATTTCCCACAACTAACTACAAAATTCCCGGCATATGTGTATGCTTGTATTGGGTTGGGGAAAAAGTATTCGGCGTTTTTCTCATCGCTTCACAGTAAAGTGTCATAACTTTGAAACGGTTAGTTGCATCTGGCAACTTTTTTTTTTCTTTTGTTTTTAACAGCTAACAATTCGGTTGATAACTAGTGTGAAATTTATTGAGATTGGTGCGACGTGTTAAGAGTTATTCCGAAGCAAAGATGAGTGAAATCTCTAAAAAAATACGCTATATTTTAAAACTTTACTACGACAAAAGCAAGAGAATGCTGCACTGGCATGAGAAAACATTTGTGGTGCTTATGGCGAAGGTACTGTATCTCAATCAACTGCCAGAAAATGGTTTGCTCGCTTTCGCTCTGGCCGAAATTTTGAAGTGAAAGATGCTCCGCGCTCTGGTCGACCTATCATCGAAAAAGTCGATGAAATTATAGCTAAGGCCGTCAGTCGAGCAGTCACGACATCGCGAAGGAACTGAAGATCGACCACAAAACACAGTATTAAACCATTTGCATAAAGTTGGTTTCACAAAGAAGCTCGATGTTTTGGTGCCTCATGAATTGAGTGTAAAAATTAGTTCAAAAAAGGCTGACACGGCAAAAACTAAGAGAGGTTTCGGCTGGTAAGTTTTGATATAGTCCTGACCTTGCAGCGGCCGATTGCAATCATTTGTTCCGAGCTCTCCAACACACTCTTGCTGGGAAAAAATTGGCCTCAAAAGAGAACTGCGGAAAGCACCTGTGTCAGTTTTTCCAAAATAAAACCCCGGAATTCTACAAGAAGGGAATAATGGTTATACCCGAAAACTGGCAGAAGGTAGTTGAAAAGAAGGGGCAATATTTAGATTAATAAAATGTTTGTTACATACAAAAAAAAATGTTGTATCTTTTTACTAAAAAAACGCCGAATACTTTTTCCTCAACCTGATATGTACGATTGCACGGATATGTACTCATACGTACGAGTATGTAAGTAAGTACGAGTAAGTAACATTAAAGAGTTAAAACAAATATATAAATTAAAAAAATACCCTTCAAATACGCGGCGATTACTACGAACAACTTTCAGTGAGAATAAAACGAAAAAAAAAACAAAACTACAAAAAAATAATAATCGAAAAAACATGGAAATAGCAATAACAATAAAAATAATAATAATTACAATAACACCAACACCAACACGAACACGAACACGAAAAAACAAAACAATAACAATAATAAAATTCTTATATTGCTTGATATTTGTTGTCTATTAAATACGATAGTATTGTATTTAGTAGACAACGTTGAGCATTTAAAGTAGTAGATATTAATGATATTAACAAATAATAATAATGCAAATACGTATAATCGATAAAATAAAATAAAACTAAGCTTCACAATTTCCTACAATAAATCGTTGAATAAAAAAGTTGAATTTAGTTGAATTGAAAATGTTGACGAAGGCGCGCAAATTGTGTGAATAAACAATAAATAAATATCGTTAAAGACAGATAAAAACCATAATCCATAAACTCTGCTCAATTGGATTTTCAAAGTAATGGCGATCGATTTCTAAATATTTCAAATTTAAGTTAGTTAATCAAGGAGTAGAATTCAATTCAAACTGCCAGAGAATAGCATAGTATAGTATAGCGTTTACTACGACGTTCGACGTAGCTACTAGCTACATGCGCTCGGAGTTTCAGTGGAATGGAGGAAGTGATGGTGTATCTGTCGAATGAAATGCGGTGAGTTTTTGAAAAATCACAAACAATAAAACAGTAGTTAAAAAAGTTTAATTATCTTAGATTTTAGAAGTACACGCATTCCTCGAATTTACACGGTAACGCTTCTACAAAGGTTTTTAAACGAAAACCACAAACATTTTCTGAAGTTTTATTTTGATTTTGTTTTGCATTCTGTCATTTCGCATTTATAAATTCAAAATCAGTTGAAAGCTCTCTTAAGTATTACCTAAAGCATCTATTTTTCAACTTATACTAAAAAAAACCGCCTTTGGTGTTACTTTATGTTATGGTTTTTTAATTTTCAAAAATAAATTGAAATTTTATGAGCATTTTATGAGTCTCTAACTTAACCCTCATTTCATTTTCACGCTTATAGTAAAAATATCTTCTCTTTATATTCTTAAATAAAATCGATTTAAACGGTTTACAGTTTTTTATGTTGTTCACATAACACGGACTTGAAGTTAGCATTGAAGTTAGATGCAACGAAATGCAAACGAAATCTTGGATTTATCCAAATCCGTGTTATATAAACACCATATAGAATTGAGCATATCCTTCTATCTTACATGGACTATACATATGTCTTGTTTTACACGGTTTCGACCTTCTCGATTTGTCTAGGAATGTATCTACGCTGCAAATCAAGCGATTTACGAGTACAACAAATTCAGAAATCTAAAACAAACACTTTTCCAATAACAGATCCTCGATTATTTTGAGAAATTTTATTGTATTTGGAAATGAAAACGTATTTCCTAAATTGATATACATAATTTAAAATATAAAACGTTTCTTCGTAGTTTCTTAAAACACAGTTTCCATTTAACGCGGTACGCGGAATTATCGACGTTATTGAGCCTCAAACTAATTAAAATTAAAGAAAAAACGTAGACGTAGAAACGTTTTATCAAAATAGTCAAAATCGTACAAAATAAAACTAATTTCAATAATCAATCAATGTCTACAACAAATTCTTCATTAGTTTCTCATTTACTTTCTCCTACATACAAATGTTATGTAACATAGAAGGGTTTTCATGTTATAAACTTACCATATTTCAGTAACTGCATCAATACGTTAGAGCTCGTCATGACGCTAGAACGAAATCGTCAATGCCATGAAGTGTCCCATTGACACAGTCTTGACACACATTCGAAGCAACGAATGCACGGTGATCGTACGAGCCGCACTCGTGTGCATTGTGCAGCTGCAGATAGGTACTCTTTAGAGATGCGAGCTGCTGCTGCACAGAGTTTAATGACTATACCCGTAAATGTATATTTTCCGTCAGTGCCGCATTTGCATGAACATTTCAAACCGAATTTCTGTCTCGTATCGTAGCGTTTGTTGTATAATGTCATGAAATATGATTAAACGCGGGAATAACGTATTGTAGATAAACTAATCGATTAATAGTATAAACAAAAATCATGAAAGTTTTATTGCAATTATATAATTCACAAAAATAAATAATAATTTAAGTAAATAATCTTATCGAATAATTTATCGAGCATCATTAACCGCAGCGTGATGTCAGAAGTTTCTTCAAATTAATAAAAGTACATCAACTTCTAACTTAAAATCGATACGTGAATTAGTCACGCCAATTTGTTGATAATAATTTCAATTTCTCGATAATTTACTTGGGAGAGCAATTAATCAGAAATAACGGCTTTTTCTAAAAATAATTTAAAACACGGTCTTATGTACATATATCGTAAGATGTTTATAGGATATTTCGATCTTCAAAGAAAGTGTAATGTTAGAAAACAATTATGACAAGAGTTAGGTCTTCTCATTACGTATTTCCGCTTCACAACAAAGCTATAAATATTTGAGTATTCTTTACAAGGTACTCGTATATAAGCGTCATAACCGTTTATCAGTTTATGTTTCAGCTACGTTCGCAGACACTAATATACATACATATGTAAATATATACGAGCAAGAGCGTATAAATAGAAAAACACCGTTGCGGGATTTTAGGAATTATTGGGTTTTATTTTAATCACGGGGTTAATTTTAATACGTATTCAAATAAGTACCTACATACATATTTCAGTTATAAACAACTTTTAGATAACGCTAATTTTAACCAACCCAGAGTTATCAGTTAACAGACTAATCTTATGATACGCTATCAGAGAATGATCCACAATATTTCAGCAACTTGTGAAATTTTTCTTTACAATTAAAAAAAAAGGGAGTATGGAATGAGTGCCCATCATCCATAATCGTTTACATAGTCGTTTGCCTGATAACTTAGAAACTATCACTAAAATATTGAGAGTTTGTTTATCGTCTACAAAAATCATATACATACTGATATTCCAAGAATGATTACTTGCTCGACGGTGGGCCATAAAAAATTATCTCGTAAACATTTACGAGACTACAAAAAATCGAATTCAGTGTATAATATAATATACCACATATGTACTACATATGTATATTGATTTATCCAATAAGGATAAATCATAGCCTTTCCTTTACTATCGGCACTTACATACATCTCCATTAAACCCATTTTTATGATTATTTCCTAACGGCTGTGTAAAGGAAGTACCATCATTGAGGTGATTGAGGTCATGACTTTTACGGAAAATTAGGTATAAATTCTCTTTGATATTCCACTAACGTAACGAAACTTAAAGTAATGAGGAACCTCTCTCTACGTTCTCTCTTTTGCGTGATCGTTGTGAGGACGAGTATTTTCCACTCGTCACAAATGGTTTCATAAAGTATTCGTACTCGTGCGCTTGTGAAGGCCGAACTAGTTAACCTTAACCTTATCGAAGGTTTTTATTTGTTATAAATTGAACAAACTTTAATGGTCGTTTCAAATTTTTATTACAATATTTGCCGTAAAATATGATTCCATTTTAATCATATGTATGGCAACATAATTATTAGAACGCTTGTATTTTTTCAAAAATATAACATTTTACGAGAAATATTATTGCAAACATGTACTCTCCGTTCTCTTTAACATTAATTATGGAAAATCCATTTTGTTTACCATACTTAAAGAATTACCACACCATACGAGTATACCATTACTCGAAGAAGATTAGATTAGTATAATTTCACTTTTTCTTTTTTTGTTTCAATAACCGCTATATGTATGTACTTATTAAGCATATATGTATGCTCGTAAATAGGTACTCGTAATAGGTATGTAAATATGTTTAATAGTGGTGTATATTTATTTTTATAATTCTTTTATATGATATGATATGATATGAACAAACCATTAAGTTTTTCAAAGTACATGAGCGGAAAAATTATCATGACAGGAATTATTTAAGTACATTTACGATTTTATGTTTGCGCCTGTTAATGTACATACATAAATATCTTTATATACACCTATGTAAGTATGTATATATAAAAACTGTATGTACATATGTGTGTTACCAGAACTAAACTACAAGACAGCAACGTGTGCAGATGTTTCGTTTGTAAGGGTTAAAAACATGAATTGTTTCATTTCTATTTCAACCGAATATTTCAATAATTAATAAATTCTAGATTACCAAAAGATTGTTCTAAGAATTAGAGAACATAACTAAATTAAGGAAACATCATTTTAATCAAAAATATTTAATATAAAAATACTAAAATACTAAAATAAAAAATAGGCGTAAAAAATGCATATAAAGTGCATAAAATGTTTAAAATAAATGTTTTTAATAATTTTGTCATTCCTTTTGATATATCCATTGACATTTAGTATTAATTTAATAAGTGTTTATTATCATTTTTTTTTAGTTTTTTTTTTTTGAAATTGTTTCTCCTAATTTAATTTTGCATTCTTTAAATTTGCAACGGAGGGCAAAAATTTACATTTTTCAATTCATTTATCATTATAAACAGAGATAGTTCTCGTAACACTTTTATAATAAAATTAAAATTGTATAACCGATTAGGTTATGTATGTTACATCCTCGTACATTCTAGTTTATTTTTGAGTTATGTGATTTCACCTAAATTCGATTTACACTTTTTCGAAGGAATCTCTTAGGGAATTTTTTAATTACAGAATAAAATTCTGCAGCAATTGTGAACATTGTGTACTCAGTATCTTACAGAATTTAATGCATACTTTCCCATAAATCGCCTTTAAAATTACTTAATTATTCGGAAGTAATTTCTAGAACTCGTGCCCATTAATTTTGCACTTATTCCAACTGCAATAAATTACAAAATAATCACCATCGTTTGTGCTTTTTCCCAATTAAGGTGGAAAGTAAAACTTCAATTATTCTAACTAGAACTTCTAACTGGCAACACAAAAAAAACCTATTTCTGGCAACCTGGAAAAAACAAACTGTCTTTAGCGTGAATAATATAACATATGTAAATATAAATTTCTTTAAATATCCCGCACAGACGTCATGAAAATAAAATTAAAAGCACTCAAAAAAGTTCGTTTACGTTAGCGGAAGGAAATCGTTCGGGTTGTGAGCCGCAATCACTGCTTTTAAACCTTAACAATTTATTGGGAATATTTTAGTTGAAAAATGTTAGTTAAAAAACGTCATGTCATGATATCATTCAAATTCGCAAGTCGATCGTTTTCAAATGGTTCGGAACTTTTACGGACTTCTTAGTAAAATAATACCTACTTTAAATGGATATATACAAACGAGATTTTAAAGAGGGCTTAGGAACCCAGCTCAAACCCGTCTTTAAAAGCCACTGCAGACAGCTTCTGGGTAAAAAGACGTTACGTCGACAGCCTGCCTGCCTCTCTCTCTCTCTCTCTCTCTCTCGCGCTCCTATTTTCAGAGCTCGGTGTTCTCGTCCAGTTTTCTGAGACCCACACACATGCACACGCATAGTAAATGTGTTCTTCCCAATACAGTTGTTGTTTTTTGTAGTTCTTGTCATTATTATTGTTATTGTTATCTTCTGTTTTGTTGTGGGCATTTGTTCACATTCGGTACAGTGTTGCCAACTGAACAGATATCTATATATATATATATTTATACATATGTATATGTATACATTTGTTTATGATTGCATATAAATCGTGTCGTTAGTTACGAATTTATATACAGCTCTGAGCGAACACACAACCATACATACTCTGTATATTTGACCGATAAACAATGACAATGCCTTGAGAGATTGTACCAGCCGCCAGTCTGCCCAGCACAGCAAAAGGAACTCGTCAACTTTTTTTTTGACTGGTCAAAGTGACACTCGCTATTCGTTGATTATTCTTCGCCCTCCAACGCTCGCACCGCGCACACAACCCAGCAACAACTCGTCTCGCAAAACGCTACAATGAACTCGAGTAATTTTTTTAATAATCGCTTTTAATTTCTGTTCATGTGTGTGAGTATATTCTCTTTATTATTATTGCTCCCAAAATCGTCAACAAGAACAACAACATCGTTCAATAAAAACATTACCACACAACACACACACACTCGCCACTCGGAGCTAGCCACACTCGTTGCTAGTTGCTTTCTCATTTGCAAATTACAATATTTCTTTTCAACTTGTAATCAGAGGAGGAGAGCCTGAGAGCGTGTGACCATCGTCCACCTTTGTAACGGAACATCTGTTTCGACCACCTTTGCAGTCGGTTTCATGCACTCATGCTTCTCAAAGCACCCGTTTCCCCTCCACCACCTTCGTTACGCTCTTCGTAACTGCAGAAGCAGTTGGTTTTCAGGCCGCGTGACGTCAAAGCATTTCACTGCCTGAAACCGTCAACCGCCGTCCGCGGACCGTCTGTGTCTTTGGGTTGGTGTTTGTTTGTCTCACACACACACACGTACGCGTACCGACGCCATGCGAACGAGTAGCATTTTGGTATATAAAGGCCGCCGAGACTGTGCGAAGCTCTCAGATACTGAATCAGAAGTGAGCAACGCAGTTGTAGCGAGAAGAATTAGTATAGCGTTCACACGGCGCGAATCTAAAAATCATATATTGGTCCATATCGTTCAGAATATTGTTAGTTCGTTTCTGTTTTGTGTGCAGTTCGGTTCGCTGACGAGAGGCGACAGAACTCTTTCTTTAACGTTTTCGATTTCGAAAAAAAATTACAAAAACTGCTCTCCGCACCGCCGAGAAGGCAGTAAGTACTGTACATATTTTGTGAACTGAGCCGAATCGTGTGCCTCAAAATAGGGCGAACAAGAATACTGAATCAAATGTACCACCTGGTGGCCTACAGTTGACAATTACAGCAGCTGAAGAGCTGAATGCTATAGCTTTGGAAGACCCATCAGTCTAAACAACCAAGACAGCAACCCTACACCCGCCCACCAGTCAACCCATCCAGTTTAGACGACCAGCCCACTTCTAGAAAATCAATATAAACTCTAGTCAACTGCATGCAGCAGTTCGTTTGTGGTGTCGCAGTTAGTATTTGCGGATAACTTTAGAAAGACGAACCAGTGCTTGCAGCCAACTGCGTAGCCAATAGACAAATCTACTCGTAGACACTGGATAAGAAAACTGTTTCCTTTTAATTCCAAACCAACAATTTCATCGAACTGATTTCAACTGTGATAATACTGTATTAGCAAAATATCGTTCGCTCTTCTCCGACATTCTTCAATAACATCGTTTGCTCCGGCAGCTCTCCTCGAACACTTTTGCAATTTGCTAACTTTGTACACGTATTAGATACGATATAGTAGATATAAAAAAACCATTTGCAAAATGGTTGGCAGTACGGGATCGTTAATGTCAATGCGTCTTGTTCGCAGCAAACTACGTAAACGTGAGGAGACCGCATCCGCCAGTCCGGCCAACATCGAGGCCCAAACAACAAACTTCGGCCCTCACAGTCGTTCAAGTAGTTCGGCGGACAGCAGCTGCAGCAGCAGTCAACCGCAACAACCTCACCAGCAGAGCCAGTCACAAGTTTCTACGACCACAGACAGCCTGGTCGCGAGCAATAATGCCCACAACTTGGCCCACAACAACAACAACAATACCAGTAACCGTCAAGAGGTCAGCTTTATCAGAACAAGCGGCGGTGGCGGCAATAATGGCGGAGTGGTGACCAATGGCTGGGTTTTTCCGCCGAAAGCGCCCACTCCGAATATCTACAATTGCAGCAATAACTTCGTAAGTACTAAACATTATATCTTACTTCCGTATTCAATATTTTTCAAAACTCTATACATTGCATTTATGGACATGACAGTAGTGGGACAGGCCGCGAAGTAAGAACATTCAAATAAATTAAATTAAATTCAATTCAGTTATCAATTTAATGATCCATTCAACATTTGGAAAAGAAAATTATGTACTTACTGTCAGGCGTAATAAATAGTTGGAACTTATTATTCCACGATCGGATTCTTCAGATATACAATACAAGAAGTTAAATCATATCCATCAGATTTCACTGGCGTAGCTTATATTTTTTACAAATCCAGAATGTGGTTTAAGAGAAAAAAGGCACAATTTATACCCATCATTACTCAATTATACCCATGGTAACTGTCCCTTGAACTCATCCTAGGTCAATGCTTGCTCAATTGTCTGTATTGATTATGAGGATACTCAAAATATATGACTAGGTATGTTCATATGTACATATATTGACATAAGCTTATATATCGTATATGTATGTATGTACTTGAAGAATGTTTATGTCGCAAAGGAATATGAAACCAATAAGTATACGAGTAAACAGATCACAAGGCTTGAAAAAAGGATCGCTTTCGTTAATTTGTTCGTTCGTTCGTTCAATCAACCATACTTAATGAAAGCCTGTCTGGTTGTCTGGCTTCCCGGGTTTCAAAGCTAAAGACTGCAAAAATACAAAAAATACCAAAAAAAAAAAAAACAAAAGGCAATTCAAAGGAATTTATTCGGTTTATTCCCACTGGCGGATAAAGATAGGTACCTAACTTTTGTTATCTGATGCTTCCCAAACATTTTTATTTTCAAGGAAACGAATTAATTTGACGTTATAAAACTGGGAGACAGTCAAAATCCCGAATTACAAAATCCCGAAACGACAAAATCCCGAAAAATTTTAAAATCCCGAAACGACAAAATCCCGATGCGACAAAATCCCGAAACGACAAAATCCCGAAAAATTTTTAATACCGAAATGAGAAATCCCGAAAATCACGAAATAAAATTTTTAATTAATAAAGAAATGACATTTAAGTCACAATTTTTTCCAATTCGAAGTACGCGCCTACTTGCCTTTTTTTTACATTGGCAGAAAAGCAAAGTTGTAATATCGAGAAAATTTTGTTGTGTGAAGGTTATAATGAAAAAACTTCACATGACCGTGAGGATTCTGCTGATTGAGGGTTATGATCCCTGCTGCGGCCGAAGGCCGCCAATACGCAAAAAAACCTGTATGCAAAAAACTTCACATGACCGTGAGGATTCTGCTGATTGAGGGTTACGATCCCTGCCGCGGCCGAAGGCCATCAATATGCGAAAAAACCTGTATGCAAAAAACCTCACATGACCGTGAGGATTCAGCTGATTGAGGGTTATGATCCCTGCCGCGGCCGAAGGCCGTCAATACGCGGAAAAACCTGTATGCAAAAATCTTCACATGACCGTGAGGATTCTGCTGATTGAGGGTATTGATCCCTGCCGCAGCCGAAGGCTGCCAATACGCGGAAAAACCTGTATGCAAAAAACTTCACATGACCGTGAGGATTCTGCTGATTGAGGGTTATGATCCCTGCCGCAGCCGAAGGCTGCCAATACGCGGAAAAACCTGTATGCGAAAAACCTCATATTACCGAGAGGGCTCTGCTAAAATTTTTTTAATGGTTTTTAAAAGAAATTTAGTGGCTAAATTGAAGTTTGCTAGTTGTTTTAAAATGTTCAAGAAGATGGAGAATACCGAAAAACTAGTTTTGTAATTTCGGGATTTTATTATTTCGGGATTTTGTCGTTTCGGGATTTTGTCATTTCGGGATTTTGTCGTTCGGGATTTTGTCGTTCGGGATTTTGTCTTTCGGGATTTCGTTACCAACCCTATAAAACTACATTTCACAGTCACCTTTTTTTTAGTTTAAAAAATTAAATAAAACAGAGTTCGTTTTTTAGTCACGTTTTAGGTATTTTGAAAACTGCTAATTTTAAGGACAACAAACGGTTTTCAAAATTTTACTCTTTCATGATTGAACGTAGTGTGGCATGACCGTAATTGCTGCCATTAAAAGCCATGATTAGAAGCTACTAAACCAAATTTTTTACTTAGATTATCCGTGTGTATATATTTCAAATATGAATTCATGAATGCAGCTTCCCTTTAGAAGCGAGCGTTACCTTTCACCCTTTTATTTTCGCCCCCCTTGAAATCGCCGCCATTGCTTTGACTGCAGATTGCTACAATGGAGAAACGTGAGCGAGAGAAAGAGAGTGTACGACGATCATTGCAGAGTGTTGCCCTGAGTGTAGAATTTCGCTTGTTTTGTGAGATTTCTGCGAACTACAGTGAGTGACCTTCTGACTGAGCACATGCCATTCGGTCGACCATGCAATTATATATAATAGTATGTAGTAAATATGTGCATATATTGTATATAAAAACAATACAAATCGCCGGCTAGACACGGCGGTGAGCAACATAACCAGATGCCGCTCATCGACAGGGTTCATCATCATTTCGTAGTAACCACCACCTGTTTTCATTTAAATTGAGATTGAATCGATTGAGAATATAATGTGGTTTTTTTTTATGACTTTCAAAGCAATTTTATTTAATTTTTTAAAACTTTCTAAAGCTGGCCAGTGACCACTACCTACGGTCCAAATTACCGCAATAACATGCTCTGAATAATACTGATAATACCTTCATTCCGTTTTTCAATTTCGCTAAACTAAAGAAGGTGGTGGTAGTAAGCATTTTACCCAAACCCGAAAAGAGAAGGATGAATAAAGGAAAAAATACCCAATCGATATGAAGCAGCAGCGTTTTTTTAGCAATTTCGAATTTACTCAAATTAACTTTCCTTCTTGAAGAAATCACTCAAAAGAAACCAACCGTCTGAATATACTCGTACTTACGTACAGGCTCCCTCTTAAAACAGCTTGTACGAGTACATACATACTCGTATTCGCGTTCGCCTTTCTTAGGTGTACCTTTTTCGATATTGGTCTCTCTTATGTATACCCTACACCCGCAAAGAGAGACTATAATCAACCTTTTAATACATTTCCGTGGGTTTATGTACCTGTCAGTTTATTTAAGAAAATTAATGAAAGAAACGAACGAACGAAAGAAAGCGATTATTTGGAAATCTCATACTCACTCGCCTGATTTCACGATAATTAGAGCCTAATCAATATATACTCGTACATACAAACGGTTATTTATAATGCATGTCTTTAAGTTTGAGTGTGGTCACAACCAAAGACTTATGTATGTTTTTATTGAAGATTACTTTTGGTACAGTTCTAGTGTCTTTTTTAGTAAAATATTTACAGTCTCATTATAATTCTTCTATCAACTTCAAATTTAATACCTATTGTTGTGTTATGACTTATTAAGTGGCCTTAAGAAATTTCATCCATTAACTTTGACATTTCCGGCTTGTGATATCACATTAATAATTAAAAAAAAACCAACCCAACAATTTCTTCCCTGCACAAATATTGCTCAACACAAATTAATTAACAGTCAAAGCCGGTCGGTCGACTTGATTTCTCGCACAATTTTAACGTCTTTTACAAACTAATAAATATTTATTAATTTCAATTTATAGCTTCTTCGTTGACGATTGTGTTATTTCTTTTATTTCAATTTTAATTTTTATTCCATTTATTATTTAAAAAAGTAATAATAAAAAAAAAATAAAAAACTTTAAGTTCTATGGTTGCCTTTCAGTTTTCCATCCACACGACAAAAACTCGCTCAACGAGGCCAGTCCATTATTGTTTGTACTCGTAAATGTTGTGTGTTTTTTTGTGTCTTGATCGTTAGGCAGTAGCCGCCATTGCAAAAATCAAATATGTATGTATACAGAAATATATTCTATATATCATATGTACGAATACATATGTACAAATATTCGTTGGTATATACCATGCTGTATATGATTGTAAATGCAGGCATGTGTATGCTCGCGCCTTTTAATAAACCAACACAAGTAAATTGTTCTGGGAATTGGCAAACAACTTTTTATTGTTGCACTTCAAGATCACCTCTAATTAAAAATAAATTCCGTCTGTAACGCCAGCGACAGACTGAAATATTGAAAGATATTACATATGCATGTACATCAGGGATGTTAGTCCTATGAAATTTATGATATATATTATATATTGTACATAACATAACAGCCAATTTCATGATCCGAGCAATCTCTTTTTCCTATAATTGCAGTATAGTTCAATGATTTTCGAACACTAAAAGCACCGATTAAACAGCAGAACACGTATTTCCTCGGCGGGGGAAACCCTTACAAACTGAAACCAAATTCATTGACTTTAAGGGAGATAAGAAGAACCTCGAAGAAAACTTGTGCTAACGCGCAGTTGCATGCCGATAACTGAAATTGCGGTTTCATAAAGAACTCTAAAAAAATAATCAGGGCCATGTACAAAGAGAATCTATACTCGTTTCTATAAAAGTAATCTTTTAAAGTCTTAAAGTTCAAGGGCTTACGATTGGTTTGGTTGGGTTTGATTATGAACTACAAAAAAAAACGGTACTCAAAATGTTTGAACTGTGCACCTATGCGATATTAAATGCGAAATCTATGCGGTATAGGGCATTATATTATCTTACTTGACCGACTAAGTTTTTATTAAACCTCGTTTTGTTCTCTTTTGTTTTTTTTTTTTTCATTATGTTGTTGACATCGCCTTGAGTTTGAGAAAAAACAAGCACATCAGCACGCACACACGCACACACACGGGCACATTAAAAACTAACCGAGACTAAAAATCCCAACAATAACAATAACGAAGTAATTCGTATTTGAACTAACGCTCACTAACGAAAGAGAGCGAAAAATTTAAGCGAACACAGTCTTAGGTTAAAACACGAATTAATGGCGTGTGGGGGTGTGGGTGTGTGTGTGTGTGAGTGGAATTGAACCTTGTTCGTTTCTCATCGCGGTTGGTTGTTGCGTTGCGTATTGCAAAAATAACCCAAAAAAATATTGCAAAAATGAGAGAAAACGCAAACAGATCGAATTAATATTAAACATTTTAGCACCTCCGCTTAGTAACAGCGTTTTTCCCCAACAAAACGGGGCTTATTCGTTGGGAAACCAAGGTGCTTGGTCAGCAAACACTTTTAATCGAACCTAAGTGTTAATGCATTCGACATCGCCTACGATTTTTGACACTTTCAAAACAGTCCAAACTCCGGACTACGGCGATCCATTGAGAGCAATGCAATGATGGTGTGTTAGTGCAGCAGATGATGATGATGTTAATGATGATGATGATTATGAAGGTGGTGAAGCCATTAAAAGCAAGAAAATGCTACAAAGAGACCGAGTTAGAAAAAGAGAAATTCAATCTTTAGCTCTCTGTCGACGAATACAACAGAAACAATAACAAAACCTCGTCGTTTACCGTACGTCTGCCTCTCCGCTGTTGCCAAGGCTTCAGCGATTCCATGCGCTGATTTGATTTCTCTCAATCGCGGAATGAGGCTGACTAAGCAACAACGCTGCCACAACAAAAACAAACAACAACAACAACATCAGAGATACTGAAATGAACACGACACGACACAACCGACTGCTGGCATTTATAGACATACATACATACATACGAACAAACCTACTTGTAATCAATATTAGCAAACGATTTTTTGTTTTTGTTTTTGCTTTAATTAATCCATAAAACGCCTCTTTCAATCTAAACCCAGTCACTAACTGACATCTCTTTGCGCTCTTCTCTATTTTTAGGATGCATTGATTGCCGCCAACGAAAAGAATGGCTTCAAGGGCTTCCGCAAACAATTTAGCGGTCGCTTCAAGCGCCTCGTGGCGAAAAAGCCACAGGAGCCGATACCTGCCATACCGCCGGAGCTGAAACCGCAGCTGAAGACCATTTATGTTTACTAGACCAGGCGCAGAAGTCCCCGAAAGAAGTAACCACATAGAAGCACACAGAGCGCGCCGCGGACGACTTGTTGGCCGAGCAGCTAAATACACAAACCTACATAATAGAGTACATACGAAGGAGCTACTACGGCAACAGATTGTATTATACAAGTATCATATATGTGCATAGGAGTACTATGTACATATGTGCCCACATGTACATACATGCGTTTAATTAAGCCCACTAAACTAAACTAAGCGAATCAATCAACCAACTTGCATCACAAGACCGAGGACTCAAGAACGGAGGGCGGAGGGCGGAGGGACGACAAATGCTCGTACATTCCTGAGGTCCTTCAAGAGCAACCGTCTGCCTGGATAAAAGTTGCTGCGTTTTGCTGCGAAAAGACTGAGATGGATCCGTGACAGTGTTACCAGAGTAACCTGATAGACATTTGTAAATATATAATACGATACGTGTATGTAAAGGTTGCCAGAGCTTCAGCAACTCTGTCCCATGAGAAACGAAAGCAACGCCAGAACGATTCTCCGGAGTTGCCAGAACAAGCAAGTACCGTGCCTGAGAAACCTTCAAGCCATTTAAGCTGATCAAGGAAGATCGATGAGCAAACGCTCGTACACACTCGTACATAGACTTTGTGTGCAACCGAAGCATACGCGGCTCGACGAGGTTTAAAAAAAAAGACAATTTGTAGATAGTTTTAAGTTTTAGCGAGCGAGAAGAGGATCACTTGAACACAAATTTTATCTGTAGAATATTTTATAAAATTAACGTAGATATAGAAAAGATGACAAAGGATCACGCAAAAAACAAAAATCCCACAAAAACAAAACAAAAGAGAAGAAAAATACAAAAATTCTTTATTTATTCACTCGCAATGAGTGAGAAAATTTAATGTATGTATTTAAATTCTTAACTTTACTATAACATAAATTAAAGCTAATAATTTTAAAGCCTAAAAAGATCAAGTGTAAAAATACTTTGGTTAAGATCTGCACCGTGCGTGTTGATTCGGCGGCAGCAATCATAAAATCTAAGAAGTTTGCACTTTCTTTTCTTCAAACAGAATGAAAGCAATATTGAGTATTGTGACGCTGAAGCAATTAAAATTATAACAAAATTACTCTAAGCATTTTTATTATTATTTATACATTTTTTTCATGGGAGTATTCGTAATAGAGTACTCGTAAGTACTTCAAGCTTCTGATTCAGCACAAAAATTATAACACAGCAGATCATTGTATAGTAAACACTTCAGTATTTTTATTCTTTCAATCAAATTCAGTCAAATAAAAGAAATATAAGAGAAAATATTTGCCGAATTGAGTTCTTTTTTAATAGAAACCATCGATCGTTTGAATTACAAGATTTTGTGAGTAGTATTTAATGTTTAAGAAATAGAACAAATCACTGAAAAAAGTCCTTATGGTTTCTATTTTTAAGAAATTTCTTTTCAGTTTCTTGTACTTTCTCGACCTTCCTGAAAAAAATTCTTTCTGTGCCTGGGAAAAAGTTCACATTAAAAAAAACGTTACGATAGATTTTTTCCCGCCAGAAACAAGTCGAATTGATTAATAAAAATGTACCTTATCCAACGCAAGGATATCATCACGAAATGTTGTATGTTGTTTGGATAGTATTTGAATAACACCAGCTTGCTTCTGTCCTTTCGGTTTTTCGTAGTTTTTTCCTAATTCATTTTAGAATACAATAATCCAAAACAATTATAAATCCGTATTACCAACGCATCCCTTAAAATGGTTAAAAATTTGTCTACATTTTTAAACTGTTTTCCATAAAATGAAAGGTTTCGGAAAATGAGCCGTTTTCTTTGAAAGTGTGGTTAAGACCATTTAATGAAAAAAAGGAGCTAATGATGAAAAAACTTGTATGCTGGTATGATATTTATGCAATATTTCCTTTGAGTTAAGAGAACAATTTTTTCAAAATCTATACAATTTTTATAAAACAAAATACCGTTATCCATAATAATGAATAGACCTGTAAATATCTCAAAATAAAAAAAATGCACTTGCCACTTTTAAAGAACACGACGGCTCAAATAGAAAATCAACTGATTACATTTACCAAAAGAATTCCACAAACTAGAATTGACAATTCCAACAATTAACACCGAGTGTAAAGCCAAGAGTATACTCGTTGTTACAAAAACCATAAATATGTAGATATTTATGGATTAATATTTATCATACTCGGTACACTATTCATACTCGTTGGTTGTTATCTGCAATTAAAAATTTTATTTACTCCATTCAAAAATCTGTTGCTAAAAATTCTCAATAGACTTCGCTGAGTACTATTTTAAATGCTATCATTATTTCAAGATTTTTTTAAGAAAAGGTTATCATTTAAAAGAACCTTCGTCAACGTCTGCCAGCACCTGTGTGTGTGACTTGCTCGCGCCATCTATATCTGATATCTCCAATTTGCGTGTTCACTTAGCTATTCACCAATAGAGGCGCGACGATCGAAAAGCAGATGGGCCAGATCGTAAAAAAATAGCAGAATTACAAACATAATTCTGCAGTTTTCTGCTCTAAAAAGGTTACAAATGTGTTTTTTCACTCTGAGCACTTCAACCTGCTCACCAGCATGAGATTTCTTAAGAGAATAAGGCATGGTATAACATGGTGTTAATAGATCCTAATAATAAATAAAAAATTTTTGTAAATTTTCTTGTTCCTGCTTATTTGCTTATACAATTTTTAATATGACAAGACGTGTCGTATACAAGATTTCTGGGCCAGTTATTTATCTATGTTTGCATCTTCTTCAATAGATTTTATGAAAAACTAAAAAAATAACGAAAACAAACGTATTAATGCTTTTAATATATTGTATTTAAATATTTTACTACTTTATTCAGAAATAATACAATCAACTTAATTGTTATTCACGACACGGAACTACTAAATACAAATTTTCAAGAACAATCTTGTAAAAGTCTATTTATTGCAGAGGTTATTTTAAAATGTGAAATTGGCATTATCGTAATTTCATTGCTTCCTCATCGTTAAATACATTTTTTCAACGAGTATAACTAACGGCAATCGTTGAAGTCTTCAATTAAATGAAACCAATTAAAAAGTAATAACCATTTGGTGGTTTGGATTAAAATATATCGTGTCCACTACTGTACTGCACTGCACTGCACTTATCGCAGGCAGCGTAACTGCGCACCGCTCCAATACGACATCAGTTGCTCTCCCTTTAGAAACTTCGTTGCCAGTGTTGAGAAGCTACGGGAGAATAATGGAAGGAGAAATTTTATGTAAATTTCCTTGTAATGCTTGCAAATGCTTTTTTCTTCTCCGTTCTTGTGTAGAAAATCAGGCTATTAGCTTTTCCAGCTGATGGATGGATGGCTACTGACAATGTTATAATCTACATAGTGCTGCCAACGTTTCAATTTAAACAGAATACACTTTAATATCCACGAAATATGTACCAATATTTACGAATAAATAAACAAACTCCTAGTACGGAGCTGTGCTAATGAAATCTTATGAGACAAAATTCATTTGACCGGCTCTAATTTAAGCAATTTAAGATCGGCTCTTTTTCTTTAAATTAATTCAAAGTTAGATGGTGTTACTCACAAATAATGGCTAGATTTTGCATTAATAAGAAAAGCAAAAATTTCAATTTTATTTATTACTTTGATAGTAGAAAGGTTTCTGTTAAAATAAACAAAAAGTTACTCTTGTCATAAAAAAATAAAATTTTGTAAATCATTGCAAATATAAATATGTATATAAGATTATCTCTATTATTTTAATAAGACTTTTATATTATTTATTCATGTAAAGTTAATATATTACACAGAAATGTTAAGTTGGTATCTATAAGCTGTAATTCTGATGCATTTCTGCCTCCGTCGATTCGTAGCTTTGTCGTGCTCTCTCCCTCCATCAGCTAGCATGCAAACGCAGTCGACGAATGGCTTGAACCGAAGAAATCTGATGATGGCGTGCCACGTCCGGAGTGGACAGACCAACAACTTGATTCCATGATTCTGATACACACGGTAGCGTGTAATAATCGCGATGTACATTGTAGCGCTTTGCAAATTATAAAAGCAATTTAATAATGAATTGTTTTATTTACTTATGTAGAAAATTTTGATGGCGTGCAAATGGCTAAGTATCGTGTAACATTAATTCACAATAATCAAGTATACATATACGAACGAGTACGGGTATGTTTCGCAAACATACATACATATTCGCGTACTAACAGACAGAACACGCTGAGAACACGTTTCTTGGTTACCGCAGAGAATAGAGCCAGTAGACCTTATCACAGCTTGATGATTATTATTAAAACTACATTAAATGATCATTATTAATTAGCAAAGCTATTAACTAAAGATTGCCCTGATTGTCAAAATGGAAAAACCAGAAGGAGAAAGCAAAGAAATCATGCGCTCGCGAACAACGAACGGGATCTCTTTCGGTATTATAATGTATGTATGTATTAGAGGGCTGCATGAGACGTCTTAAATGAAAGCATATGTGGCAATGTTTTCAACGCTTGATTTGAAAGCAATTGAAGCATTTCAGACAACTTCTGAAACTTTTAAAACGTCTTGAACAAGCCTTCGAGACGTCTCATGCAACTCTATAGTATGTGCGAGTATGTATGTATATTTTCATTGTTAATAAGTTGGCAGAACTTTCAAAATTCTCATGCAGATTTTGCACTTCAATGACTTCTGACATTCCGAATTTCCAGAAGAAATCTTTTAAATCGACAGATTTCAGAAGAGCACAGCGAGTGTGAGAACTTTAGTCTTTATTGTCAAATGACAAGCGATTACCGCACATTCGACATAACGATTTTAAAAAAAAATCGATTTTGCCTTAAGCACGTTGTAAAAAGTTTTAATTAGGTACCTAAATTTTGGAAAATGGAAGATTATTTTTTTTTTTAAATGCCCCCAAAGCGCTTATTTAAAATGCATCCCGATGAGATGTCAAAAACGGTGTCATTAATTCGGCCGAATTATGTCTTAAATGCCTCAATTAGACCAAATTAGTGTTGGCGGCACACAATGGCACCAAGTTATTGCGATCCAAGCACCTGATAACACTGTGTTATGTTAGTTGACGTTATACTCGTATAAGAGCTCTTCCCTACGCCCTTCCCCAAAGCACTAACGCACGACCACAACAGCGACGACGCCACAAATCCACAAGCTGAAGACATATTGACCGATAATAGATGTTAATAGCAGTCGACAATCCCACGCGGACACGGATGAACGCGATCTTATCACGTGTTCGACTGTCATTAAATGATGCTTGTCTCTCTCTTTCTCTCTATCCCCCTTCCAGGCATCACTCACTCTTATTCGCAGCTACAGAGTGCTGAGCGCATAATAACCACCTTTGCTCGGCATATAATGAAATGGTATCTCTCGTTTTTCGACGCCTTGGACGCCGCACCAAAGGAGCCGAAAAGTCAGGAGCAAAAGGGACAGTGAATGAATGCAATGCGTCTTAACAGCCGGCCGAAATGGTCTGAACTGGCTGAAGCGAGGACATACATACATATGATTATTACGGGTAATTAGGACTATAGCATGGGCGATAAAATAGCAGGTTGGAAGTCATGGCCGGCCGTGTGTAGATGGCTCTTTTTTGTATTATGAACTGTAAATGCCTAAGAGAGACTTGTTTATGAGTGATAAATTAAATTATACCCATCCCACGAACACCTTAGAACAAGCTGCAGTGAAGTGTTGACCAGAATTGTTAGAGGCATTGAAGGGCATTGTGCGGAAACTCACAATTACGACAATATCAATTAAATATCAAGACGACAAAGGACGTAGAAAGAACTAAAATAGGTTTAACTTTAATACAATCAATGAACCTCTGCACACTGCGAAAAACACAAATTGTTTCATTTTTTAACAATAAATTGTGAAGAGTTGATGGTTGTGGTAATACATATGTTCTTACCATATCAAGGTCTGCGAGGGCAAAGCTTTAACTCCTAAACTGGTTAAAATAGTGAAAAGAGATACCTGATCCAGCCGCGAGAATTAAGCTTTATCACTCTTTACTCTTGTTTTCTGCACACAATATTTCCAGTTTTACAAAAAAATAAAATCTTTAAACTTTGCTGTTTTGTCAACAAAACAATTCTGCCAAAAATTTAAAAAATTGAATGCCACTAAGATGGTTTTTTCCATTACGTTCCAACTATTTAAAGGTTTCTACAAAATATTAGTATTCTCCATAAGTATCAATGATTTGTTAGCATAATATTTAAGATCTTTTTAGACTTTTGTTTACAACACGCAATGACACAGACCAATCGCTTTACCCAAAAAATTCGTGGCACGTTAATAACACAGCTAAAAAAATGTTTAATCCGAAACCAGGCCAGGTATCATTCAATACCATTCCATTCCATTCCATTCCATAATTTCTGAAGGTTTCTATTGGGCTGTATCTGACTCTGGCTGTCAAGTTTAGGCTTCTATTATGACCTCAGGTTCTCGCTATATTTTTATGCTCTTTGAGAATTTATATAACTCTCTTTGAGGTTATGTTACATAATAAGCCAATGATTTTCTCTCTTTGAGGTTATGTTACGTAATGAGAGAAACTTTATGCAAGGATATCGTTATGGTATCTGAAAGCATTACCCTTCGCTGTAAAACATGCAATATAAATAATTTAAATATCTTTATTCCTGTTCGAAAAATCAGTTTTTTTAATGAATTAGTTTGACATATTGGTCGATAATCGGTAATTGTTTGGAGTTTTGATGGATTACTCAATGAAACTGTAACTTCAATATGAATGAGGTGATTCCTGCCTGGCAACTGAATTTCTAAAGACAAAAGCTGTAGCACAGCCGGCCTCAATAACCTTAAATTCTATCCACCGCATTTTGAAGTTAATTATTTTGATCTTAGGTTTGTAATCAGCAATTTTTTTCTAAAAAGAGTATTTTCTCAGAAATCTTCTAAACGAAAGCACGACAGCCCACTATTAGCAAAACCGTTAAACGTTATCGAAATTAAATCAGCAGAACATTATCTTATCTTATTTCGTAACTTATTTTTTCTTCAATTTCTTAATTTTTGTCTATTCATTCTGGGTTCGCTCAGTCTGCGTTCTGAAGCAGCAGCGTCCAGCGCCGACCAACAAAGAAAAAATAAAAATAATAATATACTTATTAAGTATAAACCAAATATGATCCTCTTTTAATTCGAAAATGTGAAGATTGCTACATCCTTAAGCCGCTTAACAGGGTAAATGTTTGTTTGATCTTCTTGAGCAAAAAAAACCTAAATATATAAATGCCTTTTTAATAATCATAAATGTGTATTTGTCCGAATTCTTAACCCAAAGTGAGCCGAGTTCCTGGAAAAATGTTTGCATCATCACCACCCAAAAGGAATCGAGCGAACCAGTTCGAAGCTTAGGCTGGCGGAACAAATAGGATCATCGCATGTTAAAATATGCTCTCGTCAGCCGATCCTCTCGAAGGTCGGCTGATCCTCTATGAAACGCAAACCACGAGTCATGTGTGTAGAGTATGTAGAGTATGGCTGCAGCGCTTCTTCTCAAACGCTCCTACCGCTCTCCCGCTCTCCCTCTCTCTCTCTCACCGACAAACCTTTGAAATTAGTCCAAGTTCAATTAGTTTGTGCAGCTCAATGTGTTAAGATGCTGAAAACAATGGCACCTTGCAGAGAAAACAAATATTAGTTCACAGCTCCAGCACTCCGGCACTCTCTACGTCGTCATCGTCGTCCTACCTGTCGTACAAAGGACAAAAGGAATAGCTCTGCCGGCAGGGGAGCATCGATGCCGTTTCGATGAAGCCTCTGAACATGCCGCTGGCCACCTGTTGTTTTTGTAGAGTTCGAGCTGCTCAGAGCCGTCAGAAAAACATAATCTAATTATGAAGATTACCCAACGGTGCCACTCTTTGAAAGCCACTTGAGGCATGTGAGCATGATTAACGGCTAACGAGAGCGAGCGAAGGAGCGAGCGGCCAACGATGCTGACGATGCTTCCACACCAAACCACATAAAATTTTAAGTTGTTTTTGGGGCATAAACGTTGTTGTTGTTATTGCTAAACAATGAAGCGATGCTGATGAAACGATGCTGAAAATGAAATGAAATGGAATAAAATATATAAAAAAACAACACACAGAGAGAGTGCAGTCAGAAGAGAGAGAGAGAGAGGGCTGTGCACATACGTACGTTTACGCAAACCCAAGCGAGCACACACAATCAAAGAATTGTTCCGCAATAAGCATCAAAATGTCAGAATTGAAATAATCGATTGTTAATGATATTGGCCAAGTCTGGACGACCGGCCAAGTACCTGCCCGCCTGCTTAACTGTTTGCGGCAAGTTGGCTTTGTAGCTGCGTTTGTTTCCAGAGCGGTTGCCGGTTCGGTTCATCATCGAGTGGACGACGGGCCGACCGAAAATAACGCAAAATCATTAGCTGCTGCCCAGTCATGCTGCTGCTTGACAAACGAAAGCCGATTGCTCTGCCGGTACCGCTGCTGCTCCTGCTGCTGCTGCTGCTTCTAGCGAGGTGTTAGAAATGGGATGTTGTTCGGTGCTGTTAGGTTCCGGATGATAACAACAACATGTGTAAATTAATAATGCAGCAGCTCTGTTATATTTGTTGTTGTTTTTTATAGTGTGTGTGTGTGTGGAACCCTGCGGTTGTGGATGCTTCGGCCGGTACCGTGTTTATGTACCCCAAGCCAAGAGCAAAATGAGGCGAGCCTACCACTTCCGACAGCTGCTTCACTCTACAGACGTGTGTGTGTGTGTGTGTGTGTTCGTTCGATCTGGCGACTTTAATAATTATACGATGGTACCTCAATAATTCGGCGTCAGGTGTTTTACACCTTTTAAAACACATTTTAACACCTCGTCAGTGGCTAACAAGGTTCAACGCATTATTATTATCGATTTCATTAAAGGCGGCGGCGACCACAATAACATAACCTAAAAATAAATCATAGCATTGCAAGAAATTTGTGGCAAAAAATTGTAGCAAAAATTGTACCAATTACGAATTAGATTGGGTTGAATTGAATGTTTAATTTCATTGAATTTAATTTGATTTAATAGAAATAATAGTAGCAGCTAATAGACGTGAAATAGACGTAAAATAGTCGTCATACAAACAATAGAAAATTTAAAATCATTTTAAAATCAATTTCAACTTCACGCATTTGACATTTAATAAATAATTGCTACCGCATCATCATCATCGAGACATCGAGAGGCATTGTTTGGCATATTATTACAGTCACGTCGCCATTTGTTGAGGTACCTCTCTCTCTCTCTCTCCCTCTCATCAAATCCATTGACAGTTTGTGACAACAAAAGAGCCCATTAATGGAAAACAAAAATATTGTGCCATCGCAGCACAGCATCAGCGGCGCATCCTGATGCCAGAAACATTTTGACATTTTCGAATTTGTTTTCAATTTATTCAAAAACTTAAAAACCGGAAAATTAAACACAGCGTAGCCAAAGACACAGACAAAAACATAAATTTCCTTTTACAAGACTGCTCGCTCGTACACACCGCTGCACGCTACACGCTCTCCGCACTGCGGTGCGTTGCGTTACGTGGCGTTGCGAACATTGCGGAACGTTACAACGAATATTGCGAGCGTTTGCCGTTTCAAGCGATGCGTAGACAATTTTCCAATGGACTGTCTACAAAAACGGCGGTAGCACAAACAAAGCAACCAACAGTCAAGTTGGTCAGGCAAAGGCGCCCGACAGTCAGTCACTCAGCCCGTCGATCGGCCCAGACGACGATCGCTGTTGGCACGGTGCTGCTGTTGCGCCTGCACCACGAAATCACAACAATGTAAAAACTGTGAAATCCATACGTTTCGCACAGACAACCATCTTGTAAACAGAAAACGATTTAACCCCTGAGTAATTGCTCTTCCCCGGGGGCACCGAGCCGTGCCGTGCCGTGTCGTTGTTATTGTTGCCGAAAACCACACCCTGCTGCCGCCTTGACATTTATGAAAATAATAGCATCATAATAATCAGCATGCCGTATTCAGGAAGTACGAATGTTTGTGTACAACAGCAGCGACACGCTAAATCACATTCGCCATGCTATGACTGAAAGGCCGCACTGCCAGAGGAGAGCTGTGCGAAACCTGGCCAAAACCGCCAGCTTGCCCTCCCGTCAGCCTCGACGGACGACAACCTCTCTGTTTACATGCCGAGACATTGTTGTCGCTCGTATAAACACGATTTTATTGTCTGATAGATACTGATCGCCGCCGCTACTGCTGGACTCTGTGTGACCAACGACCGCCTTTTTCTTCATTGTCAAGCTACCGCAAACGACACGGCCTGGCCTCCTCAATTTAAAAGGGGCTGGCTGCACTGCGCATTTTCCTAATTGAACACCACAAACCTGGAAAAATAAGCACGAACACATTGACAAAGCCAAACATAAATATTTAAGCAAGTAAAAAAAACATAGAAAAAAACAACAACAACAAATGCGAGTATGTTATAGACAGTACATACATACATACGCGGCAATAAACATTAAAAAATTGGCCACTTTGTATTCCTTCCTTCCTTCCTTCCTTCCTTCCTTCCTTCCTTCCTTCCTTCCTTCCTTCCTTCCTTCCTTCCCTCCTTCCTCTCCGTTCCGCTCCCTTCTTTCTTCTTCCTCTTGTTCTTCATTGTGAAACTCCTGAAGGTTCTCGGTTATCATTCTTCTAATGGCTGCCGTTTTTAACCCTTTCTCGTTGCTAAAGGTGCTCTTAATTCATCCAATCATCCATCCTTTGGTCTCTGTAAGCACCTTCTTCCCACAGAGTCGCTGACGCTGCTGCTGTTGCTGCCGGGTTGTTGTTGTTGTTGTTGTACAGCGTAGCTTGTGCTTGCAAACATTTCTGAAAACCGAAATGGCTTTTATTTCGAAAAGCAATTCATTCATTCATTCATTCATTTGAGAAATTAATTTTTAATGTTGCTGCTACTTTTTCAGGCGATGTAGCGTGAAATTAATTTTGTGTTTCCTTTTTCATAATTTTTTTTTTCTGTTGTATGAATTTTTTAAATTGATATGACGACACGCTTAAAATAAATTCGGTGTCATTGAAAAGCCTTTTTTATTTTTCCATTTTTAATTTTTTACGAATAGACAAATGTTTACATATACGGACGATATCTATGGCAATTTATCAGCAGTTAGTTTAAAGGGAAAGAAAGAGAGAGGAGAGAAAGTCGACTATTCTCAACAAATTCTCGACATTTTAATTTTTTTTTGTATTTTATGTTTATGCATTTGCAATCGTCGGTCAACGTCACCGTAAGTAATGAAGTGTACCGCTTTTTCTACAATATAATGCTTTTAATAAAAGGCACTAAAATAGGCGGAACACCTTTAGTTGTTAATGTCTATATTTAAGTTTATTTTATAATTAATTAAAAATAAACTTTATTAATAAATAAATAAATAATAAAAGGCGTTACTAAAATCTAATAGAATAATAAAGACTTCAATTTCTAAGCCTTAGACTTCTTAAGTTATTATATGACAACGACATTATCTTGGATAGATTATATCCAAGGATATATATCTTGGATATTTGTATTTTGTTATAGAGATTAAATATCATTCAGATTTTTCACCATTGGTGGTGAATTTATACTCGTGGTTAGTTGTTAATGTTAGTTGTTTGAGAATACCAAAATGAATTAAACTTAACAACGTGATTAACAAGAGCTCTTTAACAAATCGTTGTTAAGTTAACAAGCTATTATCCGAGATTATGCTAAGCAATCAACGTAAAAAATCATAAGTTTTGAAAACAAATTATTGTTTTTTTTTTTCTAAATATTAAAATGTCAAGACTACTCGTATATAAATTACTTTAATAAAGGTTTAATAAAGGTTTATTAAATACCAACGTAAAGGTTTCGTTGGTGCTTAACGACTTTAGAAAAATGGATATTTTTAATAAATAGTTGTGTCGCAGAAGTCAGATTTTTCAAGATTTCGGCGACCGCATGTTTATATCTCGTCTATTAAAAATACTCTTTCATATACGAATCTCGTCACGAAATTCAAGACAATTATATTGCTATAATGCTATAATGCAATTGCTATAATGCAATCTATAATGCTTACAATTATAAATAATTATAATTAAGAAAGTTTCTGAAGTATCAATTTGTACAATGCTTATTTTGAAAAGATAATCTCCTATGAAACATTTCGAAAAATAATAATAATAATAACGGACTTATTTGTTGTGTTAAATCGTTTTAAAGCAATAAAATGCCCAAAACGAAGATATAAATTTTTAATTCATTTTTTTTTTGTTTTTTTTTTTGTAAATTTCCACTTAGCGAAAAATGCATGGCAAGTATGGTGTAAATTCAAGCATGACGAAATAACAACTTCCAAATGATTCAATGAATTATACATATTTACTGGCAAGCTTTTCACAACCTCCATCATGATGATTATAAACATCATCAGCAACGTCACCATCACCATCACCATCACAACCATCACCACCATCAGCATCATCATCATCTTTATTGTCGGCACAACTCAATTTTTTGCCAACAACCATTAAAAATTATACTAACTCGCACATACATACATACATACATCTATGGACATGTATGTATGTATGTATGTATATATGTACAATAATATACGTACATATGTGTACCTACTATCAAAAAATCTTTTGCTCAAATTCCTTCACCGACAACAGCAACAAAACAACAACAACAATAGCGGTACGGTTGCTTGCTTGGCTCGCTTTCTTGGCTGCATTGTTTATAGCCTCAGGATTACGGCTTCGCGATAACCTCTGGACTGGATGGATTTTCCTGGCCGAGTGTTGAGCAAACTCTCATCACGTCCGTGCGCTGTGTCCAATCAACAAGCTAAATTGTAGCTGTATATTCTTTTACCATTTCATGCCAAATTAAGATTTAATACCACAATCCTAACTAACTAACACGATGAAGACGAAAACGATAAGGAAGAAGAAGAAGAAGAAGAAGAAGAGAAGGAACAAGAAGCAGGCAAAGAATATGGCGGAGAGTGTTATTGGACGGCATGGAGCATTAAGTTGAATCTGAGGAAAGTAGCCGGTAGCAGAGCTAAAGTATCGTATCGTATTGTATTGTATCGTATCGTATAATATTATCAGAAAAGTGATGTGAGAGAAAGAACTTTAGACATGTTGATTTTTTGTTGATTTTTTTTTTGCAAAAATACACATTTTATAAGAAAAACAGGCGTGGATGGGATTGTAAAAATCGTATAAAGCTTTTCCATCAACATTGTTCACATCGACGAAAAGCAAAGAAAAAAAACACTGTTCACACACACACACGAGAAAAGCAGTATAAAAAAACTATGAAAACAAAACTGAAATGCGTCAAGAAGCGTCTTTTTAATTTTTGCAAAAATTTAACATAATGTTTTGGCTTTTCTCTTTCTTTGTGGAAACGTGCTGAAAACGTTTGTTATTAACGATATTGTTAATAATTTGATAATTTCGCTGATTTTGTCCAGCGAAAAGTTGACTCTGTAAATATTTGCTCTTTACTATTTACTCCACAAATAATTCACCAGATCAAAAACGATATTGAATTCATCTTAATTGCACGATATTTATATACAAAAAGGCAAAGATTTCATTTCATAAATCATTAAAAAAAAACCGCTAACCGCTCACAACAAATACCTGCAGACTTGTTGTCTGACGATACAATAACAATGCCAACACAATTTGTTGATTCTTGAGATCTCTTTAAATGGTAACATCTCATATCAAGCTATTTTATTCTGTTTGTGGTCGGCATACATTTTACGATTGCAACAAGTCAGTCGATCTACGTAATCCGCTTAGTAGGCTCTTTCGTGCATTAAAATCTCATAAATTATGGGGACTACTTGTACGGCGCGATCGCCGTGAGGACGAACAACCGACTGACTGATCGAGTGAACGTTGTGGGGAAGGGGAAGAAACGGCAAGGGGTATAAACGCGAGAATGTTTACACTGCAAGACATAATCCTATTATCCTATTCCTCACGCTTTCCTTCGTCCAACGCACAACGCTTGCGACTAGATTGCCTTTTTGTGGTCTCAATATATTGTTGTTACCAATAACAGAGTATAACGATTATGTTGGTTTTTTTTTAACAATACTTTTTTTTCACGGAAATGATGGCTAATCTGAGTTCTTGAAATTGTGAATTTGTAAACCAATTTCTGCATTTTTTTGGCCTGACATTTGGTAAAAAGTTTATTCTGGAAGGAATATTGTCGTTTTATGGTACAAATTTTTTAACCGACAAAAGAAAAAAGTATCTGTAAAAAATGTTTAGCAAAAAACATTATTAAAAATATTCATTAAGTCATACTTCAAGGACCTTGCCAAATGATCTAGAAGAGTTTTTATACAATACATTTATTAAACAATTGAAGTCCTAAAATTAATTTTGCAAGCATTTAAAGACTTGAAAAATGACTTTATAAAAAGCGAGATTTGCAAAGAAAAAAGAAGCAAAATCCATATAAAAAATTGCACAAATTATTGCAAAAAGTGCACAAATTATTTCACGAGATTTAAGATTTCTCTGATCTCAAGAAATCTGTCTCCTTGTGTCCGAAAGGCGAGCCGCCTGCCTCATGATAGAGAAGAAAAATGGAAGCCCATTGATATTCAATAAATCGTTGTTGGGCTTAAATATGATACATATTGTACAATACTCAACGTATATTCAAGAAAATCTTGCACGATACTATTTTCGAGATTTCGAGACTATTTCGAGATTAGATTAAAATGAAAGTGTCTTTAAAACAATTTACGCTCATTAAAAGCATCATTCATTGTTGGTTATATTTATAATACCACTTTTAGCATTAGTATCATATGATTTTAATATTGTACTTACCATTATTTGACATACATACTCGTATTTCTTTTCATTTCAGTCCATGGCCGAGTGACCACATTTGGTTTAAAAAAGTTACTTACATGATGCCTAAAAAATGAGAACTAAATAATCTTCATACGATTATTGTTTACTCCAGCGGCAACATCAACTTGACAGGTGACATTTGATGTTAATTTTTGTCTAATGTCAAACTGCTTCCGTCATTTTATCTGACATCTTTAAAGAATACACACAGGTTAAGATGGTCTCGTATTTCTTGTGGTATTTCTTGCGGTTTGAGGAACAGAGAAAAAATAGAATTAGAGTGTCACTTTTCTACCTTCATTAAAGCGAATTGGCGCGATGTTGGTAGAAATAAACTTAACGGAAGACCGACCATTTTCTTCGTTGTGCTAGATGTGACATTTTAATGGCAATATCTGACAGTTTGTGTTAATAATTGGGTTAATGATTTGACAGATAAAAATAAATGTAATACAGAATGATATGCATGCGTTCTAAAAATTGGTTTTTTCAACAAAGTGAAATCAGTGAACCGTCTCAGGAACCACTATGGATAAATTAGAAAAATATATTTTAAGTTTTTTTTTTTTTAATTTTCATTAAAGGTAATTTTTAACGACAATAATTTTTCACAATTTAGTAAAAATCCATATGAAAAATTATTGCAAAAAGTGCAAAAATTATTCGCAAAATCTGCAAAAATTATTGCAAAAGGTGTTAAAAGTGCAAAAATTATTGCAAAAACTGCAAAAATGATTGCAGAAAGTGCAAAAATTATTGCAAAAAATGAAAAAATTATTGCAAAAAATGAAAAAATTATTGCAAAAACTGCAAAAGTTATTGCAAAAAGTACACAAATGATTGCAAAAAGTGCACAAATTATTGCAAAAAGTACACAAATTATTGCAAAAAGTGCACAAATTATTGCAAAAAGTGCACAAATGGTTGTAAAAAGTGCAAAAATTATTGCAAAAAGTGCACAAATTATTGCAAAAAGTATTGCAAATAATTAAAAAGTGTGTCATCAAGGCTATAATACACTTGACGTATATAAATATAGTACAAAAAAAATCAAAAAATTCAAAAAAAATATAATCTTTACTGATAAAATAAATTTCTTTCTGATTACAACGTCATTAGAATTGCCAACGAAAAATAGCGTAATACAATAAGAAGACAATTTGGAAAGTATTCGTTTGTATCTTCTTTCTTTTACCTTTAAAAAAAAATGACCAGTCTAGCTCTCTACTAGCTCTCTACGTTCATCGAACATACGATACAATAAATTGCTTGATGAAGCGTGTCATTGCTTTTCTGAATGGATGTCGGTCGTTCATCGTTCATGGCGGGAGAGAGAGAGAGAGAGAGAGAGACGTCGATCGAAAAGGAAGGGATATTAAATGGAAATGCCTATAAATCATGCTGCTGCGCGCACTAGAGCGACTCGACAGGAATCCTCCCAAATGCGCCGTACGCCCGTACGTCCGTACGTCCGTACGTCCGTCGAGCATTGCACTGCACTGCATTGACGACGCGCGTCGTCATGAATCTGTGAGTGCGGTTGCGCGACGAATTCAAATGTAGAAGCGCTACAAAAGATCGAAACGACTCTACGCAGAGGCAATTACGTTAGCAATGGTCGAAATCGCAATTGCAACCGCAGCTGGAAGCGTCAAAGGCATTGGCAATAACGTGAATGTTGTTGTTGTTGTTGTTGTTGTCGTGGTTATTTTCAAGTTTATAAATGGAAATAAATTACGAGAACATCATCAGTCGCTTCTACGTTTCTGAGACGTATGTAATTTCAACGCACAAACAAAGCGACGCGACGACGATCAGAAGAAGAGAGAGAGAGGGAGGCGCAGGGTGAGGCGTGAGGTTGAATGCACAGACGGACGGACAGACAGACGGACAGATTACATTGTCATATCAAAATATTTATCCTATTCGTGCTCTCTGCACCTACAGAGAAACTCTAACGCACTCGCACAAAGCGCACTCGCAATTTATTTGAACGCCGCGCCGCGTTATACAAAGAGCGTTGCATTCCGTTCGTTGCGTTTCGTCCGTTGCGTTTCATCCGGTAATCTTGCAAGCAGCCGAGAGCACGCTTGCTCTTCTGTCGATCTGTCTGTCTATCGGTCGATCTGTCGTTCTGTCTATCTTCACGTTGGCTGCCTGACTGCAGTGGCCACTCCGTAACTAATTGAATGCAGTTAAATGAAATGAATTTAACTGCCTGTTCGCACTGTTGACTTTGTTCTTCTTTTCTTCTATTATGTGCGTTGGTCGTCGTCGCTCTTCTTCTTCTTCTAGTTCTTGATTTTGCTCGGACAGTAGGAAAGCAAAACGATTGCAACGCGTATAGTTTCTCGGCCGCGGCATCGCATGCATGCCTACGTCGTTCCACCGCTGCTGCACCGTTGCGTTGCCGCCGTCAGCTGCAGCCGTCGATTTGCGCTGGGCGTGCGGTGATTTTTACGCACATCGAGAACTCAATGTGTCCATAAAGCACTCACATTTTGACAGTTGATCTTATTTACGGCGACGAGATTTTGTAGCCAAGCAGTTGGCCATGTCAGATTGTCAGATTGTTCGAGTGTGAAGATGTTACGATATTGTAGAGCTTCGAGTGTGTATCATTAACACCATCTACGGGTTACCGTTAAGTCAACTGGACCAACAAGACCACACAAGAAGAAAGCCATATTACTGGCATATTACGTTGCAAATGAGCGCAGAGATAAAACTGACAGCTCCATACTGTCGAGACCACCTTGAACGCGGCGCTCTGGCAAAGGTAGTCAGAGTAGTTGAAGAATAATACCCTTTCCTGAAAGATACTACCTACTCCCATGAACTCTAGCAGCGCTGGCATGATAGCTCATTAGTGTCAAATGAACGCTCTTGAGAATAACAGACAGACTTTCATATAGTTTTAAAGGCTTTTAATAAGCCTTTATGTTCAGGACGTGTTCTAAGGCGATGATTTCATCTATGATTTTATTCTCTTTATTTGAATCTATGATTTAATGGTATTATTTTTCTGAGTGTACGAGTCTGATGATGGATGATGATGATTTTTATTTATTTTTATCTTCACTTTAGTGGATAATATGATGATAATAATATGAATTTAAAAAATCGATGGGCCTGCCGATTTTCAATTTTTTCTCCAGATTCGAGAAATTTAATCGATTTTGATAAGAAATTGTACTTTTATTGCAATAATTTTGAAGAAACTTCTATCAGAAAATACTCGTATTATCATAAAAACTCTATTCAGGGACTCAATTTAGCTTAAATTATGTCATGCTTTATAATTTTGAAATACATATTTGAATTTTAACCTGTCCAAAAATTTGATGGTTTCTGGATGTTTGCTAGGAAACCCAGAACCCGATAAAAGACACTGAAGATGGTACATCCAAATCAAACCAAAACTGACGGAAATTCGTTCGAAATCATCGAGGATAGAAAACAATTTTTTGCAATTCTTTACTAATTTCTACAATAGGTATTAAAGAAAAGTTAGTTTTTCTTATTAGCCTTCATAAACACAGTAATGCACAATTCAATCAAAATTAATAACAGACAAATTTTAGTTTAGACAAAATCTAGACAAAAATTTAGACAAAAATTAGACAATATCACGATTAAACTTCGATTTATTTAAATCTACATTCTAAAATTATAATCTAAACACGATTTATTTACCCAATCGTTACCGAACTCTTATAATTTTTCTTATTCCTAAAAATTGTAAACATTTTGTTTACTTATTTGATTAATTAACGGCATAAAAAATAATTACTAAATCATATTTATTATGCTTACGAAAGCAATTATGATCTTGAAGGAAACAACAGACCATTTTCTATTAAAAAAAAGTTATAGAAAAATGTAGTAAATGTAAATACATATAATTCTAATGGACTTTATAGAAACTAAAATAGTTCAAGAAATTCTTTGCAAATTTAGCATTTTAAAGAAAATTATTTTAAACTATTAGAATGCTATCAAAAAGAAAAAATAAACATAAATAATTGTCATAAAATTTTTCAATTAAAAAAAAATATATCGCGCATCAGTAAACATTTTTCATGCCGGTACATAAAACATCTGCTGTTTTTAAAAAACAGAAAAATGCATAGAAAAATCCGAAATAAATTAACATCCCTTTTTTCAAAAAAAAAAGGGCGTCTCTTTTATTAGCACAAAATAGTGAAGTCAAATATTTGTAAATAAATTACTAAAAACATACACATACACTCGTACCCACACGCGCGCAAGTACGTTCCTCTCACTGATGGGCTAAAGAGAATTTGTTTGCAGCCAACCAGAAGTACGCGCCACAGTTGCCGCCAAAAGAGCTAAGCCGAAGCGTGTATATTCGTTTCATTTCACTCTAACAACAGTTCGATGATGGATCCATATGCGCCGCGGTACCAACCAATGACAACAGAGTCAACAACCATTGCTGAAACACAGCACGCCATCGTTGCCAGTGTCGTCCGTCCGTCTCCATGCTGTGGGTTTGTTGCTTTTGTTTGACGGGACGAAAGGATGATGGAGGAAGAATATTTCTCACAGAATGGTATGGTAACATACGAGTAATATCTACGAGTAATATCCACATAATTATAATGAAGTCTATATAATTATGAGAAAAATATTATAAAAGTAAATGTTTCTCGTTCCAATCATCGATCACGGCAACACGGGAAAACCATTATCGGTTCCAATTGAGCCATTCAGCCTAATGATTCCGGCTGCAAACTAATGCACGAAATGTTTGATACTCTTACTTACGTAAAACGATATATTTGTAAAAATGTTTATAAAGACGAGAAGAAATTTAGCAAAAAAAAAAAAGATGAAAAAGGAAAACACTAACCAAGTCATTTTAAATTATCCTAAAAATTAGAAAAGATTTTAGACTACGGCGATTTCTAACGAAAACAACAAATGTTTGCTTAAAAAATTAGGAAATGTCTTTAGAACCGAAGCTATAAACATAATTCTGCTTTTACTGCTAAAGATAAAAGTACTATATAAGTGTATATAAGTGTTTTGTCGTTAAATACATACATATGTTAAAAACAAAATACCTAACTCCAATGTTTTTCCACATTTGCTGCCTAAAATAATATAATATTCCGTTACCAAATACATAACTATTAAATACATTTTCGTTTTATTAAATACAAATAAAACTTCAAAAACTTCATAAAGGTTTTTTTACAATTTATTTAAAAATTTTTGAACAATTTTTAACATTCTATAATTTTCCCCAATTCCATAATATCCACAAAATTAACTTTAGAATCTCAAAAAGGTCCATTTCATAAGTTAGAAATATATTATAAGTTAGAGAGAGTTATAATATATTATTTAAAATTATACGATATATTCAAAAACTTCATAAAGGTTTCTTTATATTTTATCGTATCTCAAAATTTTTTAACAATTATGGACATTCTATAATTCTTCACAATTCCATAATCTCCACAAAATTAACCCAAGGATCTCAAAAAAGTCCATTTAATTTAGAAATAGTTATAATTGATTATATAAAATTATACGATATGGTATTTTTCAATTAGGATTTTTTTATTTTATTAGATTTTTAACCCTTAAAATCTGTAAGATTTTTAAACAACTTAACCGATCTTCTTTCTAAATTGATATGGGTGAATTTTAAAACTTATTCAGGTAGATTTTACTTTTCCTACTTATATACTATACGATATTAAATATTTATATATTATGATATATTTATTAACTTAATTCAATACCGCCTAAATTATGCATCTACGTACTGCTATTGATTTCATCAAACCGAAGTAAAGGGGGCCCATACTACCCATTTATCACCCGTCTGGAAGGGATGCATAATCGTAAGATTTGGATTTACAGAAGCTCTTGCTGTTGAACAACAAAAAATATTTATTGCTTTGTTCAAAATGGGAATGAGATTAGCCCCATCTCATGGCATTTGACAAAAAGTTTACGTTAATCGTCTGTCTCAATGGTTAAATTTCCACACAAATTTTCATTTAGACAACCGTCTCCATCTCTGTCTTCCTCGCTCTCACTCACTCTAACCAGTAGCAACTGTAGCAACCAGTTTTAGGCCACTCCTTCTCTTGTAGTTAAGCCAATCGGCGGCAGTGACTCTCTGCTGAACAGGGTGAATGGCTCTCTGACTCTCTGAATAACTTCTTTTTGGAGCGCGTTTGTTTGCTTATTTGTTTGTTTGTTTGTTTGCTTGAAAGGAATTGGGTACATATTTTCTTTTCACATTCACTTTGTAAGCTCTCTGCCATTGCCCAGTGTCGTTGTTGTTGTGGTTTTGCTCTGCGGTCTCACATTTGTATCGAGTGAAGGATGTTGGCGTTTGTGATTGTTTTATTGTTACTGCTTTTGTTTGTTGCTTGCTGGTTGACCACCTCGTTACCGCTGAAGGTTGCACACGTCCAGTACCAGGGCAGGAGCCTAAAAATAGTCATCCGGAGGTCGAGCGCTAGCATTAAGCCACCACCAACGTCTCTCCCAGGAGAGCCAACCACTGAAACCTGTTCCCTGAGAGCGTTGTAGATTTAGCAGGGCGATATCATTCATCCATCTTTTGAGTGGCTGTCGTTGGGATCATTGCCTCCCTTTTCCCCCCATTCTTCTGGAGTTGTTGATTTTACATACATATAAACTCGTAACAGCGGAGAGACATCCACTGAGTGTGCTCCACTTCTCTGCTGCCCGGTCTCTCTCTCACTCTCTCTTTCTCACTCCCTCACCAACAGACAGCTCCCGTGCCAGCTCTCATCCACGCTCTCTGCTGCGTTCTCAGCGTCAAGAGACCGACCTGATGCGCGAGTACAAGAGACAAGAAACGAAGCCAGAGCGAATTAACTAACAAGATTATGAAAATGGAAAATCATCTGTAAATCGCTAAAACGATTGTAATT
Source organism: Conops quadrifasciatus (assembly GCA_949752815.1). NCBI lineage: Eukaryota > Metazoa > Arthropoda > Insecta > Diptera > Conopidae > Conops > Conops quadrifasciatus. Next base: position 13,877,445 of record OX457078.1, on the reverse strand, counting down.
TTGTTTTTCAACACCTCGCTGGCTCGTTTGTGTTCGACGGCGAGCTTTTAGAGTGTGCAGGGTTGGTGTGGAGCGGGGAGGGCTTCTCAGGGCCGCTGTATCTCCGCTTCTGGCCGGTCGCTCTGTGCTGCTGCTGGCTGCTGCTGCTGCGGTTGGTTGGTGGTTGTGCTGAGTGCCGCTGCGCCGTGCGCCGGCTGCCGTGTGTTGCTTCGGTTCGGTGTCGTCTCTGGGTCTGTGATTTCGGCCTCGTTACCACCTCGCTTGGTGTTCTTCGTCGCTTACGGTCGTTGGTTATTGTGGCGACGTGTGTTGTTCGTGCTCAGCTTCAGCTTCAGATTCGCGCACCGCTTCATCACGTCGGATGCGTCGTGCTCGAGTTCGAAAATAAGCACAACAACAACGAACAGCAGCACAAGACGATTGCTTGATTGGCGGCAGGCTATTCTTTACTGTTCGGCGTTTTGCCGTCGCAAATGTCGCGACTTGTGTATTCGCCGCAAAGTCTTTACGGAGTGTGCAGTGCGTTTGCGTGTGACGCTTGTGCGTGTGAAAATAAAAGAAAGTGTGAAAATTAAAACAAAAAAATCAATTGTGAATCGATTAAAAAAAAAAATTTTGCACAAAAAGAAATCTTAAGAAAACATTAAACTAACGCAATTCGATCGCCCTGAATCGCAACGTCACTCGAACTTGCTGCCCGCCAGCTCTGTGGAGCTCCTGAAACTCATGCCTGCGCTCCTAAACTATGCCCCGACCATCACGTGAATCGTACGGCGACCAGAAGCCGCCCTACTCGTACATCTCCTTGACCGCCATGGCGATATGGAGCTCGCCCGAGAAAATGCTGCCGCTCAGCGACATCTACAAATTCATCACGGACCGCTTTCCGTACTACCGCAAGAACACGCAGCGCTGGCAGAACTCGCTGCGCCACAATCTCAGCTTCAACGACTGCTTCATCAAGGTGCCGCGCCGGCCCGACCGGCCCGGCAAAGGCGCCTACTGGGCGCTGCATCCGCAGGCCTTCGACATGTTCGAAAACGGCAGCCTGCTGCGGCGCCGCAAACGCTTCAAGTTGCACAAGAACGACAAGGACCTCTTGAACGAAGAGTTGGCGGCGTTGGCGAACCTGAATCGCTTCTTTTTCACGGCTCAGTCCGGCCACAATATGGCCGTTGGAGTGCCGCCGTTGGATCATGCGTTGTCCGGCGCAAGTGTTATGGGCGATCCGACGCTGTATATGCAACGGATACCACCGCTACCGACGTCCCACACGCCGCCACCAACGCAGTCGCAGCAGCATCAGCATCAACATGAGCAGCCGACGCTGTCCGTCGAGTCAACCGTTCTAGCGCCTTCGCCGACAATGCTCGATGTGGCGGCGGGCTTAAGTAGCGCCAGTGGCGGTGGCGGTGTCGGTGGTGGTGGCAGTTACCGCCCGAAGCGGGCCTTTACCATCGAAAGTCTCATCACTCCGGACCGGCAGAGCTCCATTTCCGGCGAGAGTTTGACGGGCGAACGCGACGAACGAGCTGACATCGATGTGGTCGCAAACGATGACAGTTCTAGTGCCGAAGAGATGCAGCGACAACCATTTTGTAGCTACACAGAAAAACAGTTGCAAGGTGCGCCCGAGATTATGGCCGAACGCATTGGCAACAGTAACGTGAACGTTCATGTGAACGCAGACGATCAGCGACTGCGCCCATTGCCGCCCTTGCATACCATCACCGGTGCCGCTAATCTGCCCTTCCTGCACTATGCGGCCGGCCACACGCCGGCGACAGTGGGCCATATGGCCGCGGCCGCTGCTGCTGCCGCCTACGACCTGCCGGTGCACCCGATTCTCATGATGGCCACCAATCCAATCGGAAACCTGCATCCGTCCGCCTATTACTCCAACCTGAACATGCCCGCCGGAGCGGCGCCGCATCCAGCCGACCTGCAGCATCGCATCAACGCTAGCTTAAGGACGGTGTAGCGTTAGAGCGGAAACTCAGTGCGCCGGAAACGGCAAAAGGCGCCAAGAAATGGACTCAAAAAAGGGACAACGACAACGACGACGACTGCGTGGTATCGATATTTTTAGTTCCTGTACGCTGATGCTTAGTATTTAATTTATTCTCAGTAGAAGTATCATGTGTGTGTGTGTGTGTGTTTGCAAGTTTTAGTGAAAAAAAAACAACAAAATGGTGTAGAAAAATTAAATAATTATTAAATTATATTAATACGTAAGGACTCTTCTAAGCGCAAAAGAACGTTTGTAGAACTCTCCTAAGAATGATCCTTGCTAAAGGACTCCAAGTAAAAGACAACCATTCGGTGGCATGTTCTGGAATGAGTGATACCAACGATCTGGTGGATACACATGCCGAAGGCGAAATAGGGATAATTGCTCTCGAATTGCTCTTTTTACCATTATCTACATATATTGATATTGTTGAGATCTCTTTAACCGTAATTTAAACAAAAAGTTAACTAATGATCTCGGTTTGGGCACTAACCAGTTTCGGCGATGAGCTAGTATCGTTGGTTAATTCTGAATGAAAATCTGAAAATGTCTTAATGTTCCGAAATGTAAAACTTTATATAGAATTATTAGAATTATTCGGCGCAGAAATAAAGGTCTTTATATCCCAAAATATATCGTACCTTATCAATTCGAGTTCTGAAAACTAGCTACAAATTCACTCGAAATATAGTTGACGAATTTTAACTTCTTGTTAACTTCTAGTTAACGAATTATAACTTACAATTTGTTCTGCTTTGAAAAATATTCTGTAATGATTCTTGAGAACCTTAAGTATCCAATTGTTCCTGTTGATTTTTCGCTAGGTTTAAATTAGAATTCTAATATTGTTATAAAATTGTAAATCCAAATTGTTTAGTTCACATGATTTTGGGTTTACAAACTTGGCCATAAGTCGCTTGCTTAATTCATAAGCTCTGATTGTCAATAGGTTCGTTCTTCTCAGGGTGTGCCATCTTTTACGTCGGTATGTGAACATTAAACAACTTTAACATTTATCAACCGATAGACTTGAGTGAACATGTTTTGCAAACGTCAATTCAGTACAATTAACACTTTACACCATAATAACGCACCGAAATAGTGACGCTGTACATTAAACGTAGTCGTACATATCGTCGAAAATATCGTGGCCCAGAAGCAGCGTCTTTTGAAACACTATTTGTCGTTTGGTGTCGAATTTTGTTGAGCACAGCGATAGTAAATCAAAATCTGAACTAAACAATATTGATTTAAAATTTTTAAACAATTTTGAGCCACTTCAGCAGAAAGCAATCAATCCAAATTTGTAAAAAAAACTCTGAGGTAACCTAATTTTCGACCATTTTTAGCCTAATCTTCATTTTCCATAAAACACACCAACTGATTTTTATATGCATTTGAGTATGTCTCAACAGATAGCTGTTGAAAATGAAGAAGCACAATAAAGAATAGGCTAAAAACAGTCGAAAAATTATAGTCGCTCAGGTCGCTTTTTTGCCATATTTGGTTTGGTTTAGTTTGTGCACCAAAACTGGGTGCAATTGATTTTCAAAAATAGCGATTTTTTATTTTTATTAAAGAAAATTTACTTAAAATATTACTATATTTTAACAATAAAGGCAATAACAAAAGAAATTTAGAATTTTTTAACATGATTTGTTTTAATTTCTTAAAAGGAAAAAAATATATTACAAGCATCTCGCCAAATTTTTATATTAGAAAGCTAAATTTTTTTTCTCAAAAGACAAATTTAAAAATATATAATAATATCTTAAAAGAGTTTAAAATCGAATGTGTGTGTGTGTGTGTGTGTGTGTGTGTGTGTGTGTGTGTGTGTGTGTGTGTGTGTGTGTGTGTGTGTGTGTGTGTGTGTGTGTGTGTGTATGTGTACGCTCTCTCTATGTATATTATGTGCCAAACTAAGCAAATACTAATAACAAATATTAAGCAACTTTGTATATATGTATGTAGATATGTATTGTATGTATTATGTATGTTTACTCTATAGACATTACAAACAGTAGAAAGAAAGTACATAATATTGTATGACAAAATAAATAAATCATTAAATGCTGATGAAAATATTGTCGTACTTGGAAGCGTTTCATACTCATCATTCGACTTTTCTCAAGACTTTTCTGAATGGTTTTTTCAATGTCCAGCCAAGCACTAACGAACACTGAGTATACTACCTCCCTCTCTCTCTCCCCTTCGTCCAAACAAATTGTATTTCGGCGAAGACAAAAAACCGTTCTAAAAAGACAAACTCTCAGAGAGTTTTTAGAGAGAATTTAGACTTAAGAAATAAAAATTTCAGCAGATTCATCAAAAAAATCATCGTCATACTGTCTTTATTATGCTATTACTATTAGTTATTATAGCGTTATACTATAAACGTCATCAAGGAATACCATTTTATTTGTTCGAAAACTTTTTTTCAACATCGTCTGATTGAATTTTATTTTATATTCTCTTTTTTCTACAAGTATTTCAATTATTATCAAAATTACAATCAACCGATCAAGTGCAATCAAGTCTATAAAGCGACTTTAAAGGCTATAAAGAGACCGTAAGTTTTTAACATTCTAAAATCACGGCAGTTGATTATTTTCGCCTCCTGCCGCTCTGGCAACAACACTTAACTCTTCTCCTCCTTCTTCAGCAGTCTTGTCTCAGTTGCAGACACATACACACCCACCCCCGCTCTTCTCTTCTCTACTGTTACTTAACTGTACTTAACTTTAGGAAAAACGAAAAATTAGAAAAAATTTCCACCGCCGCGCCGCGTCTTTACGAATTAAAATCAATAAATGTAAAAGAAAATCAGAAAACACAAACACTGCAATTTTCTTTCGATTATCAAATCGTTTTCTGGTTTCTCTATGGTTTTTTTTTCTGCTCTTTTCTTTTCTTTGAGGCTTTATTTACTATATTGCTTAGAAACTTGCGCTGCACAGCAACAACAACAGCAAGAATCAGCACATAATCTCCTTTAAAGGAGAGCGTAAAGCAACCACAACAACAAAAACATAATGAAGCTAAAAAAAACAAGGCAGCTAAAGAGAATGCAAAGCTGTTTACATAATTAATTTGATTTTGAAAAGAGCACTCGAATGGCGGCAAGAGCTGAAAAAGGCGTTCATTGTGAGACGACCACGTACGTATGCCTCCACTCACTCACGTTAGTGAGATACACTCATAGAAATTTGCCTTCATCGTCATTAGAACTGATTTAATTAATAAATTTAACAATTTTAGAGTCTATGATTTTCTATAAATTATTTTATGATTCGGAATTCATCGCTTATTTTAGGATACGGCGAAAGTTCAGATTTGGATTTTACACTCAGGGCAAATCCTATTTAGGATAATAGAATTTTGTTGTGAAAATCATGTAAATTTTATAGAGACTGCTTAAGGCATAAATATACAAGAAATATCAGCCCGGCATAAAAATGTTCTTCTCATAAACTCAATTTTTGTCAAAATAAACGTCTCAACGATTGCATGGTTTTCAATTTGTTGGCTGTTTTAATATTTAATAAGAGTATTTAAATCAGTAAATCGCTAAATAATTTAAAAAAACACTAACTATTAAGAGATAAAGAATGTTGTGGAAAAGATAGCCTGCTTTCAAAAGAAAGCTAAACAAGATTGTGAAGAAATTAAACTAACTGCTCTAAAAAATTCTCTAAGTGCTCTAAATGAGCATTCAGGTAAACACATTAAAAGTGAAAAAGAACATTTACAAAATGTATGCAAAAGTACTATGTATGCCCTTTACACACTTTTCTATGATTTAATCATTTTATACACTGTTTATACACTGAAAATCATTTACAAATAGCAACCAACCCGAAATTCTATACCTTATAATTAAGTTTAGTCAGACGCAGAGAGAGGGGGGGAGAGAAAGAGAGGGAGTAGAATGTGTAGAGATTCTCCGGAAGTGATTTTCACTCTTGATTCTGCCCTTTGACTGACCTCAGTGCTTCTGTCTCCATTGTCTCAGACTCAACTCGTCTCAGTTGTATCGTTTACGACGATATCGAGGCGATAAAAAAGAGTATAGTATACAGAAATTATTTTTTTTTATTTTTTTTTTTAATTTTTTTCCAAGATTTTGTCAAATAATTCAACACTTTTTTCAATATTTTTCAACACTGAAAAAAACGATTTCTACTGTTGTGCTGTTCTCTTTTTTTCCTAAACCTTTTTTTGAAGGTTTCGTTTTTAATTTATTGTGTACAATTGAGACAAGAACCAAAAAAGGAGGAGCACCCAAATCTCGGAAAATCTCGCTCTAACACAACGATTCTGTTTTTTAAAAGGTTTCTCGAAAGGTACAATAAATGGCGATTAAAATGGGTTTTTTTCTAAAAAAAATTATATCATTATCATTTCCAAATTAGCATTATACTCGTATTATTATTATTAATTATTTATATAAAAATGGATTTATTTATAAAAAATAGATTTTTTAAATAAACAAAGAAATTACAACGTGTCATGAGAAGGAAGAAGAAGGAGACGGGGGAGTGTATGCGTGTTGTCTGAAACTGAAGGTGAACGAAAATATTACACGCATCTTTACTTTTCTTTCTACCCACTCTCTTTTGAATTACGTTTAATGTTTTTTTTTTAATTTCTTCCACCCTTTTTTGTGCGCTTTTCGTGAGGTTGCTTTGAAGAACAATGCAAAAGCATTTGCATACGCTGCGCCGGAGGAAAATAAATAACAATACTTAAAAGGTACGAGAACAAAAGAATACTCGTACGGCGTTTAAATCAATCCCAAAACCCAAAAGGAACCATTCTGCGGAACGATTAAGTGCTTCATTGCATGTTCGTTCGCTCGGTCGCTCCTTCGGACGTGCCCTTCAGACGCCTGTTCGTTCGTTGATTCACCAAAACGGGCGGTTGCTGTTGCTGTTGTGGGCCGGGGGCGGCGGCTCGGTGTCGAACTAGGTGTTCCCTTAAATGTTGTTGATGAATGAAAGCAGAAACATGCGAATGAAATCAAATAAACACTCGCCAAAGGTAAGACCAAGCTGGTAATAAATAATTTCTAAAGTTTTGACAGCAACCATCAAGCAGAGGCGGCGGTTGTTGTGCTTCTGCTTCGCAAGTATTCGGTTATAAGAAAACAATATAACAATATGCACTGGCAACATAATCTTTTAGTGTAAAGACAAATACAATTTGTATAGCACTTTAATAGTATCCACGTAGAGCACCCAACAAACCTATTTACATACATTATAAAAACGAGAAAAAATCGATGAAAAACAAAAGCCAATATTTACACAGAAAATAAGTCGCGCCATACTGATAAAAGGATGTGAAAATAAGATTGTCGTATTTCTTCTACTTTTGTTCATAAAATAACATAAAATTATTAAAATTCGTTCGAGAATTTTTAAGAATTGGAAGTTATTAAAGTTACAGCAAAAATTACATAAGAAAACGCACTATTTTCGAGTCGAGATGAGCACCGAGAACGATTTTTTTCGATATTGTGTTACATATTTTGAACACTTAGAGGTAGAAAACATCGATGTTTTCCTATAATTTCTTTATAATTATAATTAGTATAAAAAAATATAATTATTGCTGTTGTTGGGAGTCTTGTAACTTCCGAACTTGACTGCCTTCGAGACGAGATTGTAGAAAATCTCGGAAAATCATCGTCTGATCGTCGATAAAATAAAACAACGTTGATCGATCATATAAAGATCATATAAATAATGGCCAGAAATACGATAATTAACAAGGAAGGTCATGGCAAAAAAACAGCAAAATATATTATATAAAGTTAAAGTTAAATCTTTTTTCACCTTTTTTTAAATCAGCGCATCATAAAATGGATTTATTTAAAATTGACAACTGCAAAACTGATTTAAATTGAAGTAAAAAAACAAAGAAATTTTAGGAAATGTTAAAGTTTGCGATATGAATTTTTTTTCTATAGCAGATTAACCGACCTGCTACCGATCGTTTAGAACAATGGAAGTTAATGTATGTAATATCAATAAAATAAATATAATTAAATTTTATCTCAACCAACTTTGCTGGCACTTTTCTCTCTAAAGTACATAAAAATAATTAGTTATTTTTCCTGCGATTATTCTTCATTACAAACGGCTTCTGTTCGAAACACAAACCAACCAGACACGAACGCTGTTGGACAACATTCGGCGACGTGGAGCGTGCAGCGTGGAAGCCATGACAAACCGCAAAATTTCTTTGATTTTGGCTTTAGCTTCAGTTTCAGTTTCGGCTTTGGCTTTGGCTTCTGCGGCTGTGGCTGTGGCTTCGATTCTGAGCACATCAACCAACAACATGGTTTGTTGGTCTGCTCTCGATTGTGCAGAGTGTTTCTTGAGTCTTGGCCGCTATCAACTAAATCTTAGCCGATATTACTTTCCAAGTAGCCAGTAGTGGTGGTGGGTTCTTGCGCAGGCGGGAGGGCATCACGGGGTTCACTCAGTTAGTCAGTCAGTCAGTCAATCAGTCAAGACTTTCCGGTCGGTTTTCGTTCGTCGGAACACAAATAAACCGAAGCCGTTGAGCCTACACCATCTACGATATGCAGGCATGGGTATATCAGAGCCTCCGATCCTCAGACCAGATCGAACCCTGACTCTTGACTTCAGAGTTTCAGCATTTTGGTCTGCTAACCAAATATAATTACGCATCGGATACGTTAAAAGAGGAAAATAAATAATGGAAACTGGTAAACTGGTCGAGATAAAGACCAGCTCGTAGGCCATTCCGTGCCCGTGTCCGTGCACAAATGCCGTCAGCCAGATTCCAATACAAATACTCAGTTAATAATATAACGTCGCGTCGGCAAACGCGTCGATGTGTTGCAACGCGTTAAAATGTTGCGCGTAAAGGCTGCGGCGTGAGATGGTGTCGATGAACATAATTGGATGGTGGTAATAATAATATACGAAAGGATTCCGAACACAGTGCACTCCTTGCAAGCTACCTCTCTCTCTCTCTCTCTCTCCATCCCGCCCTGTTCAGGCCGCTGACCGGGCTGAGAAACAGTTGCGGCAACGCCGCATCGCCGCAGCGCCGCATCGCCTCAAATTGTAGTGGCTGAGGATGTGGATGAGTGGCGACGAGCCGTCTTTGGACGCGGCCAATTTGGTGTGTTGGAAGGTCCGCACGGTGAAGGCAGTGATGGCTTTGCTGTCGGCCGCTCGAATTCCAAAAAGAAAGCCGCTGAATTGGCGAGGTGTTGGTTGCCGTCTAAAATAGCCAATTATGTTAAGATCGATTTACGTTGTTAATGCCGGTCAGTGGTCTGTTTGTTGTTGCTGTTGCGGTTGTTGTTCTTGTCGCCGCTGCTCTTGTTCTTGGTGTGAATTTAATAATAATGTTCCGTCGTCGCAATGCGTTGAGTCGCATCAAGTTGAGCTGCGGGCAACTCTGCTGAGCGACAAGCGGTATTTATTTCGTGGTAAATAACTTCGAATTAAACAAACAGACACACACTCGTGCAGCACTACCAATATACATACATATATGTATGCAGATAGTATGTACCTTCAAGTCGGTAAGTGTGTGTGTGTGTTGGGCAAGTAGAGCATTCGAGTTGATAAACCGAACCGTCCTTAATTTAATCGTATTTAAATTAGACATTTCTGATGATAGCTCTTTGTCGATTTGCGCTGTTCTTGAACGATTTGCTCTGTTAAGGACGCTAAAAAAAACCGCTCAGTCCAGCTGCAACTAGATCCTAGATCCTGTTGTTATACTGAACATCGACGTACCATACCTTCTTCTTAACTTTCCTCACTTTCCTCACTTTCAACATTGTCATCTCTTGACCATTCAAATTATCGTGTTAAAGTGTGTGTGTGTGTGTCTATAATTAGGAAATAATTCTAGGCCAGTATAAAAATAACTCGCAGTTAAAAAAAAAAAAAAACAGCACTGACGCGTTCAGCCTCGTCTCGATTGAACGGAAATAATGTCTATTCTCGTTCTCGTCTTCGGTTTCAAATTCTATAGAAAACAACCAGCGAAAATATCGTCTCGAAATCTCGCCGTGACGCATCCTGCAAATGCGTCACGGCGTCTCCGAAACTGACGAAAAATTACTCGCTCGGTTTTGCGCTCTCATCATGACTGCAAAAATGTTGTGTCGAGATTATCGAGATTTCGTATCGATTGAGAAAGCCGCCCGGACAAGATTATAAGGAAATAGATCGATTCTGAAATCAGATTATCTTACAAGAATGAGATTTACAGAATGAAAACCGCAATGTCGCTTCGTCTGGAAAGGTCAAAGGTTGCTCCCGAATTTCCTATTTCTTTACTGAATACGAATTTGAATACGAAAAAATGGACGTTTGCAAGTTTGCAAGTTTGATGTTGTTGTTGTTGTTGTTTCTGTTATTATTATTATTATTATTATTGTTGTTGTTGTTGTTGTTGTTGTTGTTGTTTCTATTATTATTATTATTATTATTATTGTTGTTGTTGTTGTTGTTGTTGTTGTTGTTTCTATTATTATTATTATTATTATTATTAGTATTATTATTATTATTATTATTATTATTATTGTTGTTGTTGTTGTTGTTGTTGTTGTTGTCGTCATTGTTGTTGTTGTTGTTGTTACAGTTATTGTTTTTGTTGTTGTTATTATTATGGTTGTTAATAACATTGTATTTAATTTTTTATTATCGTAATTCTTCAATCAATTTTCTGTATTATTATTATTATTATTATTATTGATAAAGCAACTTATTGCAACTGTTGCATGAGACGAGTGCAACACGTTGCAATTTGTTGCCAGCCGGATGAATAAAGAAAAATTAAATATTGTATGTATGTAAATATAGAAATGCAAATATGTGACTTGATCGACACCGGAATGAATGGAAGAAGAAATAAAGTGATAATGTAAAGAATAAGCCGCCGCTTCAGCGCGTGAGTCGCTGATGGTTTGATTGTTTGATGGTTGGAATGATTCAGCTGACACGTTATGAGTTCGAAGATGATTCCTTGAGCTCGAGCAACAAAGTAAGATTGTTACCAACAAAGCGTAGTTAAGTGCAGCTAAAGGCAATAAAGCTAATGAAGTTGAAGAGCTTCGGAACTGTTTGAATACTGAGTAACGCATTTATGAAATGCATTTCGAATTCTGATGATGGACGGACATCCTCAAATTTAGACAACTTCTTTTTAACATTGCAATATAAATATTATTATGCCGCATGCCACTTTGTAAATACATATGCACAAAGTGCAAAGGACAAATTATAACACTTGATAGGATTTGCGGCCTTCAAAGCGTTAGTTTTGACATAGGTACAAACTTTTCAGTTAAAGTAAAGTAAATATTATATTCTCTCTTAGCCCGCCCCGCCCCCCCAAAAGCCACCCTTCTTTTACTCCATCATTGCAAACTGTATTAATCATTGCAAATTAATATTAATCGATGGAAAGGCACAGAAAAGAACATACAATAAAAATTTGCATATAAGAAAAATTAACTTAAACCCAACGAAGAAGGAGAAGAAGAAGAAGAAGAAGAAGCAAAAGAAGGAAGAATGGCGGGAATTAGGAAAATATCCTTAGTTTCTACCCTTTTGAGTTACGAGTCATGTTGCAAATATTTACATTGACCTTTTCTACCTTTTATTGTATCGTATTTTACTTCATTTATGCAAATAATATAAACACACAGTGCGTTAAAACCGATCAGGGTTGCCACATGTCAGTTAAATTGCAACAAAAAAGTCACTAAAGCCAGTTTTTTTAGCTTCGACTTTCAACATTCTCAGTGTACGATATTTCAAAAGATTAGTTTGAAGCTTTTTTTCATTCTATTTTTATAGTGCACGCACATAATGTATAAAAAGGTGTCAGAGTTAGTGCAAAAATTTAATGGATACATTTAGAAGACTTAGAGGTACATATGTATGTACATGCTGCCGCTGCCAGCGGCACGACCGACTGACTTCGAGTGCGACCTGACGGAAAATTGCGTGCCAGCAACGTATTCAAGAACTAATTTTTATTCTTTTGAAAACTAGTTTAAACTGGTGGTGCTGTTGTTGTTGGTTGTTGCTGTTGTTAGGATAACAATTTCTTATGTAAATATTTGTTGTTCCATATAAACATTGTAACATTGTATCGTATAATGCGACAGCAACAGCAGCAGCAGCAGCCGCACCAAGCATTCGCCAGAGAAGCACAAAAAACTGGTTCTTTTTCACTATGGGCCATTTAAAGCTTGAGCAACCAACGAACAAAATGTTAAGGCATGAGGCTCAAAAAAAAAAACCATAATTTTCTAGAATTGCTATATGTAGTTCAGGCAGCAAAAGCCGATACGACAGTCGGCTAGTCAGTCAGCCAGTCAGTCGCAATGGCCATCAATCAGGTCTCTTAACAATTCAGTCAATCAAAATGTTATTCAGTGAGTTGACTTTTTAGTCTTTTAGTCTTAGGCAACGATTGTTAATTGAAAACACATTTGACTTTAAGCAAAAGAGCAATTTAAACGACCATTGTAATGGTTACACCGTGGTATCATTAAGAATACTGAATACTGATAATTTATTCAATTTGTTGTGCATTTTTTGCAATTTTTTTATATATTCCTTTTCATAAAAACACTTCTCGTTACAGCAGTCACAATAGTCGCTAATCGGTAGTTACTGCTCGCCAGTTACTGCTCGCTAGTTACTGCCCGCTAGTTACTATTTATTTGCTAACTACGAGTACTAATCTCTGGTTAAAATTCGATAGTTTCATTCTCAATTCTCATTCTCAATTGAACGCCGTTCCGAACATCGTTTTCTTGTTCTTCGTGTACCACTGTACGCTTTAGAAAAAACCATATAAAAACATGCGCACCTTTTTTCTCTTCTGAACAGTATTAATTAAGCTGTTTTACCATATGACTTTTTGACTGGATCCACATGTAATATACTCCTAATAATCCTATTATAAACCATGTCGAAAAAGTAAACGAAATCATTTTAACAAAAAACTATTAAAAGTTGCGTTGAAAACGCAATCGTTTTTGTGCTTATGAGTTTCTGAGTACTTCGTAGCACGAAAAAGATGTTTACAATGAAGACGTTGTTTTTTTTTTAATATCGTAACATAAAAACACATTGACATGTCAAATAAAAGTCAGGTGCATGACTTTGAAGTTTTTTATTAGTTTTACAAGAATTTAATTACATCAATTCAGGCCTTTTTCAACCTTGAATATGTTGGCCGTTTGTGATGAAAGTGGTTAAGTCAACATTATGGAAAAAAAGCGAGGGATTCATGAGAGTTGACGTTTATCCTGTTATGAACTTTTTACGAGTATTTTCCTTATATTTTTTAACCCATAATTTCACCATCTTTCGATATTGACCTAAACTTATAATCTGTATATATCTTGAGATCTAAAAAAGTGGCCTTAACCATATTTTGCGCTCCAGATTTGGTGGAACTCTCGTTTGCAAGATCTCGTCTGGACTAAAATACGATTTTTTTTTCTGGTCTTGGTTACTTTTTCTTACAAAATCATGTCACCACCACCTTTTTATTTTCTTTTGAAGATACGATATTTCACATCATTTTCACTTAATTTTTCCGTATATAATTCTGAGCGGCTACCAAATTTGTTTTACCAACGGAGGTCATCTCCATAAGTGGCGGGGTCAATACTATACTGCCCCACAGAAAGTCATAATAACCAAACCCAGACCCTTTCGACAGCTCCGAGCTCCGAGGACTTCGTAAGACTAACTTAAACGTACCTACAAATGTCGTTTCGTTTACGATATGATTTCCAAACCCCAAAGTTACCCCCGCTGCACACCCCTTTGCGGACCCCCAAAGAAAGTTTATGTTCAAAAAGTATATGCTCGTGTGTTGTTTGTTCATCTTCTCTGTCGCCATTAACGATCGTCATCATCTGCTTGGCCGCTTTTACGACTTTCACACATTTGCATCTTCAATTCGCATGGCATTGGGTTAGCGGCTACTGAAGGAGCTTAACGTGTGCTTAACTATTGTCCGCCGCATATCTCCTTCTCGGCGGTGGAATTGGACAAACTAAACTGTTGTTGGTGCATCATCGTTGTTCAGGCTACATTAAGAGAACATTAAACTCGAAGCTGAATTCGTGCGCTTGCAAACGGCAAAATGGCCATTAAATGGCGTTGGAAGCAGACACACACACATACACGTTCGTTTCGGCCCGTTTTCGGCCGGTTTTCGGGCAAGCAAATTGAAAAGTTTGCAAGTTTCATACATTACTTAAACTAATATCACATCACGGCCGATACAGAGAAAGATTATTCTCAATTTCGATTAAAAACTTATAAAAGTTTTTTAAAAACTTAAAAAAGCGTCGCTGCTGACGAAGTGGTCTGCAGGGGTGAAGTAATAATTCGCGATTTCAAAGTTAGTTGAAAATACATACGTATTATCGTATTAGAGTTAAAAGTTAAGTGCAGGTTAATTAATTAAATTTAGTTATGGATTTTCTTCACGACAAATAAATCGACGTTCATAATTAATAAAAATTCAAAAGATTAAATGTTTTCGACAAAAACTAACTGAACTTAAAAACTCCTCGATTTTCGAAAGATTATTATATTACTTTTATGTTTATCAAAAGGATACTTTTCATATTTATTCATGGAATATTCGCATTGAGTTAGGAGCACGATACAAAAATATACGAGATAATATATGATTTTATCACGATATTAAGTTGAGCTTGAAAATGAGAATCATCGCAATGAGAGATCCTGAGGCCATACAGCTTTCTTTAGTTGTTACGAGATCTTCTCCTCAAATCTCGAAAAATCCTGTTAGTAGTTGAGAATTCAAACAAATTAAATAGCAACAACAAGCACACAAATTCCTTTTAAATGAAGCCTATAATCTTTTTACACTATCTTCGTATCTACATACATACATACATATATTTAAGGTAGCAGTTGTACACAAAATTAGTTCAGTCCTTCGTATAAGTTTAGAAGATATTTTTCTGTTTTGGGCGTCATCTTCTTCGAAAGACCGGTTTTAATTTTTGTATAAAAAAAACAAACGTGACGCCATGATGCCACCACCACTTAAAGCAAAAAGTAATGACTTTGTCACCAGTTTTTCGGTCTTTCTTTGCATTTAATACCGACGAGTATATTTTTAGATTATAATCAAAATGGTTTCAGAACAAAAAAAAAAATGGCAGAACGAAATTCAATTCAGGCATAAATTTAAATTCGGAAAATAGTGAAAATTCTTAAACAAAATATGAATATGAATATATCGTATCGTCCATGAGATACGATAATCGAGAGGTATTTTCTTCCATGAAGATTTAGATACAGAAAAGTCTATCAACGTATAAATAGTAATTTTATTAATCATGAATTACTGTCATCAATTCCTGTCATGATAAAAAAAAAATCCGCAAAAAATTATCCGCAATCCATATTGGCCTATTGCTACCGTAGGTATACGTGGTTGTATACCGTACAACCACTTTCCGCACCGTTTATTCTTTACTAAAGAGGATTATGATTTCGGCGGAATTTTCTCTACAATGTGTGTACAATGAGGTTTTTCAACTTGATTTACTGTAAGTACTTACTATTTAAAAAAAAAAAGAAGTTAATAAATAAGAAGAAAAATTATGCATGACTTTGACCTCAAATAGCCAAAGGTCCATTACATTGGCTCATTACATTCAAAAGTGTAAGCACAAAAAAATGTACCATAAGAAAAATCGCCACCATCAACAGTACATTTTCTATTCTTTCTCTTTCACGAGATGTGTACAAATAACCGAGTATATTAGGTTATTACACAATAACTCTGAAACTTTTAAAAAAGTAATTTCATGTAATAATGACAAGCATAAATCAACGGTATACGATACGATGCGATACGATACAATTCGAGTTGAGACGAGTGTGTATTTTCACTTTCTTGAGAGTCAGAAATTGATAGCATCCCCCCCGCCTCCTTTCCTTTGATTCATGCGTGCGTGGGTTAATGTTTAAGGCTGAATCAACATTGGTTTCTAATATGGCAACACCTTGTTATTACTGGGGCTGTTGTGTTTGTTGTTGTCAGTGAGAGTGCAGAGCAAGGGGAAATATTCGGAGATTTATATACTCGCTAATCCAGATTGCCGTGAAGAGTTAATGAGCCACAAATTTAGTTAGCACTTGTTACATCAGTAGAAGTATTATAAGATTGTGTGTGACGGGTGATGAGTAATGGGCGAGGGGTGATGGTGTTGGCACGTGCACTATAGCTATTATCATGAGCGAGCGCACTTCGATTCGAATCTCCAGACATTGACAAATCAAAGCGTGCAGCAAAACAAGGAATAAACTAATAAATAAAATTACAGAATGGCAATAACATAAAGTAAGAATAACAATAAAATAAAACAATCACAACAAATGAATGACCGTTAAAATAAAATTGGAAATAATTTTCGAAGCTTTATAATTAATAAAGATTCATACATATAAAGCCACCAGAGTGGAGACGCATCTGGTCTCTCCTGAGCATCACTAAAACTAAGAAGAGTAGAGTTGAGCTGAGAGTCTTACTTCTTTCTCTCAAACGAAGAGATAGGACCACTTAAAAACTTGAAAAAAAGCCAAAATCTGTTAGTTGAAGAATTCTGTAAGTTAACAGAGTCGAAATATTTTAACAGATTGTTCTATTCTTACTTTAGCCTTTAGTTTAGCCTCTTTTAACTTTACAATAATTATCCTCAACTCTTTGTAACTCAATACCAAGTTATTGAATGGAAATTCCAAACAAAACGTTTTTTTTTGTGTGTATGTACATATGTATGTATGTCCTTCCTCTCATCTGCGAGCGAGCGCATCCACAAACAATGCTTACATGTATACTCTCCTGCTGACACTTGCCTTAAAAGCAATTTCATAATTCATAATCGAACATGTCTCTCTGGGTAGAAATCTTTATGAGCGAAGAAGTCACTCTTTTGAAGTTGCCGCCATCAGGTAAGAACAACAACAACAAGAACACCATAAACGATTAATATGCTTATGGATAAACTATTTTTAAACAAATACAATTAATTAATGAAGCGTTAAAAAGTTGATTTAGTACTTCGAGTTTATCGGTCGCTTCGCTTTGTGATTTGATTTTATAGCAGCGTTGTTTGTGCTATAGACTGACGACCGACAACCGACAACCGACAATCGACAATCGACAATCGACCATCGACCATCGACAACCGACAAGATGAATGATGGAAAATTGTTACCCAAAACTGACCAATCTCGATGTCTCGCTGTGCTCTCAGCGAGGCCAGGGAGCCTCCGAAATAACATCGTTAATCCAGAAATCATATTTTAAAATTTTAATTCATTTATTTTTTAAGTCGTTTCCTAATTTTGTAGCCTTTTGTTGAAATCGGCATCGGCATGCAACAAATTACCTCAGACTAAATTGGCGAGGCCAATAAGGCGATGGTTACAGAAATTTTCAAGTCTCAAAATGAGAGTCAAAAACAGAAACCGATTAAATTCCAAAAACAGACTGTATATCTAAGGTACAGTTTTTGGTGCACAATATTTTCTGTATTAATTTTACTAAAAATCGTGTTAATTTTTAGTCTTCTTTGAAGGTAACCAAAGTAAAAGAAAATATATATAAGTGCAGCCTAAGAATCTATCGGTCTTCACAGCCTGCGGAGTCTTGTGGAGTCGGAATATCGGGCAACGGCGCGCATTCGCCGCAACAGCAGCCCAGCTCCAGCAAGATCCAACAACAAGCAACAACAACAACAACAACAAAAAGATAGGTGTGATGATTTTGCTTTCGGCTACAAATTATCGCCGCAGGTTGTCTTAGAAAGCGGCTCCTTTTTATACTGTTCAAAATCAAATAGAAATCCATTAAGCGAGCGACCGAGCGACCGACCAAACGGTCGACGATTTCGATTTTAAATGGTTGAAAGGAAAAGAACAATGAAAAAAACAATTTGTTTTCTCATATTGTATTTTGTTTTGTTATGATTCATAAGCGAAGTTGTATATCGTATACTCGTTGTTGTATGCTTTCTGATTGCCTTGATTTTTTAATTATACGATCATTTATTTTTTATTATAATTGTTTCTAATTATCAAGCCACCGCCATGGAGGATTATCTACAACAAACGTACAAACAAACGTAGCTACAACATAACCTACAACAACCACACAAAATCATGATTTAAATAGAAATATTCAAGAAGAGGAACGAACCCTTTCTCTAGTAGACACATAAATATCGGGACACATAAAATACAATAGAAACAGCCAACCTTCTCTTTATAGTTACTGACTGACTGACTGGACTTTATTGACCAGTCTAGAGCCCAAATCGAAAGCAGAACCAGCAGAAAACCGAAAAGCGCGATGGTATTTAACTCACTCAAATTAGAAAATTTGAAAATTTGTATATATTCATGCTAGCATAATTAGAGAATATTTAATTATTAGGCGGAGTAAAAATAATTTCACGGTTAGTCATTAAACCATTAAACCAAGCTTTCCAAGGCTTATCCATTCATTTACTGCGTTGTGTTTATGATAGATACAATAAAATTGACAGCTGTCAAAATTATAAGTGGCTGTAAGTGCGTGGTGAATGGTTACGATTGGAGAAGAACGCTTTCTATTCACTCAGAATTTTAATAATCATTTTTTTAAAAATAGCAAAACATGGCGATATAAAAAGGAGTATAATCATAATTTAAGCTTAAGTTTAAGTTTAAATAAATAAATAAATAATGACTAGAAAAGAGCAGTAGAAACTGTTTTTTTAATATTGCAAAAAAAAAAATAAGTTTGGAATCTTTGATTTTTAATAATTGAAATCGTTTCGCTTTAAGAAAATCTTTGTTTCGTTCTCGGATATCTTTTGTGAACCTCGTGTCAACTATAAACTAAACTATATAATCGCAAGCAAACGTCTTTAGCCGAAAAAATTGGGCTGTTAGTTTGGTATTTGTTAGAAAATTGTCTACAACTGACGACTGAAAAATTCTCTCTGGTCCTGGAAAAAATGTGTGTATCGTTTCGGGATGTCGTCTCTACTTATACATACGTAGAGACTTGTGTCGTCTAAAAAGTTCCTGAAAAACTTGTCTTTGGGATCTCTAGATCCTATTACTCTATCCGAAATGTTGTCTCGATCGAGACTGAAACGAGAATTTTTTTCAGCGTATGTGCATAATTTTTGCTCTCATTATTTTATATACGCGTATACATATATCTTATATATATCAATTATAAAATATTGTTTTATATTTTATACTGTCTAAATTTAATATAAAATCAAAAAAAAATCGCTTTAGATTTTTATTTATTTATTTTTAGATTGTCGACTTTCCTACATACACACTTATGTACATACGTATATACATACATATGTACATACATACATATGTATATGGAAAGTTCATGGGCTGTTTCCTTGAAATTTCATATCGTTTTTCGGCTTAATACGACTAACAGCCGCCTTCTGACTATCTCATCAATGACGTGGGCCGGGCCGGCCATCTCAGGGCACTGCGGCCCTACAAAGAAAAAACAGCCCTCTCTCTGAAAAAAAACAACAACAACACCAACACTGAAGCTAAACACTTAAATGCACGTTTATACGATACGATACGATACGATACGATACGATACAACGTGTTAGCGCGAAACTCGACGAAACGGCAACGATCTCGATTACGGAGTGTACTCGTACAACAACAACAACAATGACAACAACAACAACAACAACAACAACAACAACAACGACGACGAATGCATCTGATTTCAACTAGTTGCCGCATTTCACACGTCCTCAGCTTCCACCTATGCACACCGCCAGCGTGTAGGGTAGACGGCCGAAGGAACCCTTTGGTCCAGCCGCTTAGCAAACGGCGAAATGCATCGTATTCCGGTAGACACTTTTGCGCAGCGGCAGCGTTTTGCTGCTGCTAAGTGTACCCTGTACCAAATTACTTTTGGAGCCCAAAGTTAATTTGGGCTTATAACGACAACGACGACGAACAAACGAACCGCTCACACCTCAGGTTTGTTTTTGCTGTTGTTTTTGTTTTTGTTTTTGTTTTTGTTTTGATTCAACCTGTAAGGCGTACAAGGCGCGAGGTGGCGGAGGCAGAAGAGCCTCCTAAGAAATAAGGCCAGCAAGAGGAAGCAGAGCCGGGGCTGGGGCAGAAAATCGTTCATCATCATGCTGGTGAACATCAGCAACCATAAAAAAATTCAACAAACCTAAATGCAATAAATACTCGTATCTGCGCACTCGAGTCCAGAAGAGGCCGAAATGCCGAAGAGAAGCACAGACAGAGCCCTTGCATGGCCTCACTGCGCGGGTTCAGCGACTGCTGCGGCGGCGGCGGCAACGGCAGCGGCAACGGCAGCGGCATCTTCGCACAACATCGCCACTCTGTCTCGTGAGTCCGAAGCGCGGTATTTTCAAATTGGGAGTCATTTCTCGCTTCGCAGAAGTTCGAGCCATCATTATGGCTTCCATCATCGTACCCGGAGCTTTGATTGAGTATGTTGAATGCCGCAACTTGCGGCTGCTCAAATTGCAAAATACGTGCCCCGCCCTCAGATAGCCGTGGTACTAATGTAGCCACGCCGAGTGCTGGATGCTGAACGAGGGCGGCGGACGACGGACAACGGACAACGGATGATGAACGCAGGGACTGAGCGACGCTGGACGGACGGTTTGCAGCTGGAGTGACGACGATGTTCTTGATCTTTCTCACCTCGTCGACACCAAAGCACAGCGATGCCCGCCGATAGCAGAACCAGTCCACACTTTTCGGAGACTTGAAACATTTTCGACAAGAGTTGCGCCCAGACCGAACGAAGTGCCGACCGACCTGAAGTTTGTCCGCCTGCATGTCGGTCACTCGAACAACGTTTTCAGCAACTGACGACGACCGACCGACCGACCAACGAACCGGACTGGACCGGACTGGACCGGACCGGACCGGACCGTCCCAGCGGCAGACACACGGACTTTTCACATATTTATAAAGCATAAATGATGTTCAAAATAAGAAGTCTAAGCGTCTCCTTCGTTCTGGGAGAGAAAAAGTACTGCTGAAAACTGTGCGGCACAAGAAGGAATGCTACAATACGTCCGTCCATCCATCCATCCATCCATCCATCCAACCATCCAGCAACCTCCGGGTAACACACAACTCATCTTCTCAAATTAGAGAGCTGCCCTTCAATAAATCGGCGGCTTGTTGCTTTTAAATCTCGCATATAAAACGATTTCAAATCGAAGATGCAGAGCCAGAGAAGAGCAAACTCCACCGCGGCGAGAGGGCGGCGAGAGGTGGGCGCGAGACGGAGCTGCGTAACAGCCAGGCTGGCAAAGTAAATGATGAAGGAAGATGGATGCTGCAGAACTAGTGCCAGTGCTGGTCCGGAGAAGAAGGAAGATGCGAAGTGCCGAGGACGTTGCAAAATAGCCGCACGAGCAGATAAAAAAGGGTGCCGGGAACGGTTGGAGGCGACGGACGGACGGATGGTCGCTCGACGGTGTGTGCAGTTGAACAGGATTTTCTGAATCGTGAAGCAAAAGGTATTATTATTTCACACCATTGCGCATGGCGGCTGCTGTCTGCTGCTGATTAAAGTCCACACCACAAGCAGGACCTCGAAGGTTTGCGTGAACACTTCAACGGCACGGCGCAGAAAGGCACATACATACATACATAAATACGTACTATACTTACTCGTATTTAACTCTTACCGCGAGGAAGAAGGCCAGAAAATGAAAAATTAAAAACTACCACTAATTTTACGTTCTTTTACTAGTATCGATTTAATAAGCTTCAAATGATCTTTCAATGACAATAAATACGTTTGGCCTGAAAAGAGCGGCCTGAAAAGAGTCTGAGAGAAAGAGTAATAAGAAGAGAGTAATAGAGTAATGTGGTACACGGGGAAAAAAAGCTAAGAGAAAAAAAGTGTTCGAAAGTAACGTAAAGTTTCGAAAGTAAATATCTACGATATTTTAATAATACAAAGAATGTAAAGTCAAAATTTAGAGTAAAAATTTTAAAAAAAGGGGGAAAAAAGGATACGACGATAACGAGAATCCACTAAAAAAAATGGAGAGCATTTAACGTTAGCGTGTCCTTTATTTGGTTAGTATTTAAGGAAATATGACAAATGCTGGGTATATGATCCATTTTAATTAAAAAACGTACGATACATACACTTACAGAAAAGTAACTTTTTTGGCCGCTTAGGCGCTGAAATTGAAACCTATGAGTTCTAATATGCAACAACATATTGTATATATAAACTTATAAAATAATAGTTATACTTCATGTTCTTGGTCGATCATTTATATATTATTTTTTTTCTTTGTTTCGCCTTTTGTCTTTATTCTTTCCAACCATTTTCGTTTTTTTTTTTTTCGTCGAAGGCAAATTATTATTGATATATTTTTTGCAACAATAATGTGACTTACTCTCAGCCATAGACATTCTCCTCTCATAAATCTCTGAAATCAATAACAATTTTGTCAATTGCAAAATTGAACAAGAAGAGAGTTACTTCCTGACAATTACGTAAACAATATAACGTTTCGGTTCAGTGTACATTCTGAGATTAAAACTACTCAGAGAAGTTGTTTATTTTTTATATGAAAGAGCGAACGCATTTGCAAACCGTGAATTGCTCTACTTCTAATGTGTCCTTAATTTGATATATGTATGTAGTATGTAAATGCGATACGATACGATATAATAAAGAGGACTCCCAGCCGCCTCCAAAAAATACAGTACCTTAGAAGCATAACAATCAACAATGTAACAGTACTATTTCAAGATAAAATAAATGCTGAAGAATTAAATTTTTACATCATTCACATGAACTTGTACGAGTTCGGTGTATCTTTTGATACATTGCATTTTATAACATTACCTCAAACATAGTAAAAATCTGTTTCCTCCACATTGAAGGCTACATTCTTGACCTTCGGTAAAGGTGTTGACCGGTTTATAGTGGGCCTCTGTTATCACAAATACTTGTGTAAGACTTTCACACCAAGTACTTATGATAACAGAGACTTCCTTACTGAGTATTTATAATAAGAGAGACTTTCACACCAAGTATTTGTAATAACAGAGAGTTTTACTCTAAGTATTTATGATAACAGAGACTTTTACTCTAAGTATTTATAATAACAGAGACTTTTACTCTAAGTATTTATGATAACAGAGACTTTTACTCTATTTATGATAACAGAGACTTTAGCACCATGTATTTAAGAGAATAACAGAGACTTTCACAGTAAGTATTTATGATAACAGAGACTTTTACTCTAAGTATTTATAATAACAGAGACTTTTACTCTAAGTATTTATGATAACAGAGACTTTTATTTTATTTATGATAACAGAGACTTTAGCACCATGTATTTAAGAGAATAACAGAGACTTTCACAGTAAGTATTTATGATAACAGAGACTTTTACAACAAGTATTTATGAGAACAGAGACTTTTACACTAAGTATTTATGATTTGAAAGAGGCCAAAGGACAAGTGGAAAATGTTTGAAATTCGTCCAGTCGCATGATGTTAGTTTAAGTTAAATTAATTTAGACCATGCTGCTCTCTTAGCAACAGGTTTTGAAATTCGAAGACTAACTTAATAATTTTGACTTATGATAAAATAAAGAACTTAGAATAATAGCTATTTTGGGTGTGTTCCTTTAGAAGGACTCATTAAACTCTTGTACGACAAATGCTGACTTTAATCCTTAGGGTTAATAAAATGCTTAGAAGAATTTCTCAGGTGTCTGTAAGCCCTTTTTGTACAACCTTTTTAAGCCGCATGACTATTAGAAATTGAAATAAGAACAAAAAATTAATGACCCAACAGAATTACAGACACAACACAAAACACGACGACGGTGGCGGTGGCGGTGGCGGTACCTTCTTCTCCTTCTTTACCACAAAAAAACATTAATTACACAATGAAAACTTGTTAAGATTTGTTCACAGCTCAAAGGAATATGTTTGACAAGAATCAAAACATGCTTTTATTTCTTCAGCAGATCAAAGAACAAATTTGCCGTCAATACGTATGTACGTACGTAACAGAGTTTATGTACCTTACGTTTGTCAAGCAACCGCAATGCATCGTAGAAAAAGTGTTTATCCTATTGTGCGACGAACAAGGACTCGGTGTGGGTAAAAAGGAGCCGGTGTCCCGCAGAATCCACAACAAAACAATGCCACTTTCTTAACCTATTTGAAATGGTCGTGCACAAAACGTACACAGAAACGCGCCAACCGCATTATGGAAGTTTGTTTTTAGACTTATTGTTAGTTGTCTTTAGCAGCACTTGCCGGCTTTGTGGTTCGGGTGCGATAAAACCTTAATGGAACTGGTGCGTAATTTGGTGAGAAACCATCACAGTAGCTCAACATCAAGATTCCTTTACAAACGGAAGAATACATAAAAGATACCGCCTTTTTCAAAACGGACATACTCTTTTCTTCTTCAAAACAAACGCATTATGAACACTAAAAAAAACGTATGTGGTGTTATATTCAGATAAAGATATATATACGAGTATATATTTTTTGAAAGGATTATTTTTTTTTAATTTAAGTAAAATGGAAGGAAGATCTTGGGCTCATCCTCGCGGGTGTAACAATCAAAGAATTTAGTCTCATCGTTGTCGCTATCATTTTTTATTTTCGACCGAACGTGGAACATGCCGCAGTATGTATCCCTTTAACTTCTTGATATTCATAGATATATTTTTATAAATAATGATTTACTATAAGGCTTTTAGTTCTGGTGAGGCTTTTACTTTTGATAATAAAATCAGCGCCGAAAAATCGAACGCACTCAAGAACGTTGAAAAGACGTGAAAATTACCCAGTTTTTTTTCTCTGTAAAAGTCTCTTCTTAATGCTCAGTAATCACTAGTATCAATTCGATTTAACTGATTCAAAGTATAAAAAAAGAAGAAGACATATCATATCCCTTAATATACAGATCTTCGATCAATCTTTTTTTAAGATTTTAAAGATTTTTTAGTAGTATCAGATTTATAACGGATGCGCCATCTTTTACATCGGTATATAAAAATTGTATAGTTTTAATATTTATCAAGCGATTGATTTGAGTAAACACATTTCTGAAATGTCAATTCAATTACAATTTTATTTACTTCACTTCACACTGAAACAATGCGCCGAAATATTGACGCTGTACATTGAACGTAGTCGTGCATATCGTCGAAACTATCGTGGCCAAGAAGCACCGTCTTTTGAAGCACTATCTGTCGTTTGGTGTCGAATTTTGTTGGGCACGGGACAGTGAGAGATCGTCGACATATCGTTCATCAACGCCCAAGACATTGCAATGAACTGGTTGAAGTGGTAAGAGAGAGTATTGCCGTGAACCCACATGTGTCATACTGTCACCGCGCTTCAGTGGAACCACCTTGCGGCGCATTTTGAAAGATGATTTGCATTTGTTTTCGTATAAAGTGCAATTGACTCAAATAATATTGCCGACAGACCAGACCGAGCGTCCACGTCGCTTGGAATACGGCCAAACAGTCACAAACCGACATAAAAGTTGGCGCAACCGTTACATATAACAACTAATAATGAAACAGCAAAGTATATTAAGTAGGCCTAAAGTATTACCTTTTAATTTAGTACATACATATTTATTTTTGACAATATTTTAACATTATTTTTAATTAGTAAATTTATATTTTAACATATGTATGTATATTTAAAAAAGTAAATTCATATTTTTCCGCCATCAATAGAAACAATATTTTAGAACAAAATACTTATTAATAATGAAATTATATATGAATAATAATAATGAATTCTGGCATTTATTTGTAATTTGGATTTGCATTCTCTCGACATTCTCTGTAATTTGCATTCATATTCAGCATATTCGCCGCCAAGGACTAGAAAAGTCTAAAATACAGTAGAAAAAAGTTTCTCTTTTCTTGTGTCTTCTCGGCACAAGTACGGTACCAACAACTATCAGGTACCAAACGACATAATCATCCGCTAAACATCCATCATATGACGCAAGTATTGTAATAATAATTCAAAATTGGCATCTTGTCTTCACTACCTGCGTGCGAGATATCAGCAGGACCATCGATCCATGTCCATCCATCCGCAACGACGACAACATGAAATAACTTTTATGGCACATCATAAAAGTGCAATAAAGCCAACTTTAATCCTTATGAAAATCGCCAACGAAACGCCCAATTTTTGCAGAGACCAACAACAGTCATAAAACGACAGCTCTGTTAATCTAATTTAGTTGTGTTTTTTTTTTTTTTTTTTTTTTTTGCAAAAATTACCCTCAAGTGTTTTTGCTAAATTACCTTTTTGTGCCTCTTCGCGCTGCTGCTGCTGCTGCTCGAACAGAGCAAATGTTTGCATATTTTTATTGCGGTAACGTGACGACTGAAAACGGGATATTCCGTCGAAAAAACTAATGAAAGATGCTTTTTTAAAGCAGGCAAAGTAGGCGAGAATGTACCTACTATTTCATTTATACGGCCAACATTCTCTAATTTTATGGACAGAGCCTTAATCTTCTACACAGAACTCCCATTTTTTATTGCTCTCGGCTCTAAACACACGAAAAAACAAACATGTTTCGAAGAAAAACTATTTAAATGCAATTGAGAGTAGTCAGTGAGTGATCGATGGATCGATCCGATCCTCTTGGTGATGGTATGGATGACTCTGAACAACAGAAACTGCTTTCTCACTTGGCCTTAGAAGAATACATACAGACTACCATAAAAATACCAATTTTCAAGAATATTATAATACTTATATTCTTTAACGCAATTTGTTGTTATTTTTAATCTTTAATACTTTCTTCTGATATTCAAAATGGCACAAGCTTAAGCTTTGAAAAGCTGTCAAGAGGCCGAAAAATTACCCAGAAGACAATAAATGCCCCTCAATCATAAATATAAGAGCTATATAAAAGGAAAAGCTACTATATTAAAGGAATTTTGTGTATGAATTCATCTTCAGACGGTTAAAAACAAAATTTTAAAAAATAGAAAACCTATTCTAGAACTATTCATAATTTTTATCATAAAAACATTTTAATACATATTTCTAAACTGACAAATAACTTTGAGTAGCCCCAAAGATTGTTTGAAAACCTCATCACCTCATTGTTTGGTGACCTCATCAAAGTCCACTAAAATTTTAATTATTTATGATACTTAAGCGACACTAAAAAGTCTTAAGAAAACTTTCTAGAAAGGTTTTTATAAATTATTTTTGCTATTGTGAACTTTATTCTTATTAATAGCAAAGAAACAAACATTTTTTATTGTTTAATAAATAAGTTCCAAACTAAAAAATTAGGTTCTTAAAGTTATTGAAAAGTTTATTTATTAAAATTGTTTAAATAAATTGTTTTATATTATTTAAAATTTTGTTAAAAAGTTTACGTTCAAGGCATTAATCTTTAAGTTGTTTCTCAACAAAAATCATTGATTTTATCACAGTAAAATCCTCGAAATCTTTATTCAAACAATTTTGGCGGAGCCTTCGGAAGGGCTCTTCTAGAATCGTATTGATGTATTTTACCGAAGGCGACAGAAATAATGTGTTTATGGGGCTTACAACAACAACAACAAAATTCTCTTTCAATCACTGCAAAGGAATTTTTTAAGTTTTATTTTAAAATTTTAATGCAATTCCATTAATGAAGTATTAAAAGCATTTACTAATAAAAACGATATCATAAATTCCTTGAGTTCAGCAAATACTCAAACTGGTTCGAGTAGAGAAGTATTAGCTCTCAGGAGCCACACAGCATTTAATAGCGCTGCCTCTTCTTCCCCATAGACACCGTAGGTACTGCGTACCTACTCCAGAGGACAAACCACAGACGGCAGCATGTGTTGTGTTGTGCTGTGTTGTTGTTATGGGGCTGCTAGAAATCAATTGTCCTACACGCACGCATTTAATGTAATTTGCCCTCCATTATCTTGTTAGAGCTGTCAGTGTCAGTTCGACATGAACTGTGTGCTTCTTTGCTCGAGAAAGGAGCGCGCAGTCTCGCAGTCGTCTCACTGCCAACCTCAAAGGCAACCAATAAAGTTTTTACCTGCCAAGCTCCTCCCTGACGGAATAGCCGAAAGAGTGCCAGAAGGAGACGTCGATAGTAGAACGAAGGAACGTCGTGGCACATGAACGAGTAACAAAGAAAACGGCGTTCACCGCGCAGGCCTGCTGGAAAGCGCACATATACCTCAAGAGCAGAGAGCCAAACTCGCCAGTCTGAGTTCTGATCTCGTAGCTGTTATAAGTCGTTGTCGAGAGGAAGAGAGGAATTAGTGAAGTGTATTCAGAAAAAAAAGAGCAAGTGAAAATATTTAACGCACCGCAAATTTATTCAAAGACATTATCATGCCACGACCGTTGAAAGAGAGTTATGGCGACCAAAAGCCTCCATTTTCCTACATCTCACTAACTGCCATGGCTATTTGGAGTTCGCCGCAGAAAATGCTGCCACTCAGCGACATCTACAAGTTTATAATGGATAAATTTCCGTACTACCGCAAAAACACGCAAAAGTGGCAGAACTCGTTGCGCCACAATCTGAGCTTTAACGACTGCTTCATCAAAATTCCCCGAAATACGAACAAAGCGGGCAAAGGATCCTACTGGACACTGCACCCGAAGGCGTTCGATATGTTCGAGAACGGCAGCCTGCTCCGTAGGCGCAAACGGTTCAGAGTGCAGAAGTTGGAGAAGGAGATCCTGAACGGTGAATTGGCTGCTTTGGCCAGTTTCAATCGCTTCTTTCTGTCGCAGCAACAGCAGCAGCAGCAGCAGGCAGAGCGCCAAACGAGCTGGAACATACCAACAGAAACTAACTACGCCACATCGGGTCATCCGTCACGAGTCTGGCAAAGTAGCCCTTCACCGGATTACATCAGCGTTTCTAGTGCATCGCTGTCGCCCGAGCCTGTCGAGATGCAGCAGCAGCATGGCCCATTGTCTGTGTCGCTGGCCACTGCCGCTGCCGCTACCACAAGACCCAAGCGCCTGTTTACCATAGAAAGCATCATAGGCCCGGAACCAAGTGCCGCTAGTGAGCTCCACACGCCAGCAGTGCCGACGGAACTACCGCCGCATACGCCCAACTTGCCGTTACAAAATTTCGCCGCCGCTAATCTACATTTGATAGCGACACCGCACCACCACCACCACCATCAGCACCCACCACTGCACACACTACAACAACAACAAAGTCAGCAGCATCATCATCACCACCATCAACATCAACAACAACAACTCATTTTACTTCACCACCAACAACAACAGCTCATGGCTGCGCAAGCGCATTATCAAGCTCATCATCATCACATAGCTGCCACCTCGGCGATACTCAATGATCCGCAGCACCTCTACCGCAGCTATCTGGGACCTCTGCCCGTTTTCTGAATCTTCGAACAAATGCAACCAATAGACTTTGATTTTATTTCGTATTGTGATATTCGTAGTAGTATAGTTTTTATAAATTAACAACGATTGATAGAAATCATTTTCGTTTTAGAAAAAATGTATTTACTTGGAAGTTGTTCCTGTGAAAGAAGGATGTATGTATGTACAGTAGTTTATTAGTTTTAATCTGTTACTGTTAACCGAAAATAATATTTAAATGAATAAAACCAAAAATAAAATACATAATGTAAATAAGTTAATAGTAGAATTCTTTTTTGCTTTTTGGAAAAAATAAATGCAATACAATGACAAAAATTCAGTTCCGACCTGAATGCTCTTCATAAAATTATTCACATTTTAAAGATTAACTTATATCATAGGACAGAAGAAGAGATAACAATATCTTTAAAACAATCTTCCCCGCCACCGAAACGGTCTAACAAATTCCAGCAGCTCGGTCATTTTTAATGAAATACTCACGTATATACGTCATGAGCATGGTTTTTACTTCAATAAAACGAATTCAAAACTACTCGTAAATCAATATAAAAAACTATTTTCACAGAGATGCTGCACGAGAAATAGGAAATTCTAAATTTCGTGTCGATATCGTCTAACGAGACTAGCTTTTGTGAGACAAAACGAGATCCTAGAACGAAAACGCCCAAATCGTGCGTTATTTATTTATTTAATTAGACTTTAACTAAGCCTTAGAGGGCTTAATTAATTATGTCAAGGTAGCTTGTGTTCTGGGGAAAAAGTTCCAAATTGCCAAAATTTCCGCGTCATTTTTAACTTTATTATTAACTAAAAAAATTATATCATAAATTTATCTTTAATATTTTAATCGGTATTTTAAAAAAAAAAACAAAAAGCTACCTAATTATGCGAAAATTTTAAATTCAGGTCGCCCATTGGTTAAGCTTTGCCCACTAATTAACTATTGGATTGGCTTAAGCTTCTAAGACAGCAAAGGAACAAATTAAAACAGTCATTTAAATTAATAAATTTAAGAATAAAAAAATTGTTCAAATAAAAGGCTTTAATATAGAAAATCATTGGAAAATCTTCAATTTAAATCTTAAATTAAAATCTTTTCTAATATTTTCCAAGTTTTTCACATGGTTTTAATCATATTAAATTACTTAATTAATTATTTTTCTTCTCTAATTTTCTTTTTTTAAATAAAAAATTTTTATTCAATATTGAAATTAACAAACATTTTAGAAATATTAATTTTTGATCAGCTTGTCCGGTGGTACGAAATGGAATCAAATCAATACATGAAGTTAGCACCAATTGAAATTTCCATGTGTGTGCGTTTGTGCTCCTTCCCAATTTCAGCGTTCCTTTCTTGGCACACAATTATTCATCGTTGCCGTTCGTTCTTCATTTTCCTAATGAAGCTAGTGTTTTGTTGTTTGTGAATCAAGTGTTTAATTAATAATTAATAAAAAGAAAAGACTGAAATTACTTTTCAGTCTCGTCCACAAATTAAGAACTGCATTTTTTCTTTTCAACCTATTTTCCACCAATTTCCCGAAAAAAAAATAAGACTACTAATAGTTATATTTCACTTTCACTGAAATAATGAATAGCACAAAAATAGAAAAAGTGATCCGTTTAAATGTCAAATAGATTGTAATTGTACAAAGGAGTCTTTATTTCTTCTGGCTTCGCTGCTTTGTGATTGACTACAGCCTCTGGTAACGAGTGCACTTGTTATCAATGGTAAGAGACTTCTCTCGCGTGGCTAAGGCATTGCTAAGAATCCATTTATAGCTCTTCAAGTTTTACAGTAGAAGGTATAAAACTGAAAGTAGAAATATAAAACTGACCTCAGAAAGAGGAAAGGAAAAGGATCGAGCTACGCCCACACCTCGATAAACTGAATTTTGGAACGGGACTAAAGGATTACCATCGCCATCGCAAACACCATCTCGCTAGTATTAAGTATTAAGCTGTTGTGACATCACTCAGCATTTTAGTGCATTTCGGACTAATCGGACGCCTTCGAACTGTGCAGCATGTTTAGCATAAGTGAGCTATGTTGCATGTTCTGCTGCCCGCCGTGCCCGGGGCCGATCGCCGCCAAATTAGCATTCCAACCGCCTGAACCCACGTACAAGTTGACACCTGCTGACGACACGAACGTCAAGTACAATCTGCATTTATTTGACCGGGCCGAATGGCAGTATTCGGAAAGAGACAAGTCCAAAGTGGAAGCGTTTTTCACGCGTACTTCTCGCGGCAATCTGATCACCTGCATCTATGTCAAGTGCAGCAAGAACGCGAAGTACACACTGCTCTTCTCGCATGGCAATGCCGTCGACTTGGGTCAAATGAGTAGCTTCTACATATCGCTGGGTTCGCAGCTGAACTGCAACATCTTCGGGTACGATTACTCCGGTTATGGCATGAGTGGCGGTAAGCCGTCGGAGAAAAACTTATACGCCGACATCGAAGCTGCATGGCAAGCGATGAGGAATAGGTGAATAGTAGAAGCGAGAGGTTCTATTATAATATGATATTTTACTACTGAGTGGTGTCTTTTTCAGATTTAACATTAGCCCAGAGAGTATAATATTGTATGGTCAAAGTATTGGAACTGTTCCGACCGTAGACTTAGCAACGCGGCATGAAGTTGGCGCCGTAATACTGCATTCGCCTCTAATGTCTGGCCTGCGAGTAGTTTTCCGCAATACTAAACGTACATGGTTCTTTGACGCATTTCCAAGGTAAAGGCTTTTAATAAAATTGAGTAATGAAGCTATAATTCTGTCTGTTTGTTTCAAAGCATCGATAAAGTATCGAAAGTGAAATCGCCGGTTCTTGTCATTCACGGCACCGATGACGAAGTGATTGACTTCTCGCACGGCATAGGAATATACGAACGCTGCCCAAAGGCTGTAGAACCACTCTGGGTAGAAGTAAGTAATATTTTCACATAGAATACATTTTCTATCGTAATTTTGGAATTATGTACTTTTAAATGTACGCCCTTCCGTCGGTTTGGACACCACGTAATTATTAGTTTAGGCAAGGCCTCTTTGCTACAATTAGTGAACCTAATGGCTTTTTCATAAACATATCCTCGACATTTCTTCTTTATTTTCTTTAGATCTATTTACAGTATACTTAAACGTACATATGTATCTTTCTATATATCATACAATATTTATGACTCCAGTTTTCGATTTTACTCGGCCTAAAATTGCACGATTTTGAAAAGAATATACTGAAATTTCATATTTTCGTGCGATTTTCCGATTAAACTGTAATCAATTGGGTACAGTAAAAATTCATCGCTTTTTCTCTCCGAAAAGGGTGCTGGCCATAATGACGTCGAGCTGCATTCACAATACTTTGAAAGGCTTAAGAAATTCTTAACCGTCGAGTTAGTGAAATGACAATTAAAGAACGCTGCCAGCGGTCTCAACGCGAACGCGAACAACCCCACCGCAACTCACGCCAACGCTAGCGCTGCGCCAGCAACAGCTACTGGCGCCACCGGGGTTGCTGAAACCGCCGCCGCAGCCGCAGCCGCCCTCTCGTCCGCAGCGGGCACAGCTGGCACAGGCAAAGCCGGCGAAACCGGCGATGAAAATGATGGTAATCAATATATATATACATATTATATACGATATGATCGGCTTAATAGCTAGAAGTAAAATAATTATTATACACATTCCCAGCAGCGTCCTCTTCGAGTTCCGTTTCAACAAAAGCGCTGGCCGAAAAATTTCTCTAGCATAAAAAGTCGGGCTTCAGTGCCGCAATACAGACACCATTCATCTCATTGCGAACATTCAACAACACAAACTGCGAGACCCCGAGTAAGCAAGGATATCGCCTTTCGTCTTCCCCCTTCCCCAAACATGCTCCACCGTTTTGTAATCCATCGGCAGTAGATGCTGCAAAGCCTGATACGCCAAAAAAGTTAGGTCGACAGAAGACCACGACCTCATCGACTCCAAGCGGCAGCGGCAGTGGCGGCCAAAGTCGCAAATCTTCAAAAGAACAGAGCGCCATCGGATTTTTGCATTCTCCCTACGCTTCAACACTGCCTCTGCACAACTCTCCACTTTCTCCTCACATACAGCATAAGCTCTCCGGCCGCTATATCAACAACAAGTCAGCATCTCCATCAATGCAGTTTGCGGCTGGAGAACGAACCAATTCCAAGTGTATCTGTGCACCTTCTAATATTAGAGACCATGAGAACTCAGAAATGTCATCTTTCAACTCTTCGATGAACCGAAACGTTAGCAAAGAGACAGCGGGAATACTCGAAAAGAATAATACAACAAACATTGATGAGTTCACCTTACCCCCACCACCGCCTCCGCCAGTTTCGGCTGCATCCTTAGTCTGTAGCTGCGAAAAACTAAAGAATTCAAATGGACAAGTTTTAAAGCGTACTTCGAATCCGAAACGGGAGGCACCGAAACCGACACCGCCACCGGCTCCGACAAGTCCAAACACCGCCGACAACAAAGCAGCTGAAAAGTACAACACAAAGAAATCGGAGCACGAGCCGCTGAGCGAAAGGACTCTGGTGCACACTTGTAGTGCCACAGCTTCGCCGAACACGCGTCGCTTGGTGGCCACACGCAATGCAGCCACCAGTCCCAATCTGGACATGCGCAAGATAGGAAACATAATAACCGCATCGGCCAAAGTCAGCAAAACAAACAGCACCGGTGTGGACCAGAGCAAGTTCAGCGAACGCGAAGCCCTCACTCTGACCAAGTTCAAGTCAGCCTTGGAGAAATCAAATTCCTTGGGCGAGTCTAGGCCCCAAAAGCAGCTGCGCACAACGCGCTCTCTATCACCGCGGCCGCCGGTGCGCCACCAGCAGGCAATCATTGTGTCCGACGAAAACGATGTCATTTCAGTTAAAGTGTCGCCCCATGAGGATTTTAATCAGGAAATAGACGCATTGCAGCAGAATAGTGCAGATCTAGAAAATGTGGACTTCTGGAAATCCGGCGAGATCAGAGAGAGCCCGTCAACCGTCAACCGTCAAAGGAAACACAAGGCCAAGTCCGAACAAACATCACCAAACATAACCGATATAAATGACTTACAATTTTCATATAATCGGTTGAACAACAAAAGCACGGGCTGCCTGGTGTATGTGCCAACCGATCCTTGGCTAAAAATGACAGAAGTAGAGCACTCAAAGCACGGCCGTGGAGTGGTCCGCAAAGAGCCGAGGAGTATGACAATTTCTGTAATGGAGGATCGAAATAAAACCTTGAAGGATCCGTGGGTACGGCGAAAAAAGTCAGACCCGCAGCAAGTAAAATCCGAACGGATTAATCGTTTTCGCGAAACCAAGTCATTTTCAGCCACCAAAATCGAGATGGAGCAAGTAACAACCAAGCCAACAACCAACGCTCGTCCACGGCTACAGCGCAACAAATTACCCCTTCTGATTGATGACATGACCGGATTAGCTACGCCATTACAGTCCGCTCCTTCGTCTCCGCATTTCTTGAATTCAGCTGAAAATCCTTTCTTTTCAGAATTTTCGCTCTCAAAAGCTCCGAGGAATTGCAATGCCAGTAAGATAAGCGCAACAACAACAAAAACTACCACGCCACCACCACCACCACCACTTTCCGTTTACGGCTCACCAACGAAACCGACGACATTCAGCTTCGATGCCACCGACTGTGCGACTACTATGCACACACTGTATTCGAATACTCCGCCGCCCTCCATTGCGGTCGCTTCCATCACCTCCTTCCCCAACGACGACAAGCCACAGTCGGTCAACAGCAGCTTCCTGGACGTTTTTAATCCAAATCTGCTCCAGGCGCGTCACAGTTTCTCCTCCATTTCGCCCTCTACATCGTCGCAGCATGAGCAGCAGGAGCTGCAGCTGAACATACGCCGTCTGTCGGAACAGATGTGCTTGACTCAAAGCCACTCGCTAAAAGGCAGTGCCGTGATCTCAGTCAGTGACCGGAATGTCAGTGGAAGCGGCAAACAGGCCGCACGACACATTCCAATGTTGCAGGCTAATGCGACGAACAGAGCCGATTTCTCCGATTATTTGCAGCAATTCCGCTGCAGCGAAGCAAAAAAAGCGGCAATATCAACTGAGTTTACGTGCAAGTCGCACACCAATCTAGAATCCTTGCTGGAGACAACCTGTTAAGCTAATCTCATATGATACATTTATTTACATTCTGTGTTTGGGATTTGCACAGAGTTGATCAGATTTGATCAGACAACATGACATGATGACGCATTTTCTGAAGAAACATTTCCGAAGAAACCATTAAATTGAAAATTTTACCGAAAATTGTATACATTACATTGTTTAAGTATAAAATAAAAGTGTACATCATCTTTATCATCATTTAAAAGCACTTCATTGACGGCATTATCATCAAAATGGCATTTGAGTGCGTTAAGATCTTGTCTTAACCATCCATCTTAACCGTCATTTGTTTGTTGACGACGAAAAGTGACAAAAGTGGAAAATGTTTGTTGCATTTAGCTTAATATATTCTAAATTAAGTTCTAATTATATAGTGATCTATTCAAAATATCTCTTTTAGAATATAAATTCAATCAAGATGCACAGATATTCTTTCTAATATTCTCCATTGCTATTATATATACATAACATATACATTTATATTAATTATCGTATGATTGTAGTTCTATTTAAAATAACACAATGTAAAACTAGGCTATAATTTCGAATTACATACATATTTTATATTATGCCACTACAATACAACGCTCCCAAGAGGAAACTCCACATCTAAATGTTACATTCCTTCTCGAAACATCAGAAGATTGTTTGTAGGTTGCCTTCTGCCTGCAAGGAAGAAAGTCTTTCACAAAAAAATGAATTCTCAATAAATCATTCAGTATTTGATTTCTGGCATTTGTGATGTTTTCAATTTTTGTACGCTTATTGTATAATGAGTTTTGGAACAACTTTCCTCACTAGATAGGTTATCTGCAAAGGAATTTCTAAACTAATCCAGCCTGTCGTATCGTGTGTCAGTTTTCACCGAGCCGTGTTAATCTGTGTTATTCGGGAGCTACCTGTAGCAACCTGTAATTTTTTTATTCCAAAAGTAAACTGAATAATTTTGTTACTCTATATTTTATTGATTTAGTAACTTCTACACTGCTTTTATTGGCGTTAATTTATTTATGGCACTTATTATCTTCAAATTTTGCACTTATCTGATATTACATATTGCCGCCATTCTACACATTGGTTCGTTTGTATGTGCTCCGTATATACATATATGTAGATATGACTGAGTGCAATACTAACTTCGACGTTTAGTTATTATTTACTTATCACACTCTAAGCAACTATAGTTAAAATTTCATACGCAATTATTTGGAAAACATGAGTCTTAAATTCGCTGCAAATTTGAACTTTTTATTCACCGAGGGTGCTCCTACTCTGATGAAAAAAATGCAGCGCGCTAGCAACGCTGGATTCCGTGCCGTTGAAATTCCATACCCCGGCAATGACAACATTGAGGCCATTCACTTGATTCAGAAGGAAACTGGATTGGAAGTGGCTTTAATGAATATTTCATTGGGTGAGAGTAAATGGAATGGAATTGAAAAGGTATGTGGTTTAGTGATCAGACGCTTGTTCTCGACCACTTTCAGGCACTTCAGATTTATCGTTTGGATCGGCCTGCATCTCAGGAGCGGAAGATATTTT
The DNA here is from genome assembly GCA_949752815.1 of Conops quadrifasciatus. Classification (NCBI taxonomy): domain Eukaryota; kingdom Metazoa; phylum Arthropoda; class Insecta; order Diptera; family Conopidae; genus Conops; species Conops quadrifasciatus. The sequence goes on along the minus strand of OX457078.1, from coordinate 13,840,171 downwards.
TCGGAAGCAATTGCATGAGACCATCGAATGCGCAAAAACCATAAACTGCAAGAAGTAAGCCCTATAATCCTTTCTCTTTGCGGTTATCCCATTACTAAGTATTTTTAATTACTATTTTATTAAAATAATTTCAACATTTTATCAAAATATATTAGACATATTTGAATACATCGAATTTCAACCAAAGTTGTCAAGTTTATCCATCCCTGTTGGAAATAAAATTTCAAATAACATGGGATTTTCGAAAATGAAATTTAATTTTCGAACATTCAATAAATAATGTTATGGGAAGTCAAAACATTCTATTCCATTTGAAGCCAAAGAAAAAGATGCCTTCAAATTTGCATAACACGAATAAGTTGCAAATAAATCTTTTTGTTAAAAGCAAATGGCAAGATCACATTTACTTTAATGAATTTTATATGAAACATTACATGAAACAATTTTTTTAAGAATTGTTATTTTTTATGTTTTGAAAGGAAAAAGTGATTATTTCTCTTTTGACTAATACTAGAATTCATCTTATGGCGGGACTGCAGAAGCCTAGCGATTCCTATGAAGACCACTTAAAAACATATGAAAAAAATTTAACGTATGCTTCGGAATGCATGAAAAATGAAGGTTTAATTGGACTTATTGAACCTATAAATAAATACGCCCTACCCGGATATTTTATGAACAATTATGAAACGGGCAAGTTCTATTTTGGTACTTATATTTAAACCTATAAATTTTTTATACTTTATTTATATTATATCGTATATATGTATGTATATAAATATATGTATATAATTTTTAGTTTTTTATTCTAAAAAATTGTAGGAGTATATTTTTATAATTTAATTTTACTTACAGCGGCAAATGTTATAAACAAGATTAATAGCCCACATTTAAAATTAATGGTCGATCTATTTCACTTGCAACATATTTGCGGAAATATAACTAATATCTTCAAGGACTTCAAATCTATAATTGGACACATACAGATTGCGCAGGTTCCACATCGTCATGAACCCGATATTCCGGGTGAATTGGATTTTTCGTATGTTTTCCAATTGCTCGAAGAAAGTGAATATAGGGACTGGATTGGTTGCGAATATAAGCCCACAAATAACACCACAGACGGTTTGGGATGGTTTCAGAAATATGGTCTACAACTTTAATAATTGCATTTCTTCGGAGACTTCTACTTACTGACAATAAGAGTATATATGTATATAATACGATATATACAATAAACAATTTTCTTTATGAAGGAAAAAATATAATAAAATCCTAGTTTTCTAAATGCATCGTTAATTATTAGGATGGTTTTAGGTCTTTTCCTGCTGATATAGTGATTTTAAATTGCAACAACACTATAAGATATATCACAATTGTGGATGCGGTCTAAAAAGAAAAGAATATTTAATTTATATAAATATTAAAGAACGCTCTTAGTATAAAATGAATTAAAAAACTCAAAAAACATTTGAAACAAACAGTACCTCGTACTTCAGCATAATATGATTGAGATTTAATTTTAAAAAGGAATCATAAAAACATTTTAAAGATAACAAATCAATACTTACAGAGGTTAATAATTTGTGATTAAGCCATCCATATCCTTGCATATTAACCACAGGAGGATTCATTGCTATAACTGATAAAAAATGAAGTATTTCTCGCTGGGCTTGTTTTTCAACACGTAATAAATTTATTGTCAACAGCGTGTTTTGAACTCCTTCGGAAACCACAGAGGTGACTGCATGAGCGCTATCACAAACGATAAATAACAAAGAGACGCAGTATATCGTGAGTACGATAAGCCCCAGAACTTTAAGGGACACACCCGTTTCGAATACTTCGGAAAGTGTGCCGTAAATCGCAATGGTTATGTTGACAGCCCTGAAAGATATGTTACAGTTTCAAAATGCTCAAGATCTCCAAAGACGTGGGTAATACTGACATAAACAAATGATACGTCAAATAGGTTCGTGTATATGCACTTCCTAAAGTCTGAACCAACTCACTGAGGTTAAGCCACAAAAGTCGATATCCTGATATTACGCATGATGTACATTCCAATTGGATATCCTTTAAAAAATTACACTTATGTATAAGCAATAATTGTAGGAAACAAAGAATATTTGAAATTTTTTTTTAACTTGGAGAAAACATACATTTTGGAAGCATTTCAATAAGGTTTTCGAGGCCCTTTTTATTGCTCTGGAATTGATGTAGAATAAGGCAGCGTTCATGTTGATCATGGTAATAATATGAAAGTAAGCTGTTGTATGCCATAATAGAAAACCTGCGGAAATATTGTACTCGCACATAAATTTTCTTTTTTTCTCTTTGTTCCGTGATCAATATCGTTTAACTCACCATCCAACATTCTACTTAAGGCATATAAAAATATCAGTGAGAGTAAAACACACCCAATGAAAAGAATTAGTATTAAACAATTGAGGCGAGGAAATGTTAGCGTGGAACCAGTTACGCGATAAAAACGAACCTGTAAGTAATTTATTTCACTTTTTTCATTGCACCAACGAGAATATACGAGAATGTTACTCAAATCTTTAGAGTCACCTGAAATGAGCCCCACATGGTCTTATAGTGAGCCACTTGATTTGCTACGCCCCAACCGACATACGGTATCCAGAAATGTGGAATCAGGAATACGACAAATATGACATCGTAAATGTATTCATTAAATTCCTTAATTGTTTGCAGTATTTTAACACGTTCGTAACCTACACGCAGGACCAGTAACGTCGTCAGGATATAGAATATGAATGCATAAATCATCTGTGGCGATTTCCATCTAAATGTGACCACGCCCGGAGCTGATCGTGCAATTGGCATAACACCCAGAAGGACAAAAAGTTTCAGCAATAACCGATGATCACGATAGAACTAGATATACATATATAAATATTATGGTATTATACAACATAAGCACTATAGAATACATATTTATAAGTATAGACTGTTTCATCACATTTTTAATTACTTAAATACTATATTCTCAGCTCTTTTAAAATTATTCGAAGGAATATGTTTAGTGGTATATGATTTTTTGTGTTTTCCTCTGTATTCATATATTGTTGTACATACATACTTATATATCTCCAACCTGATCGTACACCTCTACTGTTTTGCCGTGGCTCGATTTCAGCTCCTTTCGCAGTTCTCTGTGCCGCAGTCTCTGGCAAGGGTTTTGCTGGAAGAGTATTTTCGGTCTTTTGGTGGTAAATTTCGAAAGAGCTTCCATATCCTTATGGAGCATAACAGAATTAAGAGCTTCATCGAACTGATGTTCTAAAATGCTGGACATTTAAAACGGTCTGAGTATGAAGTTCGTTCTGTTCAACAACTATTCCTTAAATGTTATCCACTACATATTTTCTGTTGTAAACCAGTAGTCAGTCCTATAGTACGAGTATACCATAATTAAGGTGTTATTTAGAGGAGGTAAAAGTAAATAAAAAACGTAAAGAAAACCGACACAAAACCGAAAAATACATTAAAGATTGGCGCAACGCTGAATCCGGCGTGCCGAAGGAATAATGAAACAAGAGATGACGATTGGAGTCAATAAGTAGAAAAAAAACGAAATGTGTAAAAATATTTTTGGGAAAATATTTATTTTTCACACCTTCTTCAATGAGTCATAATCACACACACAGAAAGAGTTGATTATTTTAGGTTTTACTCTGAGTATTCAATAAGAGAAAATGTACATACATTTTAATAAGTCAATTGGATTGATTTTATTTTCTATAGTTTTCAATAAGCATCAAAATTATAAGCATTTCATGAGAAATACACATACACGTTTTTACAAAATTATTATGAATTATACGTGATATTAATCAAATATAATTTTTTAACTTTTTGTAATAATTTAACATGAAATATTAATTCATTGCTGTAAGCAGGCGATGCTTGCAACCATTTGGTTCGAGTCGAGTAATTATTTTCCATCTTGCTTCCAGCTAGTTCCTTACTTTATCCAATGAAAATTTAAATTGTATAAGAACAAGTAAATAAATGGCAATTGTCGCTATTGACTAAAAATACAATAAAAAAAAACGATACTTTCATTTAATAATAGCAAATATCTATTGAAAAGGTTACACTTTACACTCTCACCGAAGTCAATAATTCACGATTTACATTAACATATCCTTTGAGGCTCACAATTGCCGGATTCAATTCAATCGCCACAATGAACATTTCGATTTCGTTCTTGGCTTCTTTATCAGCCTGCCGCAGATCGATGGACAATAGCGTCGCTTGAACGCCTTTCGCGACGCCCAGTGTAGCCGAGTGTGAACAATCGCAAAATATAAACAACAAAGCCGAACAATAGAAAGCGTCCATTATGAGACCAACTTCCTTGTAGGACACACGATAACCGTCGAGATGATCAACAATTTCGGCGATGGCTCCATAAACGGCGATTGCAATATTTACAAAGCTGTGTACGGTGCGAGAAAAAAAGAAGATCTATGGAAAATCAACACATACACAATTTACGAGTCCATACTTACATAAATATGCAATAAGTAGAGTAAGTCCGGGCATAGGCATTACCAAGCGACTGAAGCAGCTCGCTCAGATTTAACCAGAGGAAACGGTACTTGGAAATAACTGAAGCGCTACAATCTTTACGCACTTCCTGCTCAAACGCTCAAGACATTATTAATTAATTAAATTTAAAGACATTACTAAAAAAATAATGAAGGCACAAGTGCATATTGCCTACAAACAATGGGACGTATGTATGTACCTACCTTTCGAAAGCAGGCTGCCAGAGAGTACGAGGCTGCTTTTATGGCTCTGGAATTAATGTACCACAAAGCACAATTCATATTTATCATGGTAATAATGTGATAATATGCAACCGTATGCCACAAAGGAAATCCTTATTACAACAATATACGATACACACAATTAAGCTGTAATCCTCTAAAAAAACTTCACATACATATGTACGAGTACTCGTATATTGTACTTACCATCCAGCAGAAAAGATAAAGAGCCTAGAAAGAGTACGGCGCACAGCAGACAACCAATAGATATAATTAATATTAATACTTTCAGTCCTGGAAATTGCAAAGATGTTCCTGTAACTCTGTAGAAACGCAACTGCGCAAAACTCAATCGCATTAACCATACGAGTATTAGTTAAAACAGTTTTATCGCTATCGAAAGATGGCGCATTGAAATTATGAATTACCTGAAATGAGCCCCATGAAGTTTTATACTTAGCCACCTCTCCCGCCACGCCCCAACCCACAAATGGTATCCAAAAGTGTGGCACCAAGTAGATGACAAAAATGATGGCATAGATATATTCATCGAATTGCTTCGTGGTATGCAGTATACGGATTCTCTCTCGACCGATTATAATCACAACGACGGTCATGGTACACCAGAAAATGATAGCGTAAATTGTTGCAATCGATTTCCATGAGAAGGTAATTCGCCCGGGAGATGATCTCAGGATGGGCATAACGGCCAATACACGAAACAGGGTTAATAATAGTTTGTGATCCCGGTAAAACTTTGAAAAGATAATTTAGGCTACAGAATGTTGTATTGTTTCAAAATATTTGTTAACTTTTCTAATACAAATCTAACCATTTTTTATTTAATTTAAAAAATTATTACAAATAATGTTTAATAATGCGTATATGTACGTTTAAAACATACTTGATCGTGCTCTTCGACAGTATCACCATCACTAGATTTCAGCTTAGAACGCAAAATCCGATTATATTCTCTTTCCTGCGCATTAATATCGAGAACTTTGAATTTATTACTATTTAGAGCACTATTTTTAATGAAAGAATTAAGCTCTGTTTTTAACAGACTATAGTCAATTGCGTTTTCAAATTCATTATCGTTTATTTGAAACATATTCAAACAACTCGAAAAAGATTAAGCAACTTGAAACTTGAGTGAAGGATTCAAACTGTGACTTGTGGCTTCTAAGGTTTCAACATTTATATGAGATTTCACTTCTATTACACGATAGAAGAAAGCTGAAATGTTTACAAGTTTTTGCAGAAAACTTTTTTCATAAATATGTACGATACTAATAAAAATTACCTTGACAAAGAAACACCTTCTTACACCTTTTACCTAAGTAAATAAAGTCATAGTCAAGTTTAACTTTTTAAAAAAAAATTGGGTATGGGTTCAGGGAGAAAGAACCAACACTTTAAAGAATTTATATTCTCATACGGACCAGCCTCCAATTACAAATACATTTATTTAATTTAAAATATTATCGAATAATTATTCGAAATATTATAGATTATCGAAGATTCTAATGCTATTTTTTTAGAGGTCTGAAACGTTCATGTCAGCATTTTTATCGTTAGTATGCGAAAGAAACTCTTTGTGAGTGGAACCATGGAATAGTGTTTGGCCATGGAGTTGCTATAGAAATATAGAAAAATCCTAGCGTTTCTCAAGAATTTTGTGTTTTTTAATGTTTAATGTTTGTGCTCAAAAAATGTTTGTGGAAAAAGTTAAAATTTTAATATTTATATTGACAATATGGAAGAGTTTGTGCTTTGAAGAGGTACATACATATATAAGAAAAAGATGATCAATTTGTGTATAAATAAACTGTTTTGTTGTGCCAAATAATATTCATAAAATCATATTCATGTACTATTTACATGCCTAGAAAACACTTGAGGAGAAATATTTATTGTGTTAACTGCCTGTTACTTGATTAATACGATATATTTCTATAATGATAACAAAATTGAATTAAAGTATGAGATTGGACTTTTATTGGACATAATTTTTTAGATTATCATTTTTAAAGTTGCCCTAATATTTGTGTAATTTTTTAGGATATAGCATCATTTAGGATAATTTCTCCGCAAATTATATGCCCAACAGAGGAGAACAATGCAACTGACTTAAATTCATCTAAAACTACTATTAGGTAATCAGTTCTTGTTGTTTTTTGTTGTTTTTTTTTTTTTTTTTGCATTAGAAACGACCACAAAGTAATACCAGCAGCAATAAAATTGTTCTTCCTAACATCAATTTCAGTTTTCAACCTTTGGATGGTATGAGACTATCCTATAAATTTCGAATTTTCTTCACAACTCTTCAACAATTAACACAACGAGAAACTCTTTTAGTGTGGAAATCAATACGAGCTCTTGAGAATAGAATCAACTCCAGAGAGCGACTTAAAATATCGAAAGAAAATGTGTTTTTCATTAGTAAATCTGAGGTAAGGCTGCCCGTTATATATATAAGTTTAATATGAGGTAGATTTTATAATACATAAATTTTCAGATTATCCCAGACATTACTTATACATTTCATGTTATTGGAATAACAGATGCCGGCGTTTCCAGCCAAGAGAAAATGTTCACTTTTACTTATTTACATGAAATTCTGGAAAACGTGGTCAGTTTAAAAAAAATTCGATTTATTTAAACTAATAAACTTTAAACTAATTGTATATAATATATTATAAGAGTAGATTCATTTACTTATCTCTATTATATCATCAAGCCTCTGCAAGGAAATATACTGCTAATCGGTTCTGAAATCGCTACAGCGGGTACACCGTACTTCATATACGCAAAAGTTTCATTTTGTAAACCGAAATTCGATTACTATGTAAGTGATGAGGAACACTTTTAAATATTTGTTGTTGAAATATGTATTTTAAAATTTGTTTTGTTAAATTCAGCTGCGCTGGAATATATTCCAAAAGGATCAAAATTTGCAAGAGCTTTTATTAAGTGGTAGTAGTAGTAGTAGTAAAAACTTCAAAATACCACCGAATGTACTTCAAACCGGAAGTGAATACAAAATACAGGCTGCTGTACTGGAATCAAACAGCTCTAAAATATTGATCAAAGTAATTTATTATCTTATATATGTATACATATGTAAATATTCATTTTGATAATTTTCCAAATCTTCTTAATATAGGAGTACAACCGGTTTAATATTAATATTTATTATATTTAAAAAAAAAATGTAGGAATCAATAAACATCAAGGTATTGAAAAGAGGATTCGAAGCTTATATTATTCCAACCTCTATCAGAATTGGTCTTAATAAACCGGCTACGTTTCAACTGTTTATTCGAGACTATGATAATATCTTCGATAAAATACAAGTACATACAGCCATTTTGAGACATTGAATAAATAAATTTAAATTGCATTTCTCTCTCTTTCTCCCAATTTCTTTATTTTCAGGTTGTCTGGGAATATACTCCATTGAACTATGTAAGCCGATATACCGCTGGAATTGCTCTAAGTAAAACCAGATTTGAAATCGTATTCCGTGAACAAGGAAGGTATAGCGAGCCATGCATTTGTTCTCATATATTTATCTATAATAATAATATTTAAATATAATATTGTATAATATAAATATATATATTGTATAATATAAATATATGTATGTATATATTGTATAATATAAATTATTATTACCGATATTAAAAACCTCAATTGTAGATATAAAGTGACAGCTACCCTTAAGTTAAATGCAATCGAAAAGAAAGTAACGGCTGATGTAGAAATAGATGCCAACATATTTTCAAGTTATGAATTTGAACAGATTCCAAATATTGAAATTGCTGCCAGACAAGAGCTTAAATTCACGGTGCTGGTTAATGATTTGATACCATACTGCAAAATGGGTTGGTCCAGTGCCCAAGAGGATGGTTTCGTTTATATAAATCAAGATGAATTGGTAAGCAAAGATCTATTATGAGAGATCTATATAATATACATACAAGTACATATAACTTAATAATGCTGAATATTTTAAGAATTTCGAAATGTTTGAGCAAACAAAAATTAAAGATTTAGAACGATTGTATCTATCGGAAATAGTGGACTTTGAAAACTCTACCGTAAATCGTGAAATAGCTCTTCATATTCCACCAGCTCTTAGTAAGAAGGATAATTGGAAAGGATTCGAGGGTGATGCGAATTACAAATTTCGTTTGGACACCATTTGTCCCAGGCCATACTCGTATATGCCTCGTGTCGGTGATAATAGGGACGCGACGAACGTTGCCATAAGTCATTATGAGTTTGCAATACACACAAATTCACCGCCGGATGGTGGAAAATTAGAGGTAATAAAAATCTATTCTATTTTGATATCTACAAATCCTAAAAGCATTTATTAATTAATAGATAAAATTTTCCTTCAAAAATGTTGAATTTAAACTCAAAATTAAAATATCTCTTATAATATCAACAGATACATCCTGATACTGGTACCGCGCTACAAACAATTTTTCTACTCTCTACAAAATCGGGGAAGGATATATTTCTGGATAATCCACTGACTTATGAGTTCTGCGCCAATATTGAGACACATCACATTTGCTTTAATAAATTCTGTGATTACAAAAGCCTGGAAACGAAATTACCTTACACATGTAAGCTTTAACCTTCACCTAAAAAACAAATATGATACGCAAATGCATGATTGACTCTACCTAATCGGTTAGCTCCATTTTTTAAATTTATTTAAAATATCGATGTTAAAGTACTCCTAAACATATATCTCCCAAATATATGTATGTCACAAGACTCCTAAACAAATATATTTAAAACCAATTTCTTTCTTAATAAGGTTAAAATAAACCATTGCTACTACGTATTAGATACTACGAGTATGTTAACTATATCGTATTACTTTGGTACTGTGAGGGTGAAAGTCGGTCCACCTCGTTTTCACCCCACCAACAATGACCACGCACTCGCATCTTTATTTTTTATAAATTTATTTCATTTTTAATTTATAATTTATCAAAATGAATTTAAAATACGAATGTTATAGAGTTAAGATAATGTAGTATTAGTTTAAAAGCGTAATCATGATCACCCTGTGGGAATAACAATAGGCAGTATGAGAAAACAGCTGATCTCGAGAGTCTCGAAACACTTTCACAAGACTCAAACAGGACAGTGATCACAGGACCATGAGGTTATGAAGAGAGTGAAAGGATTGAAGTAGTCAGTCAAGCGGCGGCGGTCAAACCGGTAAGAACAGTGGACTGCGCAGAAGACCTTCGAGCTGACGATTGAGGAACGTGAACAACAGACGAAGAGCGAACCGGGCCTAATAGGTCGTCGGTACGTTGACACGACAGAGACAACAACAGACGAAGAGCGAGCTGGGCCTTGTAGGTCGTCGGTACGTTGACACGACAGAGACAACAACAGACGAAGAGCGAGCTGGGCCTTGTAGGTCGTCGGTACGGTTGACACAACAGAGACAGCAATAGACGAAGAGCGAGCCGGGCCTTGTAGGTCGTCGGTACGTTGACACGACAGAGACGGCAACAAACGAAGAGCGAGCCGGGCCTTGTAGGTCGTCGGTACGATTGACACAACAGAGACAGCAACAGGCGAAGAGCGAGCCGGGCCTTGTAGGTCGTCGGTACGTTGGCACGACAAAGACGACAACAGACGAAGACCGAGCCGGGCCTTGTAGGTCATCGGTACGTTGGCACGACAAAGACGACAACAGACGAAGACCGAGCCGGGCCTTGTAGGTCGTCGGTACATTGGCACGACGAAGTCTACAACAGACAGAGAACGAACTAGGCATTTGTTTTAAAATATATTGGAATATGTATCTCTTTTAAAGAAGTGAATCGGCGATAGTGACTAAAGACTATAATTAATCTAAGAAGAAGAAAAATTTAATAAAGTGAATTAAGAAAAGAAACGAAGCAGTGTTTTCTCTTCCCCGGTCCTCTGCAAATCAACAAATTTTCTGTTCCGAACCCTGGACATCCGGCGAGCATACCCGGAGCCAAGAAAGGTTCGTCACAGTGGCGCCCGAGCAGGGACTATAGACTCAACAGCAGAGAAAGAGACAAAGAGACAAAGTGAAGTGAAAAATAAACAATGTCATAATAAAATAAATAACAATAAAATTTAATTGTGAAATAAGGATAAAACTAAAATAATACCAAACGTAAATGAACTTAAATACTAAAGAAAAAGTGACTAAAAACAAAGTACCATACTAAGCAGCTGTCACCATGCCAACTACCTCATGGGTGTACTATTTAAAAAAGGGGGACCTTTACAACTACGCAGTAGAATTTGGTCTCGACACAACAGGAACCGTTACCGAATTACGAAAGCGTCTAGCGTCCTTCATCACCAACCAAGCTCCGGACAACGATATACAGGTCCGCCTAGCAGAATTGGAAATAAAACACCAACGTGAGCCATCGCCAGGCCAAGAGATTCAAGAAGTCAGCGCCGAGGATTTCCGTTCCAAAGTCGTCATCCCCGAAATCAAGGACACGCTCAAAAGTCAGAGCATTCGGAATACAACACACACAAACCAGCCGCAACAGAACAGCCCACCGATGATGGTGATTGATCAGGTTCGAAAGTGGTCAATTAGATATGATGGGACAAAGGATCCAATATCCTTCATAGAGAGGGTTGAAGAGTTGACAGAAGCATACAACATTGACCCTAGTCTCATACCCCGGACTATGCCGGAGCTTTTGAAAGATACCGCTTTAACATGGTTTCGGAATAATAACGAGCATTGGACCTCCTGGGGAATGTTCAAAAAGGATTTCCTGAAATTCTTTCTACCAGCGCGATTCTGGCAACGTTTGGATGACGATATTCGAAATAGACATCAAAAGATCAAGGAGCCCTTCAAAACATATTTGTTAGAAATTCAGAACCTAACGCGACATGCTGGTTACACCGCAGAGCAACAACTCGAACGAATTTTCCAGAATGCTCACCCAGATTATCAATGGTACATTCGCCGGAAGGATTTCGCCACGTTAGCCGAGCTGATTTCCATGGCAGAAGATTTGGAAAGCATCAAGGATCGCCAACCAGAACAATCCCGAAAAGAGCAACATCGATTAATCATCCAGGACACGGTAGCCCAAACCACGCAACCACCTGGATCACAGGCTCTTAACTACGCTCATGACGAGGTATTTATTAACCCAAGATCGGCTTGCAGGAAGTGCGGGCAGGAGGGACATTTCGCTCGTCATTGCCAGAATCCACAGCTCCTTTTCTGTTGGAATTGTGGACGTCGAGGAGTGCGCACAATACAGTGCTGTAAGAAGCCGGAAAACGCTACGGAAAAATCCGAACTGAGGATAGGCCATCTCCCCACGAATACATCCTCCAATACCTTACAAGACGAAGCCAACCGCATTCGTGCTCACGTTCAACTGAACGGCATACCTGCTGCAGCCACCATCGACACTGGAGCTTCCGCGAATTTTATGAGTAGGGCGTTCGTAGAAAAACTTGGGAACCAATGTAATTATGTGCCCATGGAAGCAGACGTAACCATGGCAGATGGCTCAGTACAATTTCTGCACCAAGCCGTAACAACAGAATTAACATTGGGAAATTTTAAAGGCCAATTCCGCTTTATGATTATGCCTAAAGCCACCGACGATGTAATCTTGGGAATGGACTTCCTACGTGAAGCCGGCGCCTCCTTCAGTTGCGGTGGAGAACATTTGACTCTAGATAAGTCGCTTAGTAATAGGAACCTAACGAATCGCAGGATCACCACGGACACCAAGCCTGGGGAAACTATGAAAGTCGCCGAATTTCTAGAAGCAGAGTTACAACAGTTTTCAAACAGGAAAGGAAAACACAATGTGGTAGCTGACTTGCTGTCACGACAGCCGAGGAAAGCATTGCAACGAGTAGTAGTAAACACTGCTCCTCCAGATAAATGTGCATGGCTCCAGAAGAAGTGCAGTGAGGTCAAACAAAATCCCAGCAAGTACTCGGACTACGCATTCGTAGAAGGGCAACTATACCGACATTTTCCACGAAATCCAAACAACGAAGACTGTACTCCCTGGAAGCTCTGTGTACCAACGCCTTTACGTGAACAAGTAATAAAACAAAACCATGACGCTCCCAGTGCCGGTCACCTGGGCATCCGCAAAACTATACATCGGATCACTAACCGGTATTACTGGCCGGGTATGTTCCGCGACATAAGTCGTAATGTGCGGACTTGCGACTCGTGTCAACGATATAAAACAAATCTAACACGGGCTGCACAAAACCAAGCTCGACACTATAACTTACGGCGGCACCATTGGGTACCACACATTGGACAACAGGTTCTAGTCAAGCAACATCTGGCCTCAAAAGCAGTTGACGACTTTAACGCGGACCTAGCACCAAAGTACTGCGGGCCGTACACGGTTATTGGGTTTACTTCACCCGTTATCGTCCGACTGCGACAAAAGGCGAGCAGGAAAAACCGCGTGGCCCACATCAGTGAATTGAAAACCGTTCACACAACTAACGACTCGAGCCAGACAGAAGTGTTAGCCAAACCATTCACGAACCTTTCTCTTCTAGGCACCAGGAACGATCAATCCAAGCCATCCCAAGAGGAACGATTCCAGTGATCCATTGTAAAATTTCGGCAAACGGCAGACAGCTAAGCTTTTTGATCTGCCGCAGCGGCAACGTGAAGATCACTGAGCTCCTGTTGGCCAAGTAAGGGGAAAGTGTGAGGGTGAAAGTCGGTCCACCTCGTTTTCACCCCACCAACAATGACCACGCACTCGCATCTTTATTTTTTATAAATTTATTTCATTTTTAATTTATAATTTATCAAAATGAATTTAAAATACGAATGTTATAGAGTTAAGATAATGTAGTATTAGTTTAAAAGCGTAATCATGATCACCCTGTGGGAATAACAATAGGCAGTATGAGAAAACAGCTGATCTCGAGAGTCTCGAAACACTTTCACAAGACTCAAACAGGACAGTGATCACGGGACCATGAGGTTATGAAGAGAGTGAAAGGATTGAAGTAGTCAGTCAAGCGGCGGCGGTCAAACCGGTAAGAACAGTGGACTGCGCAGAAGACCTTCGAGCTGACGATTGAGGAACGTGAACAACAGACGAAGAGCGAACCGGGCCTAATAGGTCGTCGGTACGTTGACACGACAGAGACAACAACAGACGAAGAGCGAGCTGGGCCTTGTAGGTCGTCGGTACGTTGACACGACAGAGACAACAACAGACGAAGAGCGAGCTGGGCCTTGTAGGTCGTCGGTACGGTTGACACAACAGAGACAGCAATAGACGAAGAGCGAGCCGGGCCTTGTAGGTCGTCGGTACGTTGACACGACAGAGACGGCAACAAACGAAGAGCGAGCCGGGCCTTGTAGGTCGTCGGTACGATTGACACAACAGAGACAGCAACAGGCGAAGAGCGAGCCGGGCCTTGTAGGTCGTCGGTACGTTGGCACGACAAAGACGACAACAGACGAAGACCGAGCCGGGCCTTGTAGGTCATCGGTACGTTGGCACGACAAAGACGACAACAGACGAAGACCGAGCCGGGCCTTGTAGGTCGTCGGTACATTGGCACGACGAAGTCTACAACAGACAGAGAACGAACTAGGCATTTGTTTTAAAATATATTGGAATATGTATCTCTTTTAAAGAAGTGAATCGGCGATAGTGACTAAAGACTATAATTAATCTAAGAAGAAGAAAAATTTAATAAAGTGAATTAAGAAAAGAAACGAAGCAGTGTTTTCTCTTCCCCGGTCCTCTGCAAATCAACAAATTTTCTGTTCCGAACCCTGGACATCCGGCGAGCATACCCGGAGCCAAGAAAGGTTCGTCACAGTACTTTTCTCGATTTTTTTATTTACAGAGTTAATCGACTAAAATAACAAGTCTATAATATATTCAGAATAATTTACATACATATATAATTTTTCAGCTGAGCCCATTCATTTGACAGTAATCATTTGCGATGTACGACAAGCCTGCAGCACCTTCTCCGGTCCCAAAACAACCATAAGTTATTCCGAAATGACACCTATTGAGTTCACTAATCAAATAATAGAAATAGAGGAGGCTTTTAAACGATCGGATTTTCTAGAAGCAAGCAATTTGATACTAATGGCAGCCATTACTTATAAAGTGAGATTAAATTTATAAAATACAAATCGATAAGTTTTCATTTAAAACGTTTTTTCTTTTGTTTTCTTTTTCTAGAATGGTGCCTCAAAATTGTTGGATCAATTTAAAAATTTTACAAAGCATTTATTAAAGAAAGAAATTAATAAAATGCTTGAGCGCTCAGTTGAAAAATCTTATTTAAGCCGTGAGGAAATTTTACAATTTGTAACTTTAACTAAAAGAAACTTGGACATTTCACCGATAACTAATGAAAATATTTTCCTTAAACTTTTGGAAATAATTGAACAAATCACAAGTTACGATCAGGATTTAGTTCAACAAAGCGATCCTATGCCTGAAAGTATAAGCGGCAGTCTTGAGTTCAGTCCAGAACGATTTCGAAGACAATCCGAAATGGCAGATCAGGATAACGGGCAGTGGCAAAACATGCAATCTGAAAGTGTACACTCTGAATATTTTCGAGTTTATTTGCAACTACTTGAGAGTATATATGGGTTAAACTCGGAACAAACAAACAAATTTAACATAACTTCAAAAATTAACGACTTAGCCGTAAGAATGTGTCTCAGTAAATCAATAATAAAAGAGAAAATAGGTATACATACATTATATTACATTATTTGCACTCAAGCAATAACATAAAAATTTGAATAAATCCGTTTTTCCGTTTTTCTGTTTTCAGTTTCCAACATTGCCTTCATTAGCATTGAAAAATTTACCGGAAACTATATTCTGAGCAAAGAATTTCGAATTGAAAATTATACATCACAATCCGGTTTTTTTAAAATAAATATACCTGAACTAAAATCACGTATTCGGAAATACTGTATCATATTTATTCAATATCCAAAAGATTATAAAACAACTCAGCCAATACCATCGAATTATGTCGATATTATTGATTTACAAACGCATAAATCTTTTCAAAATAATTATTTCGAAAATTCAACGATATCTAAAAATAATGCAAGGAACATTTTCGTTTTGGCAATTAATAAAAACAAAAAAAACCAAAATATGGTATGTTGACGATTTTAATCATTTGTAGTTTATAAGAAAATAAATCTTCTCAATCCATAACGTTCCTTTATAACAAGATATTTTAATAATTTGCATTATTAAGAATGAATAATGCCACGTTTTTTTAATTATTATTTCAGTGCTTTCTAAATAGAAACGACCGTTGGTCGCCCAATTTTTGTTCAGTTAAATATATTTCATCAAGTATAATATGCTGTGAATGCTCTCGATTGGGTCACATAAGGTATGAATTTATTGTCTAAATTTTAGACTCTCCGCAACCATTTCTGATGTTATTTTCAATACATGTCCGTTAACTTTACAGATTAGGAACAATAGAGCTTCCCGCTGCAACAACGGAAAACATCATTCATTTTCCAGATCATAACAGAATACATACCGAAAAAGTGAAAATGACGGGCACCGAATCAAACCACATCGATAAACATCCTGTTACGTCTGCAACATATCCATTTTTATTACAAGTTCCGTTAATAGCTAATACCGTTCCTTTTTTTGGAAACGATACCTCATTGACTCCGCAGCAAAATGATGCGGGTATACTCGTAAAATCCACAACAGCTCGCAAATTCGAAAATGAATTAAAATCTAAAAAAATACACAAAGGTATTCAATTCAAATACATCAAAAAATTACAAATAATTCATATATTTTAATGATTTTATTACCAGCATCAGCCTTGGTTTATACTCTACCAATTCTGTTTATTATTGCGATATCACTTTTGTTATTCTTTTTAATTAAATACTATCGCAATCGCACCAGTCAAAATAAATCGTTACATTTAGAACCTAATTGGGTAAGTTAGAAATAAGCAAAACATCTTTTTAGGCACATTAAATTCCAAATAACTTAATCTTCTATTTGATTTTTTATTTATTAATTTTTTTTCAGAGTATGGAATATCGCCAACGTACAACTGGCATAAAGTATGCAAACTTTCACGATGAACACACAATGTCTGGAAATTTTTATGACATAAAAATTTATAAACCAGTCTAGTAAAACCGATTTTAAAAGCGAGAAAATAATAATTTAATTATTCTATTTCTTTCTATGTATATATTTGTCTGTACCAACAAAGATTATTGAATCCATTTTACGTTATCAAATTTTTTTTTAATTTAACACATATAATAAAATAAATTTCATATAAAAGAGCTTCTCCTTCTTTTGTCTTTCCTGCATATGTACAATGATGAAACCTTTAAAAACAGAATTTATATTGTGCATCTGGTAATGCTATAAAATATAAATTGGTAATTATTTTATATTATCACGATAACACCTTATGTCTCAATTCACATAATATGACATTTCAAAAGTAAGGGTTTCCAGAAGGCATGTGTGCCATGCATAACACAACGCAAAAATTTTTCCAAAATTAGCTAAAACAAATTTGTAGTAAGTTTTAACTATTTCTTATAACATAAAAGGTATGTAATCCACTTTTTTGATAGTAGTTCTTGGATATTTTTTAAACACATTGTTATCACAATCTACTGGCACTGTATCGTGGAATTTATAATTCAACCTACCAGGCTATATCGTGTTCTACCGATTTTAATCAAATATATTGTCCTTCCCCATAGAAAAAACATAAAATGGAGGAATATGCCAGAGAACCGTGTCCTTACAGAATAGTGGATGACTGTGGTGGCGCTTTTGCCATGGGATGTATTGGAGGCGGCGTCTTCCAAGCTATCAAGGGATTTCGAAATGCTCCATCCGGTTTTAATCGAAGAATGGTAAGTTTTAATTAACTGACTTCTCTTAATGTAACAATGGTGTTACATTAATCACGTGGTAACTAATTTTTTGAGTAATTTATCAACTATATTCCTAACTTTATGTTAATTTATAGATTGGAAGTTTGTCCGCAATTAAGGCCCGTTCTCCCGTCATTGCTGGAAACTTTGCCGTTTGGGGTGGAATGTTTAGTACGATAGATTGCACTTTGGTGCATTTCAGAAAAAAGGAGGATCCTTGGAATTCTATAATAAGTGGTGCTGCAACTGGTGGTATCCTAGCTGCGAGAAATGGTGCGATAGATAAGAGCAAAATAACTATTTAAGCTTATAACTTATACATGCATTTTGTTTTACAGGTATACCAGCCATGGCCGGAAGTGCTATTATTGGAGGAGTGCTGTTGGCACTTATAGAAGGTGTAGGAATTTTGTTCACTCGCCTTTCAGCTGAACAATTCCGCAATCCGGTTCCACCTGTTGATGATCCCGCAGTCTTGGGGGATCCATCACAAGCATTCAGTTTGGGGCAAAGCCAATCAAGTCAGGGACAATATCAATAAATATAATTTAAATGTTAACTGTGTGACTACTTTCTTCGTCTTAGCATTTGCGGTGTACACTTCCGTTGTACTGTTTACCATCCCGTCATAAGTAAAGCTACTAAGTTTATTGAAGCTATTTAACGTTCTTACAAATCTATTTCAAAAGCCAAGCCAGAGAGAAAACTACTTTTGATCAATATCAAATGCTTTAATGAATTATCGAGAATTCCTATGAATTCCAGCGCTGGAAGTTCTGGTTGCGGATAAAAAATTGATATTGCCGCCATTGAAATCGAAAAACTTCAAAATTT
Organism: Conops quadrifasciatus; assembly: GCA_949752815.1. Classification (NCBI taxonomy): domain Eukaryota; kingdom Metazoa; phylum Arthropoda; class Insecta; order Diptera; family Conopidae; genus Conops; species Conops quadrifasciatus. The sequence goes on along the minus strand of OX457078.1, from coordinate 13,821,538 downwards.
AAATCGCTATTTGCGCGACTTTGGGAATTGCATCCTACATACACTCCTTGCTGCGGCAGCCCTTTTGCCATATATCGGAAACAGTAGATAGCCATGATTATTGCTTCTACAACTGCAAATTTGGAAGGGATTTTCCCTTATCAAAATCCATATTATTGAAAGCTATTTTAATATATCGTAGTTGACAAAACAGTTCAGTCTCAGAATAAACTGACTAGTTCAAATCTGAATATAAATCTGATTGCCGCCATTGCAATAAAAGAATACAAGACTACGCCAGACACATACACATTTATTTCAGTTTTAAAACTAATAAGAATCTAAGAATTTAAATCCTTTTCACAGGTGCGATACGCTACTCCAATGCCAAATCCTGTTCCCAGTATTATCGGCCAACGTCTTCTTCTGAAGAATAATAGAGACATAACTGACCCCAAAATCAATCCTCCAGCTGAAAGGGAAGACATTTTTATTATAGTATAATTAGATTAAGATTCTTATTAGTACGCGACGATTTTTATCAACATACATTTTGAATGGAAATACCTCACTTATCTCTATAGAGCCGCGGTTCCCAAAGTGTGTTCCGCGGAACCCTGGGGTTCCACGAACAAATTTAGGGGTTCCGCGTGACAAATTTAGTTTATTTAATGTATTGACATTTACTAGGAAAGTTTACAATCGGCCACCAAATTAAATCAAAAATGTTCAAATAAGGTGGCTGAAAACACAAGCATCGTAATATTTAAGTAATATTTTGGTGCAATACGTCCTGTTTTACATTGGGCAATTATTGCTTTCAACTTTTTTGACGTTCACCTTTGTGGTTGCCGTTTGCTTTAATATTGGGCAAGAATTGCTATCAAACATAACGTTATCAAACATAACGCCCAATTTTAAAATAATCGTGGAATTGGATTGGAAGCAGGTGCAATCTTCACATTAAAATTTTTTATTTATTTTAATTTATGTTTTGTATTTTTATTAATTATTTTTATGATGAACTGTTTTTTTAAGTTTTGTTTAATTCAATAAAAATCTGAAGTACCAAAATAATACTTGTTTAATTTAATATCTGCTTAAATTTTGAATAGTCGTTGGTTAAAAAAATATTCAGGGTTCCGCGATCATTGGCAAAAAATGTTGGGGTTCCACGACCAAAATAGTTTGACAACCACTGCTATAGAGTAATCAATATTAGTCACATGGAAAATTTTTCCAATTAGAAAATTACAACTTTGTGGTAGCAAAGAATTTTTCCAATTGGATAAACATTTTATTGGAAGCAGTAAGAATTGCCGAATAAATGCCGTGTGATACTACGAGGTTAGGGTCTGGTAGGACTTTTAATAAGTAAAGTCTATTGATTTAAACATATTTTAAACATATCAAAATCTTCGATCTAAAGAGCTTTTGATCTAAATAAATAATTTGAAATGTTTATCCTTCAACATGATCATATTTAATTCCACTACTGTAATAAAAACTTCATTATATAATTGAAAAATTTGGCGACCATACGTACATGCTTTAACAACTGTATCCGTCAAGCACCTATCCACGCGTTTACCAAATTCGTCCTCCGAGAATCCCTTTGTTGAGTTCATCTTGGACATAGCTCTTTTCACTTACTCGTATTTTAACTTTATTCTATATTTTTGCGGATATTATTTGCAATTTTGTATGAAAGATTGATTTAACTTTTGACAACTTTCGCCGCCGTCAAATAATCCGCCGCCGCCTTTCTTTCGAGATACCAACTATCGAAAACGAATCAAATGTCGTATTATCTAATAATAAAAAGGAGAATATATAACACTATTTTTAACAATTAATAAATAAAATCTAAATATTTTAATGAATTTAATTTTTTTAAGTAATAGCCTGAACACAGTCATTTCGTCGACGATGAGCGATGAGCGATGATAGTTGTCAAACAAACAAGAAAAGAAGAACAAGACGTACTATGTGGCTAAGGAATTAGAACACGAGCGACTACCGACGTTGCTTTCGTCGACGAAAGCAACGAAATTTTATTTTTTTCTCGTTTCCCATAAGAGCCAATGTAATTTTGACACTAGCGACGTCATTTGTAGTCAACGAAATTTGACTGTGTTCAGGCTATAAGTCTACATCATGACTTGGTGTCAACAAATATTTGAGAAATTAAAACATTTTTTTTTTTGGAAACTTTCATTCCATATGAGAACTGACTAAGCCACAGCAACGCGACGCCGGGTATAATTAGTATGCAATATATTAACATCTGATCTGAAAGCAATACGATTTGCCGATTAGTTTATCCCCTTGTAACACAAGCAATGCTTGTGTTAATAACTCAAGCATAAAACAAACACTTGGTTCGGTGAAAATGATTCCTCTGTGTAAATACCTTTAAAAGTAAAATTATTGAGTTGCGCAAAGTTGGCTATGCTGACTGCCGGTGTGTTTATTCACCGACGTGTCATTTAGAAGTCCGTGGATTTATCGAAATTCTTTAAAAACTTCATTGGTTTTTATCAAAAGGTGTTTCTTCGATTATAAGAAATGAACCGGCCCAACAAACTTCTAAGCCGGAAAACTGCGGGCTATAGCAGTCTAATAACAATGGTTATACTCCTTATAGCATGGTTGGCTGGATTCTCCTCGCGGCTATTTGCTGTAATTCGTTTCGAGTCAATAATACACGAATTCGACCCATGGTTCAACTACCGAGCGACGGCGTATATGGTGGAGCATGGTTTCTACAAGTTCCTAAACTGGTTCGACGAACGTGCTTGGTATCCGTTGGGTCGCATTGTCGGGGGAACTGTTTACCCTGGTCTTATGATTACGTCTGGGGCCATTCATTATATACTGCACGCTCTTCATATTCCTATACACATACGCGACATCTGCGTGTTCTTAGCGCCAGTCTTTAGCGGACTAACGGCTATATCAACGTATCTTCTTACGAAGGAACTGTGGTCGCCAGGTGCTGGCCTATTCGCAGCAAGCTTTATTGCCATCGTGCCGGGGTACATCAGCCGTTCGGTGGCTGGGTCATATGACAACGAGGGCATTGCTATTTTTGCCCTTCAATTCACCTACTACCTGTGGGTGAAGTCGGTAAAAACGGGATCGGTGTTTTGGTCTACAATGACGGCGCTTTCATACTTCTACATGGTGTCTGCCTGGGGCGGTTACGTGTTCATCATCAACCTAATACCGCTGCACGTTTTTATTCTGCTCATAATGGGCCGGTACACCCTTCGCCTCTTTATCAGCTACACGACCTTCTATATATTGGGCTTACTGTGCTCCATGCAGATTCCGTTTGTCGGTTTCCAGCCCATACGAACCAGTGAGCACATGGCCGCCCTGGGTATGTTCGTACTGATACTAGCGGTGGCTGCACTCAAGCATATGCAAACAATTCTAACCAAGAATGAATTCAAGAAGCTATTCATCATCGGCGGTCTAACGGCAGCTGTTGTTGTGTTCTTGACTGTAATTGCTTTGACCGTAATGGGCGTCATTGCGCCATGGAGTGGGCGATTTTATTCATTGTGGGACACAGGATACGCTAAAATTCATATACCGATTATAGCTTCTGTCTCCGAGCACCAGCCTACAACGTGGTTCTCGTTCTTCTTCGACTTACATATTTTGGTGTGTGCCTTCCCAGTTGGTGTGTGGTACTGCATAAAGAAAATAAACGACGAACGAGTATTCGTAGTGCTATACGCCATCAGTGCTGTGTACTTCGCCGGAGTAATGGTGCGCTTGATGTTGACCTTGACTCCTGTGGTCTGCATGTTAGCCGGAATTGCGTTCTCGAGTTTGCTTGAAGTCTTCCTGAAAGAAGAAAATGCTGCAGGCTCGTCGCCCGCTTCTGCAGTGAGAGGTTCCAGCATGGAGGAGAATGAAGAGAACACGATCGAGAAGAAAACTCTATATGACAAGGTGAGGACTTGTGTGTTCAATAATGGGGCCGGCCAGAAGAATTACCCTCCGAATAATTACTTTTAGGCTGGAAAATTAAAGCATCGTCCGAAGCATGAATCGTCGCACGACGCCGGCAATGGAATCGGTTCGAACTTGAAGAGTATAATAATATTAGCAATCTTAATGATACTCATGATGTTCGCTGTTCACTGCACGTGGGTCACCAGTAATGCGTATTCAAGTCCTTCCATTGTGCTGGCCTTTCATAACAGTCAAGATGGGTAAGTGTTTTCCCAGATAAGCACAAGAAATATTAAAGAGGCGGTCCCTCTAGTCTGCAGTTTTTCTCAGTTCTTCGCACCGTCACCAAAGCCTTAATTTCTTTGAGTAATTCGTATCTGGCAAATTAAAAGTTCTTTTCTGCGAAATAATTTCTGCACTTCTGTGATAAAAAAAACGGTTTTCTTTTGCATAGTTCGCGCAATATTTTAGATGACTTCCGAGAAGCGTATTCTTGGCTCTCCCACAATACACCGGATGACGCTCGCGTCATGTCTTGGTGGGATTACGGCTACCAAATTGCGGGCATGGCGAACCGCACAACTCTTGTGGATAACAACACTTGGAACAACAGTCACATCGCTCTGGTGGGCAAGGCCATGTCGTCTACCGAGGATAAGGCCTACGAAATCATGACCTCCCTGGATGTGGACTATGTGCTTGTTATTTTCGGAGGCGTTATAGGTTATTCCGGTGACGATATCAACAAGTTCTTGTGGATGGTGCGAATTGCTGAAGGTGAACATCCCAAGGATATCAGAGAGAGCGATTACTTCACTGATAGAGGAGAGTTCCGTGTAGACGCCGAAGGTGCACCGGCATTGCTTAATTGTTTAATGTATAAACTGAGCTATTACCGTTTCGGTGAGCTGAAATTGGATTACAGGTAGTTGGCATATATACACACATTTGCACCCTTTCAGAAAGCTTTATGTACGCTTCATCATCACATGTGCTGTTCTTCTGTCTTTTCTGTTCTGTTCGCTTCGTTTAGGGGCCCCGCTGGTTATGATAGAACTCGAAATGCAGTTATCGGCAACAAGGATTTCGATCTGACTTATTTAGAAGAGGCCTACACCACTGAGCACTGGCTAGTGCGCATATATCGTGTGAAAAAACCGGTCGAATTTAATAGGCCTTCATTGAAGCTAAGCGAACGAACTATTAGTCCCACTAATTTCATTTCGCGCAAGGTAATATCGAATTTGAATTCTGCGAAATTCAACAGAAAAATTGATTGGAATTTAATTTTACACTTTTCTAGAACTCCAAACGGCGGAGGGGCTATATTAAGAACAGGCCCACCGTGGTGAAGGGAAAAAGAACTCGCAAATAAAGAGAGAGCTTAGTTGAGAAGAGCCAGCATATAGCAGGCCAACCCCGCCCGCCCGCTACACTTCTGTTGTATTGGAAATTTATGTAAATAAATTTTACATAAAAAAGGTTTTTAGTCAATGCATCATCGGACGTTAGATACATATGTATATTTTCATTTTGGTATACAATTTTAGAAATATTTTTTTGCGTAATGCATTCGAAGCATTTATGAAAAGGTCTCTTTTGAGCAACATAAGTAAAATTGTCTGATCTATAATAAACATACGATACTATTACTAGATTGGATTATTTAAAGTTTTTTTAATGTTTATGATGAGTAAATTATTCAAAAAAAAAAAGAAATAATTTGGAGTATTCGTCGTAGAAAGCGGAAAAACACCTTAAAAAATTATGTTTGCAATATATCCATTCATTCACAGTTTTTTTTCTAAATAATATGTTTTAAGATCAAAATTAAGGAATTTCTTTTCTAGTTTTGAAATTTTATGCACATCTATAAAATTAAGGATTCTTTTCAATATCTGCGCGTTTGGAATTTTAATGCTAAATATATTTCACCAACAAGAACCTTATTTTTGTAAATATTTTGAATATGTTATCAATAAAAATCCCCATCAATGAAATTTCCTTGGAATTTAATTTGACCACAGAACATAAAATATAGTGCTCAAGGTACATTTTTTCGTAGCAATAACTTTGATTAAATGTTTTGCCCAATCGATAATATCTCCTCAACTAATACTACAGAAGTAGATTTATGAGTCAAGTGGACTCAAAAAAGTTTCGTAGATAAATTTGATTTTAGAATAGACTTTTTAAATTTCTCTTTCTAAGGGCCAATATATTTAAGAGGATGGAAATTAATTGAATTGTAGTCGCTAAAATTTGTTGCGTTATATATTCAAAGTTAATAGTTTATTGAATAGAAACTGATTTAACATTTTAGTATATTTTAGTATAAATGTATATAAGTACATTTAAATACATGGGTGTGTACCAAAAAGAGTTCGTTGGAAGGTATTATATGTATACATATAATACCCATTAATAAGCAAGTAATAAATCCAAAAAATTGATGCGTTGAACGTTACTCCAGCGAAAGGAGTCAGTGAGTGACTTTCCTTTAATTCTTTGCCGTTGCTACATTGTATTGCAAATAGTTCCGATTTTGTACCTAACGCCGCAACAAGTGTCGCTATTTTTTCCTTCTTCGCCTTTTTGTAAGACTTTCTTAAGCGTCGTCTCATTTCATTTACTTTATATGCTTTATGCATTTCTTTACTGACTAGCAGGTTTTGGTTTTTCTCTTACCTCCAACAAATATTCTCCGTTTCTGTGAAAAATCGTCCAAAAAAAATTAACCCGTACGGTTTTATTGGAATTAGTTTATTGATCCTATAGTGCAAACAAACACGTATTAAATAAACATCTTCTCAACACAACACTCTACTGAATAATATCTCATTATCCACACAATTCAGTAATGTAATGATTTATTAGGTTAGTATAGTATCGTCCAATTCTTCGTCCTTTCCGGGCGGCTGGACAGCAACCTTACGCAGCACTTTTGTAACCACTTCACTCAGTGACTCCCTGGCGCCAGCCTCCAACATTTGATAAGTCTTCTGGTAGCATTCCTCTCCGTCGCGTAATCTCAACACCGAAATTAGGGCGATTTCCGAATTAGATTTCACGTAGCCGTTCTTCTCTTTGGTGCCGTTAACCAGCATTGGCACCAGGTACTTCATGACGTCTAGCGACATCTTTTCCGCAGGAACCACTTTCGCCAGATAATGACAGCACTTAGTTACCAAGTGTTTTATCTCATTGCTAGCGTGGTTCATAGCACGATGGAAGGAACCTATTAACGATTGCGGAACAGCATTATCGGCCGTAAGACAATATTGCAGTATATAAGTGGCGGCGCGTACTCCATTACTGGCAATGGGTATTTTGTCGCATGAAATGCAAGCGATCACTACTTTCAGTACTTTGGACTCATGGCTCGATTTATAGACCGTCGTAGGACATTCCTTCAGGGCCACAAAAAGGGCTACAGTACGACCATGCCTCAATATCCAATCGTCGCCGGTATCTTCATTTAGAACATGATTTTTGAGGACATCGTCTACCTGCTCCGGCGTTAGGTACTTAATTAACGCCCCCAAACAACCGCCCACAGCGCTACGAGTGACATCTTCGTTATGACTGAGCATCGACAAGAGAGTAACATAAACCTGCTTTCTCAGGGACTCGGACATTTTATCGCCCGCCGGAGAGATTATACCGCGCAGGGCTTGCAGCATGGTTTCTCGCACCGACGAGTCGTCGTTGTTCTTAATGCCATTGTGCATTTCGGTGAAAAGCGGATCTGCACGAGTGTGTATGACTACCAGTTCCGCGAGGGCTTGACCGGCACGCATGCGCACCGTGCGATTTTGATCGTGCAATGCTTTCAAGAATGTGGTCTGTAGCTGTGGCAAAAACTGCTTGAGCATGACACCGACCTTGTGCAACAGAACAGCCAGCGTCTCCAATACAGACGCCTTCACGCCCGCATTGAAACGATCGCCCAAAATGCGTATGAGCGGACCTGTTATGTGCACCACGGATGGCTGGAGGGACTGAGCACTTGTCAAGGAAATCACTTCGCCCAATCCCTGAGCGGCGTTTTCTTTCTCCTCGGGCAGACCGTTTAGTATTGCTTCGCGGAAAACCGGCAGCAGCGGAGTGATTCCTTTCGGTAAGCAGAAGCCCGGCAGTTCGGGGGTTTTTAAGTCACTGGCGGCAAACCGTACCGCCTGTCGAACGTCGGACACATGCGCTATTTGTTGGGCGGAGTCTAAGGCTTTCACAACTGCATTTAGAGCGTCCCAAGAACGCTGCAAGATCTCTCGGTCCGAGTCGGCCATAAGTCGCAAAAGGCAGCGCAACAGCTGCGGAACGTATTGCGAGTAATCGCCCGGAGAGTGAGTGCAAAATGCGGACAGCAGACTAGCGGCGGATTTGCGAGTAGCCAAGGTGTCAGATTTGGCCGAGGTCATTAACGTGTCCATAATAGTTCGAATACCGACCTCATCACTCACGGACAGAATCACAGTCTGACAGTACTCAAGCTCTTGATGCTCATTCGGAGTGCCTTGAGCGTCCGACAAGGCCTGCAGCAAAGCCGATAATATTTTTGGCAAGTACTTGGTAAGGGCATCTCCCGCTACAGACACCAGGATGGAGAGTGCTTTAGTATTGACCGGATCGGCGGTCAGTTGTGGCACTAAATAGGGCAATACCACTCTTGACTTGATAGACATCACTTGTCGCAAACCATCCAACGTGTTCTCGGCAATATCCGGATCAGGATCCGACAATCCTTCCAGCATCGAAGGCAGAATGTCGTCGAGGGCCCGCGAACCCACTGTTGTGTGCAGCGATTCGAACGTTTTGGCGGCAGCTTCTCTCACTTCGGGCAACGGATCGGACAAAGCCTTGCGCACTGTCGGCACGAGACTGTGCACAAAAGTGAGCACCATGTCTTTTGAGGTGGATGCCATTATTTCCGACAGGCCAATGCAGACGCCCTGCCGTTGGTCGGCTTGCTCCGAATTGAGACCTCGCTCCAAAATGGGTATTATCTCAGGCAGCACCCGTTCGCCCAGCTTACGCACCAAATCGCCCAGAGTTCGCGCAGCCACCTGACGCTTATCGTAACTGGTGCTGGCGAGACACCCAAGTAGTAGGCTAAACAGTGTTGGCAGAATTTCTCGCAGCGTGCGCGGAGTATTCGTCACCACAACTTTCCAGACGTGCAAGGCTGCTTGTCGCACCATCAAGGAGACGTCGCTGCGACCCATGTAAAGGCCGGCTAAAACTCGATTGCGTCGCTCTGCACCCAAGAACCGAATGATGGCCGTATGCGACTGCTCCGTACCGAAATTGTCGTCTTCGCTGGCGGTCTCCGTGGTCATTTTACCCGAAACACCGGAGATTCGGTACAGCAAGTCACCGAGAAGTTGCACGGAGCTGAAACGAATCCGCCAATTGTCGTCGAATAGACCTTTCTCCAGTTCCGGCAGTAGCAGGGCGACCGCCGTTTCCGCATACAAATTAACTATCCTTTGACCGGCCTTTAAGGCCGTGTCTCTTACATACTCATTTTCGTCTGCCAATGCCTTCAGAATAGGATTAATTATTTGGCCAATGTATGGTGTGAACTCCTGCGGAAAAGAGCCGGGCATGTATATGAACATCATTATATATCCGTCCTTGACGTGCGGCGCTATATCGTTTCTCTCTGCTGTGGAGATTATTTCCGGCATTAGCTTGTGCAGTTTCTCGACACCCAAACCGCCGACAACTTCTGAGAGGCCTTGAGCGGCACCACTGCGATCGACACTGCTGGTTTCCGAGGTCAGAGTTTGCATTAACCACGGCAGTAAGTCCTCAAAGGACGATTCGCCCATGCCGCGCACCATGGCGCCCAGAGCTCGCGCCGACACTGCGCGTACCTCCGGCACCGGGTCCAGCAGAGACATCTTAAGACCAGGTATAATGTTGGGCAAATAGGGCGTAAGATCTTTTTGGTCCGTCAGTGAGTACATATTGCCAATGATTTGAGCGGCCATTTTGCGCGTCTCCGTTGACCGATCCATGAACGCGCGTTGCACCACCGGCATTATCAGGGCCAACGAAGGGGCGTCGATGAAGTGCACGAATTTTGTTTGCAGCAAGCTAAGTAGACAGTTCGAGGTGTTTTTGGAGGGATCTTCCAAGGCCTTCAAGAGAATAGGAACAATTGCTTGTATCTCGGGATTTTTAATAACCGACCCAATGACTTTCAGAGCATCCGCACCAGCCTCTTGAACTTTCGTGTGCGAGTCGCCCAGAACTTCAATGAGTTTCGGCACAATGCTGGGCAAACACGAAGACAGTTGTTTGGGCGCACAGAATGCCATGGCGCCTAGCAGCTCGACTGAGGCTGTCTTCGTCCGCCAGGAATCTTCATCCAACGCATCCAGCAAAGACGGTAGCACCAGCTTGACTCCGTGTGCAGAAAGTTTTCCCATTACCACCTTAGCTGTATCGTCTGCCGCCTGCCGTACATACTGCGAAGAGTCGCCGAAGCATTGCAGCAAGTGCGGCAGGACGTGCACGATATACGGTTCGAACAGCCGACCCAAGGTGGTGCATAAGACCTCGAATGCAAAGAGGGCACCTTCGCGCGACTTGTAGTTTTTCTTCTCTTGTATATAAGTTGTTAGCTTTGACATAATATCGAACTGCTTCAGCGATAATATACCCAAGCCCTTGACAATGCCCGCAATGCCGTAGGCAGCGCCACGCCGTTCGCCATACTTGTCCGACTTGACCAACAGCTGCAGCAACCGTTTGACCATGGTTGGAGCTTCGTCCTTCACCGATGGCATTAGATGTGGTAAACAGTTGGCAACAGCTTCTTGTACCTGCTGAGAAGGCGTCGACAAGGCAGCCAGCAGTCGCCTGACAATCGGCTCAATGCGTTTGTCGTCTTTCTCCAAATGCCGCGCCAGCGAACCCATCAGAATGACCACAGCTTGACGAATGTTGTCGAAACTTTGCGACTTCGGGGCTTTATCCAGAAAGTCCTCGAACACTGGCAGCAGGTTCACAATGGTTTCCTTGCCATGCAAGTCGACGATAACCAACGCTGCCGCAAGCATTTCTTTGTGCACCACTTCCTCCCGATCGCCGAGACCGCGTGACACCATAAACTGCATTACATCGTTGACATTATCGACAGAAAAAAACTGCGCTATCTGTGATATTGCCACGGCCACTCCCCTGCGTGGGCCCCATTGATCAATGGCCGGCTCTATTTCACGATCGAACTGATCGAGTTTCGGCGGAATCATGGTTAGTTTTTCATTGTAAATACTCAGCAACTTGGTCAAGACAGTATTTAGTAGTGCAGAATCTTGCATAAGGATCGGCACAAGTGAGGCGGCAGCTGCCTTTTGAATGCACAGTTCCGGATGAATTATGTCATTCAGAATGTCACTCAACAATGCAACGGGCAGCTCCAAATGGGTCAGCTCCCAAAGTTCGAGGGCGAGAATACGATTTTCAGCGGCAACATCATATTTGGCCACCCACAAACGCCGAATGATGCGCTGGTACAGCTCTGTGGCTATCATGTCCTCGGAGGTAATGATTTTCACCATTATTCTCAACGTCCGCAAAGCAACATCTCTTATCGCCTCCAGCCGGTCTTGCAGCGCCACCAAGAACAGTTCGATCTCTCCCTTTCCGGCTCGACCACAATAATCATCGCCAGAACTGATCTTCGCCACTTCCAGAAGAGCTGCGACAGCATGTGCCTGAATCAAGCCACGGTGTTTGCCGATAACCGACAATAAAAACCTAAACATCTCTAAACGGGGCATAAATTTCGGGTGTCTATCATCAGATATTTCGCCGCTGATGGAGTTTCCTTTAATTTGGGCGTGGTTCTCAATGATTTTAATACCCATGAGGATGAATTCTTCATTATTTACTATCGAAGAGTTTGTTAAACAACGTTTTAGAAACTCAAACGCATAAGAAAAAGCCGGCGCCGTTAAAAAGAGACATCCATCTTTTCCTCCATCTGTCTGACTTTTGTTGTCGTCGCCGTGGTCACCGTGGTCGTCGTCGTTCACCACCGTCGACGACTTGTGCAGCATTAACAAAGTATCAACGATATGCTCATTTAAATCCTGTTTGATCCATTCCTCCTTCAGGTCGCAGCGTGGCTTAGCCAGTCTGATGGTTGCTATTGCCAGCGAGGTCCCCAGTTGACGCTTATCTTCGTTAAAACAGGATGTTCGAAGGAAGAAAAATAGCTCAATAAGCTGCCCAGCAGCCAGCGGAGATTGCATCACGCGAATGACCGAGCCAAGCAGTTGGGCAAAATAGAGTGCAACATGCGAGGCACTTCCACTGCAGGCCGCTTTGAGCAGTGAAATTAGAGTTTCCAATTTTTTATGCAATTCTCCGAGACGTTGTTTAATCAAGTTCTCTTTCTCCATTTGAGCCTTAATAGCTTCTTGTTGTTTCGCTGTGAGCGGCGCAGGCTTCGCTTTGCCTTCCTTGCGACGTTGCTCCTCTATTTCACGGCGTAGCTGCAGCTCTTCTAGTTGTTCCTTATAGCTGTACACCTTGTTCTCGCGTTTCAGACCGACAGTATTATAAATATCATCACTATTCGGTATAACACTCTTGTCGTAGAGCTCGCCGGGCGGCGTAAGGTAAGTGAAATACTCCGTATCGGTAACGTTACTCATGTCCGGATCGTTCAAATCTGTGGTCACTCGCGCTATAAGCAGGGGCAGGAAGGCTTCCGGACTGAGTTGGGTAATAGTGGCCACGGCATTGGCGTACATTTCATTTAGTTTATAATTTGTTATGAGCATTTCCGTTATCGATTTCATATTTAAAGAAATAAAGGATTTCGGATCCAAATCAAACTGAAACTTAAGTATATTTATCCAGAGCTCGGGATCGTTGGAGACGATGGCGGGATGGTGGCACGTTAACAAAGACTGCAGCGCCAAAATCTGTGCATCGGCGCACGATAGATTCTCGAATTCGCAAATCTTCTGTATAGCATCAACGAACACGTACGAAGGCGTGCTGCTCTCATCCAGCGCTACATCATTTTCGTAGTCAATCTTAGCTGCATTAATGTGATCCTCTAATTCGGCAATTATTGTCTTCGCAAAAGTAACACCATTAGCACTCTTCGTGATTTTCGGCAACAAATCCATTGAATAGTTTCGCACCTTGCTCGAATTTGACGTTATGCTATATACGATTGCTTTGAAGATTACCTGCAGCGAACCCTTCAATTTGCTGAAGTGCTGCGTTAAAAGTCGCTCCGCCAGAAGCGTTATATAGCAGAGCGTATCGACAGGGGCTGTGAGGACGAACCGTTGGCTGAAAAATATCTGCTTATTCATATCGAGAATACAGCTCCAAAACGAGTGAAGCGCTTCGTCGGCGTATGAATGCTCCGTTTTTAAAATAATACAAGCCGCGCAAACCGCTTCCCAAACCGTTTGAATTTGCGTCGGATTTTTTATGCCTCTTTCGACGGCATTCAAAAGCAACGGAGTGAAATTAATGTCTGCACTGAACGTAGCATTATGCAATGCGGCCAATAGCCACTGCAAGTACCCGAGACGAATGGACTGGGTGGTGGTTTTGAGATCCAACCCTCTCTGGAATATGTCTGTAATCTTCTTCGGCAGAGTGCCGGTGAATTTCATTGCCCACAAGCTGAACATCTCCAAAGTATGGCAGATCACTTTCTCTTGAATTTCTGTTCCTAATGCCTTCTCGAATAATTCCACTACGCTTTCCATGATTTCAGTTGAACTTAGGGCCGGAATTGAGTTGAAACTTAAATTTCCTGCGCCCTTAAAGAAAACATCAATAACAACAACAACATTGAGTATATATCCTGTCAAGAATATAAAGGCTCTGCAACATACGACTTCTTACCTGCAGCAAATTGATACGATATTCAGCTACCGTTATCTTCCCATCAACTCCGGCGAGTACTGAAAAAATTCTTTTAAGCAAATGTTCTATAGTTTCGGGTGCGGAGCATTTGGTTGATAATTGTTTAAGTGACTCAACTGATTCCGATCTAGCGTTATCATCCTTTGAGTACAAATTTTGTATAAGGATTTTTCCCAAATTACATGCATATTCATCGCATTCTACACTTATTTCCTGAAAGATAATTCCCACGCCCTGCAGTATATTCTCAGGGCTCCGAAGCATGGCTCTTTGCAAGGAGGGATATATATTCTTCTCGAAGTCCTCTTTCGTTATGGTCTTGAGCAGTGGACGGCAAGCCAGAATCGAGTTGAAGTGAGCTTTTACTTTTGTTGTAATAATGTCCTTAACAAAATGTTCCAAAATTCTCGAGCGCCTCGTTTCAAAGATGTCCGTGTCGACTTGATGTATAGCCCTATAGCGCATTAGAAGTATTATGAACACGATTACTTTAGTGCCCGCTTCTTTTTCGATAAAATATTTTAAAGAATCTTGGAAAAGGGTTTCTCTCTCCGACCACAGATCAAATATAAGCTTTTCTGCCATTTCGGAAATGCGCGTATTCGAAGAAGACAGTGTAGCCTCGTAGAAAGCTGCTTGCGAATCCATCAATTTCTGTATTTCCGATTTGGGCACCGTCGCCGTGCTGGCTTTTTTCAATACGAGGACACACCATCCCAAAGCGATAACTGCAGCTTTCGCCGCCTTCTGTGGCGAAGTGGTAGGCAACTCTTTCACAATGATAGTTTTGAAAACATTGTTCAAGTGTTCGGTTGTTAGATCAGTGTGCACTTCCATCAAGTCCACTATAAGATTTCGTACCAGGAGCTGAGATGACGGATCCCGATACTTTGTCAGCGTCGTTGCGATCACCTTACATATTCCTCTCACTATTGTGGAATTGATACCTTAGATGAAATAGCAAGAATTTATGTTATAAACTTTCATCATGTACATATGTCTATATGTATATTCATGCACCTACCGGGATTTTCCAGAACTGAAGAAACGCTCTCAAACATCGTGCGCCTTTCCTCAACTGGTGTGTTAAGTACACGATTTGGTAAATCACGCAATGCCTTCGATAACTAAAAACACAATATTAATTGAAAACAAAAACATTAACTTACAATTAGCCCTAACCTCTGCCTCTGCCATATTTCTGCAATTTCAAATCTGACGTGAACAAATTATTTCAACCAATCAAATTGGAATGAGAGAGTATAGTTACATATCATTCACACAGAGGAGGAACAAGTGGCAAATAAAACACACACCTAACAATTGTTTAGGCAAAGTTGCCATGGATCTTTGCAGGACTTGCCAAACCGATTAACCCCATTTTTTCAAAATTTTAAATTCTTCTTAATAAATCTTTCACCCTTATTCCAAGAGATGATATCGTTCTAAAAATCGTCTTTTTATATGCAAAACAAAAACAAAAATCGTCTTTTTATATGCAAAACAAAAACAAAAATCGTCTTTTTTTTGGAGTCTCTTACTACATATTCTGCTTTCAAGATGCTAAGTTTCAGTATAATTTTGATAATACTTCTCTCCTCTAATTTACACTTCAAGATAAAAAAAATTTTCCAAATAATTGGCATTTTTTAAGATTTTAAAATAAATTTCTGTATTTGTAAAGCCCCCGTAAGAAAATCCTGCGCACGGGATAGCCGATGACCGAATAGTAAAAATGAATCCACTTCTTTTTACAATTTTATTAGCAAAACAACAAAAAAGTTGTGACTCGTGACTCCTCTATGTAAATTGGGCCATAGAAATATTTAAAATAATTCTTATTTTCATATATTTTAGATATATCAGAGGCACCCTGTTGAATTCATCTAGAAAATTTCTCATGGTATTAATTGTTACTCACTCGATCTGGATTAACCAAACATAAGTAAAATTTAAGCCGCTGTTTTAAAACTATGGAGAAGTTTAAGAAAAATGCCAACAAAAATTATAACCAACAGGACCTAAGACGTTTGATGCAAGAACACAAAACAAAATCTCAGAAGCAGAAGGATTCACTTGTGAAAATTTCATCACCTCTAGCAAAATATCCTTTTATACGTATTTTTATAGTTCAAAACTACCTCCTATTTTAATTAAATTTTGATGTTTTCTCACATTGCCCATTACATATGACCATTTAGGTAAACTTCATTGCATAATTTGTAGGACAATTATCCGGACAGAGAGTGTCTGGAAAGTACACATAAATACCAAAGCACACAAGCTGAATGTCGAATCGACAAGGAAGCAAAAGGAGACATTCCTCTCCACCTCAACCAACAAAACGAATTTAACTACTAGTGGAAAAGAACCCAATGCCAAGAGCTTACAAAAGAATTTGGCTAAAAACCCGGAGAGCGTCTCGACTAATCTTAAACAAGGGAACCCGCAAACAGCAATAACGATAACCCCACCAGATGAACCTATTCCTGAAGGCTTTTTTGATGATCCGGTTAAAGATGCTAAGGCTCGTAATACTGAATATAAAGATCCTAAAGATGAAGAATGGGAAAGGTTCAAACGCGAAATTAAAGAGGAGTCACATTTTTCGAATGAAATAATCGCTGGAGAACAGGATGAAGCAACCGCAGATCGCCAGATAGAGGAAATAGATGAACAAATGTTGAAATGGTCTAAAGTTATTCAACTGGAAAAGAAAAAGGAAATAGTAAGAAAAGAAAAACTTAAAAAAACGGACTATAAAACTGAAGAATCTTCAACCAGCGATGAAAGTGACTCTTTTGATGAGTTCACAGATTGGAGATCAAAGCGACTTTTATAATTTTTGAATTTAATTGAGAAGAGTAAATTTATAAAAAATAAGAAGTAAAATACATTGTAGATACAACTTAATAATAATATCATTATAAAATCTATACAAATTAAATCTAGCTCTTCTAATTTCTGAGGAGCAACAAGTAAGAGCGTTAACTTCGGCCTGGCCGAAGCTCATATACCCTACACCCGCATCTGTCGAATTGATGACAAAAAGTGGGCGGGTGACACCTACTTTAATTTTATTTACATGCAGTAAATTTTGTTCTATTAACTCGTTTACAACACCGGTAAACGGACGGACAGGGCTAAATCGACTCAGGAGGTGATTCTGAGCCAGAATGTATATACTTTTCTATACCTGCCACGCCTCCTTTAATGCGTTACAAACGAAAGAACCAAGTGAATATACCCTCATCCCTTCAGGTGTAGGGTATAAAAAAGCACAATATGTTCCTTAAATAAATATATACTGAAAATAACTTAATTCAGTTATTTACCTTGTCAAATGCGTGACTTGTAAATTATACCGTGTTTTTTATCTCAATTTTAATATTATAAATTTAATAAATAAATAGTGAATATAATAAATACTGAATAAAAATTTGTATTTGTAATTTTGTAGTAGCAATGTCGTTTTTGGTAGGTAGTCACAAAATACACGGAAAGAATAACAAACGGGGTTTTGCGATTGTTCATCTGAACTACGAAGTGTCGCATCTGGTTAACTCTGTGACGAACACATCTCTAATTTTCTTTCGAAGTTGATAATGGATTAGAACAGTTTGTTACTAAGCTTGTGGATTAATTGATGGCTGCGGTTCCTCGTGCGGCGTTTTAGTGAGACAATAAATTATTTTGTTCTGAAAGTACTCAACTGATTTCTTTGTGTTGTCAAATTAACGTCATTACAAAGTGTAATAAATGTATTAAGTAAATATATTATACAAAGGTAAGGTTGAACGTCAAGAAATTGGAAATATTTCACTTATATACAAGGATTTCACTTATATATGTACATATAGGGCGGAGCACAGTAGAATAAATTTCATTGTTTAGGGAAGTATTAATGGCAATATTTTGAAGATTATCAATAGTTTCCGCTCTAAGCAAACAAAAATTAAAGGTACAAAGTTCTTAGATTTCGTTAACTCAGTTGTGCTTTGTTTAAAAGCGCAGTGGGCGTTCATCGCTACCACATGCTACGGCAAAATGTGTTTCAGCTGCTCTGAAACAGCTTTTTATTAACCACGCAATAATACATAGAATTAACTTATTATTACATAGTAAGACCACTAAAAGATAACAAAAACTATTCTTTCGTTTCTCTACACGAGATGGGATGCATTCGATCAGCTGTGAGCAATGATGAAAGTTGATTAACAAATTTTATGAAATTACATATGTATTTGTTTACATATTTACGCACCTCTGCATAGTCTAGCTATAAAAAAGTTGTGTGGTTAAAAATTCTTATAATATTTTCCCAAATTATAGCATTGAATAAATATATAACTTTCTATTAAACGAATTCTCATTTTAAACTTTCAAATTGTTATTTTTTCAGTTTATATCAGTTAATCAAGTATACGGATAAGTCAGTTTAACTTAACGCTCGGTTTGAGAGAAAAAATTCTAAAGGTCGCACGTAAAAATGACATACATTATCTAATTAAATATATACAGAGGCATGCCATAGGTTAAGTTCGCTAAAACTCATTAAGATAGGTTTTAAGTTAACCTTTTGATAACTTGGCATACTAATTTATCGTCCTGTTGTTCATTCATTCTTCTATTAAACTATAATTAAATTCAACTTATTTTTAATTTAATTTTAGAAAGGAAATGGCAGCTAATTTTAATGACCAGCACTTCAGGCCTTTAAAACAACAACAACTACCTAAGATCGTCAACAGTAGGAGTTTAATATAAAAATTTTAGTACTTAAGTAAAATGTTTACCTCTGTTTATTCCAGACGAAAATGAAAGTGACAACGAAAGGCGTCCCATTCTATCCAACCAAAAACCTGTATCACTCACTCCTTCCTGGGAGGCTCAACAATTGACAGATGATGAGCTTAATTTTAAAGGTACATACATACATATGTCAGAACTTAAGAGCCTTCAAACAAACTTTATAGAGGCCGCTTTTAATTTTCCAACAGTAAAAACTGTAAATAAACAAATTTTATAAAATCGCCGTGTTGATGTCGGTGAGAAAAATGTTAGGAAATTTTGAAAATAAATATAAATAATTTTTTTAAGAAAACATTAAAAAAAGAAGGGTAACTTCGAATGACAATTTGGAAATGAAAATGTACTCATATTAAAGTGCATAAATTTTGTTGCTTCTAGGCTTGACCATGTCCCAAGCTCAAATGTCTTTGAAACCTCCGGTAGACAAGTGGAAAATAGTATTCTTCATATTTGTGCTACACGGTCTGGGAACACTAATGCCTTGGAATATGTTTATAACAGCAAAAAGTGTAAATACATACATAGTTCAATTTATAATCATCCATTTCACATGACTCAAGATTCTATTCTCTCTTTTTTAGTATTTTGTCGATTTTAAACTTGATACAAGTGCAACCAATTCAACGCATTCATCAACTTATGCAACCAATTTTTTACAATACATAGGTTTCGCATCGCAAATTCCAAATTTGATTTTCAATTGGCTTAATATATTTGTAAATTTTGGGTGAGAATTTCTTCTCTCATTTGCGCAGGAAGCATTTTAATTTATTTAGTTTGTTTATTCTTTTAGTGGCGATCTTACTAAGAGAATTGTGTACAGCATATTGCTGGAAATAGTTATATTTATAGTAACGGTCGTGTTAGCGATGCTGAACTCGTCAAGTTGGCCTGGTGTATTCTTTTGGATTACAATGATAAGCGTTGTTCTGTTAAATAGTAAGTTTATTATACTCGTATGCGTTTAAATTTTCTTATCATGTAAAAAATACATTAATTTATTGTAGTGGTTAATGGTATATACCAAAATACCATTTATGGCATGGTCGCTACCCTGCCCGTTAAATACACCGGAGCTGTCGTTCTGGGATCGAACATTAGCGGTCTCTTCGCCTCGATTATATCGATTTGCAGTTCTTATATTTTTACTTCTCAGAGAACATCTGCAATCTACTATTTTATCACGGCCATGCTCGTATTGCTTATTTGCTTTGATACGTATTTTGCTTTACCTTTAAATGTGAGTATTATAACATTACTATTTAAGGAAGAGCTCCTTAAATTTGAGAAGCATTACCGATTTATTTATTTATTATTATTATTTTTCCGAGTACAGAAGTTCTACAGATATCATGAAATCCTAAGATTAAAAGATACCGAGACAAAAGCTCATGCTGCAGAAAAACACGGAATACCATACTGGAAAATATTTGGAGAAGCAAGTCCTCAGTTATTTAATATTTTCTTCACCTTCTTTGTAACGTTGTCAGTGTTCCCGGCGTTACATTCAGGTACATAAAATATTCTGCAACCAAGAAAAAAAAAATATGATGAGGATAATGTTTGATAAATTTATGTGAATGTAACTAAAACACAAACATTAACGGCTTCGGATATTTCAGTTTAAAAGTTTTTATAACACTTCTCCTTGTAATGAATTTACATTATTAAGTTCGTGAGTTCTGTTTTTATTTAACAATATATTTAGAGAAATTCATAAAATTTTACACCAGAGACAGGACTTAAAACTAATTATAAATGTTATCAAACGTTTTTGGAGTCATTATTTGAGAAAGTGAGATTTGTGTTTTTCTCCGGTTTAAAAGATCAGCTCAATAATGTCGACCTGAAAACAAAAAAAAATTTTTTAATTTTATTGCCCAGATTACTTTTTGTCTGTTAAAACGATATGCATGAATAGATATAAACTGGTAACAGTATATAATAAATAACCCCATCATAATTTTTGCCACACATATTATCTTTTTTTCATTAGTCTTTATTATTTCGCTTATTTAATTTTTTTCGATTTCAGATATTAAACCGGCAAATTCAGATTTTTTTATTCCTGCCTACCTCTTTACACCGATCACATGTTTCTTAACATTTAATTTATTTGCCATGTTAGGTAGTTTGACTACGTCTTGGATCCGTTGGGTAAATATATTTATCGATATATATTGTACATACATCACATCATATGACTTAGCGAAACTATTTTATTTCTCCGTTATTTAAGAATAATGTAATGTACATTATAACCTTAAATTATTTCTTCTCCTCTTAGCCATCGTCAAAATATCTTGTGATCCCAGTAACTCTACGTGGCGTTTTCATCCCACTATTTTTATTTTGTAATTACCTTCCGAAAGATATCGAAAGAAGTCTGCCGGTCTTAATTCAAAGTGAATGGATTTATTGGTTAATTGCTATAATTATGTCCTTTAGCTCTGGATATTTAAGGTAATTAAATATTAGATATTTAAATACTACAAGAAATCCTCTGCAGAAATATATATTCCTTAGTTTTATTTTTGGTCTTAGTTTTAATTGTCTTATACTAATTTATCGTATCCAATTTTTATACTAGTTCTCTTGGAATGATGTATGCGCCACAAACTGTTTCTCCCAAGTATCAAATCACAGCAGGAATGTTCGCTGCAGCAATGCTCATTACCGGAATATTCTCAGGAATTCTTTTTTCATTTATTTTTCCTGCTTTTGTGGAAAATTATACATTTTAAAGTTGAAATACATACATACATACATTTAGAAACATAAGCACTTAGTAAATAATTTACATTTTTACAATATGTATAAATTCATACTCCTATATTTTACGTTCATAAAAATCTTATTATAGAATTTTTGTATTATTAAGTGAAAAAGTTACAATTTCCATAAAGAAAGATAAAAATAAAAATATTTTTGAATATGTTTTTGAATATTCAAAAACTCATTTTTGAATACACGGAACTCAAGCTGTTCACAGACAAACAACACCACAAGCTGTTCAGACAAAGAAAAAGGGTTGTTTACTTTCGCGTCGCTGTGCGTTATGAAAACCCAATTGATTTGTTTACTTTTGAACTAATTTGTGCTTTGTGTAACGAAAAATAAGTTCTGTCAGAAAGCAGCTTAAGCAGTTTGAAATAAGCTTTGAATTTTAAAACACAATACCGTTGCCCTAAAATAAGAACTAAAATAAACTGAAACGAAAACTAATGTATAGTCAATGTTACAATATTTACAGATTAATTTAAGCATTCAGGGCAGTATATTTATGTACTTTAACCAGTTAACTGTGTAATTAATTTTCTAAAGTACACACGTTGCTGAACTTAAAAATTGCTACTTTCTATCAGCTTTCTCTGATGTGTAAACTACCCGATACTATCTTCACAGAGATGAATGAAATATTTTACATGCTATCCTCCTTCAGCCCTTGCGTCTTGCGAAAAGATTATTCGAACAGTTTAGCAGTTGTCAAGGGTTTGCTTGCTAATTATCCAGAAAGGCTTGTGGAAATTTTATAAAATATATTCTTCTGGTTGTATACAACAGTTGAAATACACATTGCTCTTATATCTGGATAAACTTCTAGCGATGTCCTCATCCTCGAATGATAACAGCAATCTAATGGATGAGTTTGAGGAAGCATTTCAATCTTGTCTGTTGTCTCTTACCAAACAAGAGCCCAACACCGGTACTAAGAAGGAGGAAATCGAGTTAGAGGTTCAGAAGACAACAAATCGTTTCATCGACGTCGCTCGTCAAATGGAAGCCTTCTTTTTACAAAAGCGGTTCCTAGTATCGACGCTAAAGCCCGACATGTTGATTAAGGATGAAAACCAAGATCTACGTATTGAAATTCAACGGAAAGAAGCGCTGCTCAATAAACATTACAATCGACTTGAAGAATGGAAAGCCTGTCTCTCAGATATACAACAAAATCAAGGCGGCGCTGGGCACAGCAGACCGCCCGGACAAATGGGTATGCTCAGCAGCTTAGGAGATGGTTCTGTGATGAGCGGAGGGACGAACGATATGCGAATTGGCCCGAACAGGGTTAGCCTAATGCCAAATATATCGCCCGGACTACAGTCTCAGATGAGCGGCTGTATGCCAACGGTTGGGATTGGGGCGGGACAACAGTTGCCCGCTGGCCAACAACAACACATGCAAACGCAATTCCAACAGCAGCAGCAGAAAATGTTGCAGGCACAACAGATGCAACAGCTGCGAATGATGGGAAAATTACCAAAGTGATGGCGAAACAGAAAACCAAATGGAGAAAATGTTCCTACAATCATTTGTATAATTTGTCCGCAATTAAAAGTAAATTTTAATTGTAATGTAACCTTGATTGTAAGTAAATATGCACCAACCATGTAGAACGGAAAAGTTGAAGCTGACTGAATAAAAAAAAGCAACCCGCCTTAACTCAAGGAAGAAAGACCATCCTGACTTGAGGCACGAAGCACACATAATTGTTTGATTTGTTACATAAGGATCAGTTTTTATTGTTAATTAAATTATGTGTATCTCATATGACTTATTCAACTAATAACTGTAATATCCAGTGGAATATAGTCAATTACAATTTATTTAAATTAAAATATAGTTTTATGTTCTCAACTGTTAAAAAAAAACTAATAACAAAGTATTTTATCTCTGTCTTCTCGTTTCTGAAGTCAGTGATGCCAATTATCAAGTTCGCAAGCTCATGCCGTTAAAAAGAGATTTAATCGATTTCGTATACCTCATCCGGATTGAATGTGGGCGGGGGGGGTTGCTGCACTATTTGTTGTGGCGCCACCATATTATTCATATATGGTGTGGGCGCTTGCATATACCCGGCCGCTTCGCTGTTCTGATTCGCAAAGAGTAGCGGATTCATGTACAGACCACTCGGATGCGCAATGGTTGTGTGAAGACCGAGCAACTCTTTGTACAGCGTCGGGTCGCCGTTGTTCATTTCGGCATAGAGTCTTTGCAAGTAGCCGGGCACCAGTTGAATAACCTGGTTCTGATTGAGTTCGGGGTGGTCCTGTGTGATCTTCATGTTCAGTAGTTGCAGAAGTACGTCGGAGCGGAAGCCGAATATTTTGTTGGATGTAACGCTGCCGGAGGCATTGCCAAACTGATTTCCGAATGCATTGCGGTCGTAGGAAATGTACTGTGCCGTCTGCGCTGAGCGCGTCTTCTCCGCTTCGTATTCAGACCAAGCGGCTTTGCGTTCAGCTTCGCTCAGGTTCTCGCTCTCTTCGTTCTCCAGCATCGAATCGTGCTCGTGATATTTGAACAGCAATTTTTCATGTTCCGTTAGCAGTTCGGCGAAGAGGCGATCCTTGGGTAATATAGGAATTTCCCGCGCAGTCAGTGGCTTCAGCTCGTATGTGTAAAGCTCTTGTAGATCACTCTGATTATAGTGACGCGATATTTGCTGTTCGTCAATGACTCGCTTGGCAGTTGCTTGCTTGGCCACTTGGCGTTCATACACCTTTTGCTCCATGGTGCCCATCGCTATCAGGCGATAGATATAGCAGGGCTTCTCCTGGCCGAAACGATAAACGCGGAAAATACTCTGCGTATCGTGCGAAGGATTCCAAGAGACATCGAAAATAACAACTCGATTAGCAGCGACTAAATTAATGCCGAGTCCGCCAGCTCTGGTCGAGATCAGGAAGAGACGAGCACGCAGATTTTTTTTGTCATTGAACTGCTTACACATAGCTTCGCGATGCTCAACCGAACAGGAACCGTCCAGACGAAAGTAATCCCTGCCAACCGCCCAACGCCCTTTACAATCGCCAACATCTCCTGGAAATGTTGAAAACGGTTAAAAAATATACAAGAATGCTTTTACAACTATTTCTGTTCGTGTGTCATGCTGACCTTCGTAGTCGTGGCCTTTTGTTTTACTGTCGATGAGGTTGAGAAAGTGCTCGATCACGTCTAGTGATTGCAGAGATTGCGAAAATACTAACAATTTGTCACCGATAGCTTCGCACTGCTCTATGAGGCGCATCAATATAAGCAATTTTGGGGAATGATTCAGGTTATTCAATTCTTTCTCTTGCACAAATTTCTTCCACCACTCTGACGGATCTTCTTTAGAAGCAGCAGCTGCCTGTTCCTCCGAATCACTGTCCTTCTTATTCGGATTATTTCGAGTTTTGCTTCCTCCTCCACCCTTCTTAGAAGGGCCGCTTTTTCCATCGGCAGAACTGGAAGTGGATGCACCTGACAAGTCCGTCGAGTCCGATGAATTTACACTCTCTTCCTCATCATCATCTTCGTCGACAATAAAGTCATCCATCGAGTCCGAGTCATTGGCCATCATTCTCTTCCGTATAACGGAGTCACTGTTGAAACGCAAACTCATGGGATGTGTCCAAATGCGGCGCAAGTCCTGAAAGTCCTGGAACAAGCGTGCCCCTTTGCCGCCAATGTCCGAGCTGATGAGATCACGCTGAGTGTTCATGTAGTATTCGTACACCTGCTGCTGCAGTTCCGACAGCGTCGTGTAGACGACGTATTCATGCTTCGGTGGTAAGTAGGGCGCTAACACAGAATAATCCCTTCGCTGAATGCAGCCCTCCAGCATGTTGTGCAGTATATGCGAACGGTGCTTCATCAGGCGGATGTCGCGTTCTGTTGAATCGGTGTATTGCCCATTGGTTATCGGATTGACGAAACGATTTAGGTACTCCTTGTAGGTACCGAGCAAATTCGGTTTTATGAATTGAATCATGCAGTAATCTAAAATTGAAGAGAAGTTACGAACAAAGAACTGTATTTGACCTCAAATTTAACATAATTTAATTTTTTTAATTTTGAAAAAAAAATTTTGTTTAGTTCTTATTTTAACTTTTTTAAAATTTCATTCATTGCTATACCATTATATATTATATACACGCACACATGTATGTACTTACATTCCTTCAAGTTATTCTGCAGCGGCGTGCCTGTCAAGACTATCCGTCGTCGGGTACGTATTTTGGTAACCGCCTGACTGATGGACGTCTTTTCGTTTTTCAATAAATGGCCCTCATCGCAAACAACCAAATCCGGGCCGGGGTCTATAAGCGATTTTTTCAATGTCTCGCGCTGCGGCTTGCGCAGGCCCTTCGCCTTCTCATTGGCCAGAATGCGATACATATCATAACCCATAATGCAGACACCGCCTTCATCGAACCACTCGCGCAGTTTGAAAATCCGCGTCGGCTTGTCCCTGTACTTTGACATGTCGTATATCTCAATGTTCTTCTTGCGCGCGAAGCCGATCCAATGATGGAATTCGCGCGCCCAATTGTTCAAGGTGCTCAGCGGCGATATTATGAGCACACGTTCAACATTCGTCTTCCGCGCATTGCTCAACAGCGTGTGCGAGAGTGTTACGATTTGCAGCGTCTTACCCAGGCCCATGCAATGGGCCAGTATACAGCCCGATCCTGGCTTTTCCAGCGTATCAGCGACCGTCTCAAAGCAGGCGTCCCACATAAATTTAACCCCCGACACCTGATGCGGCTTCAATTTCTTTAGCAGCCCTTTGTCCACTTCGAGCAATGCTTTCTTGCTCTCTTCGTCAAAGTCCAGAACCAGCTCAGCGACTTCGACGCTGTCAGGTTTTTCATAAATTTGATTATACAGCTTCTGTCGGTCCTCGATACGCTTGCGGCGCTCTTCCTCTTCTTTGGCCGCAGTTTTTGTGCTAATATCGAGATCTTTCGCCTTTATAATTTTGCGTATATGCTTGCGTTTATTTTTGCCCTCTTCACCATCGGAGCCGCTGTCGCTCGCTTCGCTGTCGGTCGCATTCTTAACACGACGACGTTTCTTCACCGGTTGTTGGTTCTCGGGCCGAAAATCGGAGTCATTACCATCGGAGTCACTATGCCGTTTGGTAAAGACACGTTTTTTTCGCACCGGAATAATTTCACTGTCGCTGCTAGACTTGGAATCTGAGTTGTTGTTGTTATTAAGGTGTTCGTTTTCGTGCTCGTGCTCGGAGATGGCATCCTCACCTGCAGTAGTAGCAGCGGCAGCATCGACCTTAGCATTGGTAGCTGTAGTAGGTTTTTTGCTTGGTTCAAAATCGGAGTCTTCACTGTCCGAAGAAGGCAACTTGCGCTTCGAACTTGAAGGTTTTTCCTCCACCGGATTTATCGACTTCTTCATTTCGGGAGGCTTTGAGGCGGCTGTGTCTTTCGGAGGAGCTTTTATCGGAGACGGGGATAATGTTACGCGCTTCAAACGCACACAGACGCGCTTCTTGAAGGTTCCCCCCAGCTGCGTGTCATTACCGGCAACGACGACACTGTTTCTTTTTTTCGCTGTTTCACATGCAGTATATTTTTTCGGTTCTTTAGCCTTCACCAGCGCTTGATGATCCTCACTGCTGCGACTGTCCTCTTCACTATCGCTCAACTCGATTACAGAAGTATTTTTGCGCACCCTTCGTTGATGCGGGGCAGTCTTCTTTCCATTAGATTCCTTTACGGAAGGGGATGAGTGATCCGGCTCATTGGAGGGTTTTTCCAAGAGTTTTTCAATTGGCACGATGCGCAATTTAAATTGATTACTAGTGGGCGCTAAGCAAAATTGTGGCTCCTTTTCCGCCTCGTTGGATTCATTGATGGAATCCTTACTGTCGGTGGACTTTACATCCGTACAGTTTGCTCCTTTACTGTTTTCTTGACTGACTTCATCGTCTTGTGATTCGGAATTTAATGGTTTCTTATTTCCAGTTTTATTGTTGGTAATTCCTACTACCGCTGAATTCGATTCGGAATCGGAACTTGCCTTTTCTTCACCCATAGATAGAACTAAAAGTTTGAATATTTCAACAAATATATGCTTCCGATATTTGTTGAATATTTCTGTTGTTTCTTCGTTCAATGAAAATATATTTATTTGAAAAAACTGTTTTATGCCATTTTGTTTGATAAAATACAATTCTAATTTTTTAGCTGAAAAGAAACAACATTTATCTACTTATTGTGTCTCATACTAATAATGGATTTAAAAAGAAATCAAAGAGTGGCCTCCTCTTCTCCCGAAGGATATTTCCTACTGATTACTTTATTGGTTTTATTTGTAAAATAGTAAGGAAGGAAAATTTTCTTATGCATTTTCAAGACTTTGGAATGTAGGTCCCTTATGGAATATTAAACACCTATTTTTGAGATATAGTGGCTATTATGTGTATACAGATGTCCTATATAGTATGTACATACAGAATTTTACACCAAAGATTAGCGCTCATTTCACTAGACTTAGTAAGAGTTCATTAAATTGCATTTTGCCAACGTTGAAAAACAATGAAAGCAAGAAAGACTGTCTTCAGTATACGGAAAACCCATTTTCCCAAATATCAAATTGCCGACAGATTTCTGGCTAATTTATGTAGAATATAGAATGTGTGTGTGTTTCGGTTACAAAAGCCACTGTTTGTTTCGCAGATTAAACATATTGAGTTTTCCTCTTCAATTAGCAGAGGCCTCTTGATAAAGGTAGTTAAGTTAGTTCGCTATTTCTAATAAGCCTGAGAATATTCGTATAAAAACAAAGCAAATCGCAATAGTTTTTTTAACTCACCTTACATTTTACTTTAATAGCTGCCTATCATCTCCATTGTGGAATATTTCAAGCTCGTCTTAAAACCTGCAATTTATGAAAGAATATCCGGACCCCTACGCTTATATTTCTTAAACATGCATTATCCGTCCTTCAAAAACTTGCAAATTTATAGAGAACCTAATCCCAGATAGTTGAAAATTCGCCACAAGAAGGCCGCTAAAACTCTGTAAAATTCAGGTATACACAAAGAGATATGTTCAGTATACACCTGAAACATGCTGTCAGTTCATCCCACCAGGGATGCTCTCTCAATATTCAAACTCCCAATTTTTCACAGAAATGTTTTTATTAAATTATTTTTTCTAGGAGATAATAACTGTCAATAATTGACATGTTTTCATAAGTTTGCTTGTTTGTAGCTTTAGTGAAGCAAAATTGGAGATTCCGACCATTGAGAATCGCAATTGTCGCAAATGTTTGCTAAAACTTTAATAGAGTTGATTAGCGGTGAAGATTAGGCTTTAGAGAATCTTAGAATCCGACTGCTGTGCGCATACGAAAAGTGCGATTGGATTAGCTCCTTGCTAAAAGCTAGTATGATATTTAATTTTTCTGTTTGTTTTTCAAGTGGCGTGTAAGCTAGATAGCTATAGAAAAGCCCTCTTGGAAAAAAAGGATCGATAGATTCGCTGAAACATTTCATACATATGTATGTATGTTTGCAAATTGTTGTTGTGAAAGTTGTTCAGAACATTTTTTTGCAATTATATATCGATTGCTTACTATAGTGCATGCATTCACACTTATGACTGCGTCCATTGTTAGAGTAGTCGATCTCTTCTTTAGCAATAATTTTAATAAACATTATAGTTTAGGCTTTAAGCGTCAATACGTTTGCAATTTAAGTAGGTATTTAATCTCATGGGATTTTTACAATAATGGCTATCAAGCACAAAAAACAGTTGTTTTTTCTAAAAACAAATTTGTAAAGTGCCAACTGTTTCGCAGATCTCCGAAGCGGAAATCTAAAAACACCACTATTACAATACTTTATTTTGCGAACCAACGCGTGTCCAATAAAAAAGCAACTTGTTTGCCTAATAAAAAGGAAAATAGCTGATCTGGGAATGGGCCGAGCAAGATTAACACCCGTATTCCAAGAGACTATATCGTTCCAAAAATCGTCTTTTTATATGCAAAACCGTCTTTTTGTTGTTGGTTTGCGATTTTCGGAACGATATTGTCTCTTGGAATATGGGGGGAAATTTCATTCAGAAGTGGATAAATACCAAAAACCACAGAAACGCATAATGTTGAAATGTTAAAAATTTTACTACTACTATTAACAATATTTTGTAATTTTACAATGTTTGGTTAATTTGTTTAATATAATCAACAAATTATATATTATATTAATCAATACTTAATACAGTAAACTATACTACGATATTATTAATTGGATTTTAGCTTGCTCTGAAACAAATTTTTTAAATTAAAAAGAAACGCAATTAAACAAATTTTATATTTTCGAATTCATTGTGAAATGTACATGGATGTATGTATATATCGCGCCTTATTTCATGTATGGAAACTTCAATTTGTGAACTTTAGAGAAAATGATATTTTAGTTCCTTCTTTATTCTTTAGGAATTTGGGAAACGGGATGACAACAGGTGTGGTGCACAATTTTAGGTCCTTCTATGCCGAATTGCCTTAAATTTTTAATACGTTACACATATTTTACACATATACTTGGATATATAATGTTTACTGCATGTTGTACATACAGTTTTATTGATTATTTGCTATACGTGTATATATTACATAAATAATGATTTTTTTTACATTTTGCTTGTATATTATTATTTAATTAATTATAATTTTATACATTTAAAATGTGTTAAAATATTTTTTGTAATGTGAAAATACATCTATAGAGCGCAGATCTATAACAATTACGGTCCATACAATGTTTTTGGATCTTTAGCTTTTCTCAATTCCATTACTCCCATTTCCACTTTTCAACATAGACTGCTTTTGTTGTATAAAGTTTTGTTGAGCGGTTTTTGGTATTCTTGCATGCTGCTGAATGTCATGAGATGGCATAGAATTTGCCTGTGATACAGACACGACCTTTACATTTTGTAGAGATTTTAGGTTTACAGATCCACTCTGGTAATTGGGTGAAGAGAAGACAATCTGGCCACTTCCTTGTACGGCTAGAACCACTCTGCTTGTTGGTGGTTTTCCAGCTGTAGTCTGAAAAAAGGTTTGACCAATGTAGGAAGCAAAAAATCTGTTGTTTGATGGCATAAATTATTCATATATTGTTTACACGCACTGCCATGCGCTTCGTCGGTACAATTTTGTACCTAATGCTTTAAAAAAAACATTAAAAGAAAAGGCAATGATGACAATTTTAGTTATTTAGGCGAAAGCGTAAATAAAGCAAAAGGATGATAAAATAAAAACGTTGAATTTGAGGGTATTTCCAGGAGATTTTGGAGATTAATTTTAAGAAAAATTATTATAATCTAAATATTATGAGAATGCAAGTTGAAAGTTTAACAATAAAATACATACATATATTACGATGTGCAGTGATTTCTAATACCTAAATTTTTAGCCATACCAATTGGGAGACTTCTTGGTATAACCTAGCTTAGCAAAATTGATTGAAAATTAGCAAATCATCAATTTAAAGTGGAATGAATAAGTACGTAGTAAAGGAAAAGTATGCATATAAATGCTTATATTGATTTAGTGTACATATTTCCATTTTTCATTATTCCAAACAAGTTATTTGTATGCATGCATGTATGTTTTTGAATCATTTATACGTCGCGTACACACATATGTATACACAATGCATAATAAAGAGCACACACGCACTGTGCCATAAATCAAAACTGTTTACTATAAATCGGAATTTATTTTGTAACGGCTCACCTTTTGAGCGTTGGCAACGATAATATTTTTGTTTATTACTGAACTACTGACTGCCTGCACTGATTGCTGCGCGGTATTTGGAGACGTCTGTAGGCGAATCTTTTGCCCAGAAGAGCCCAAAATATACGTCTTTGAAGCAGCAGCAGCAGCATGCCCTTGACCAAGCTCAGTTGGTGGATGCATAATGGTCTCATTATTGTTGACAACAATTGTCCCAGTATTAGTACTTGCTATCGTAGTTAGTGGCAATGTGTTCGCGGAGACCGCTGTACGACTAGTTTGTTGTATTTGTTGTCGAACTGAGGCCGGCAATTGATCAACCCTTATAATTTGATTGCCCACCAAAACCGTTTGCAAGGGTGGAGCATTCATTTTGGATGTCAGTGTACCGCCGCCCTTACTAAGCATCTTCACATTGTTCTATCGTAAACGAAAAAATTAAATAAAAACGAAATTTAATTAAGAAACTTTTTTCCATTTGCGCAATCAAGTCTTACATTTCCCTGCAGCCTGCACGGCGCCGCTGCTGTTTGTCCGCCCAAAAGTATAGCCGGATTTTGGGGTTTTTGTGAACGATTCAGCAGCGTTGCTGTGAAAGGTGCGGTGTTGCCCGACGGTGCTTGTTTACTGGCCAGAATGACTTGTTTACCTTGAATGTTGGCAATGTTAAAGCTGCTACTGGGAATTCCCGCAGTACTAATTATTTTTATGGAGCCGGGTGTGCTAATAGTGCTGGAAGAGGCAGGCGTTGTCGCTGACGGTGACTTCTCGAATAAGTTAGTATTGATCATATGCGCTGTTGTTATATTAGAATGGGAATGGGACTGAGAATGGCCGCCTGCTGTTGAAACTAGCTTAGCTGCAGAAGAGATGTATTTGGTGGTGGTGGTGGCGCTGCTGGCATCTTTAGCTTGGCCCACTGAAATAGCAAGCGGTGCAGTAAAGACAGTTGAAGCCTGCGCTGAACTGTGTAGTTGCGCATTACCCAGAGTGATAATATTACGCGAGTGTGTTGGTATCATTGCCGTGTACTGTGTACTGTGTTCCTGCTGAACATTGCTAGTAGGTATCAATTGTATGATATTGCTTCCTCCGTGGGCAGCTGCTGCCTTAGCCGACGTTGCCGGTGTCGCATTTGTTATGCGTAATGTGCCGCCTTGCTTGGCCAACAGGCTTTCCAATGATATAACCTGTCCGGTGGCCGTAGTCACTTCAGAAGCGCTTGAAGTTTTCATCGAGTCTTTAGACGTTTGCGACATTTGTTGATTTGTAGCTGCTGCTGCTGCTTTTAAGAAACAAGACACATTTTGTGCCTGCGAGGCAATCATTGTTTTGGTTTGTGTTGACGGCACATTCGTTTTTAATAATGGCGCTATGCTATTGACAGCGACAGCACGCAATACCTGCTGCCCTCCTCCGCCGCCGCCACCACCACCCACGGACACCAGGCTGTGTTGCACTTGGTGCTGCTGATGCTGCTGCTGCTGTTGAATGGATGTTGCATTTGAAAGGACTTGCACAGTTTTAAACTGTACAGGCTGCTGCTGCTGCTTTATATTTTGCAAAATAACTTTCTGATGTTGTGTCGCAACATTGCTGGCATTTATGGCCTGGATTTTATGGCCAGAATGCGTTAGTTGGGGAGACGTCTTGGAGGCCATAGTTGGAACGCAGTGCTGGCCAGCACTGTTGGCTTTGGTTGGTGATATAAGACTGCCTGCTGGCATCTGCTGCAAAATTATATTCTTATTGGGAGAGACAATTGATGCATGCACCACATTGTTTGCAGATTTTGCTACAAGAGCAGAAAAATAATGAGATCATTTGAAATTTGTTTGTAGTTTTTTTGAGGAAAATCTTACCCATAACAACCCGTTGTTGTTGGTGTTGCTGTTGATGTGACGCTAAAGGTTTAACAAGTATGTGCTGCTGCTGCTGTTGTTGCTGCTGCTGTGATTGTTTCTGTTGAAACGAAGCGAACGCTTGCGAAGACATTCTCACTATCGTGTTGGTGGGCACCGACGACGATGAAGGATTGTTGTTGTTGTTGTTGCTTGCTGTTGCGGCCATAAGTGATATTCCACCGCCCATTTGTTTCTGCAGCAGTTGCGGACGCACTGCGGTAGCCAGTATATGATGACCGGCGGTGGTGGTGGCTTGAGCATGCTGTTGCTTGGCCCCGGAAACAGGGATGGTGATTACAGATTTACCCTCCTTGTTCGAATTAGCCGAGAGAATACGAACGATATTCTTGGTCGAATTCGCTTGAATTTCTTGATTAACAAATCTAGCTTTCTCGGCAAAAACCGTTTGGATGCTTTTCGATTCTTTGGTCGCTGTTTGTGTATCATTTTCAGCGAATGTTTTGTGCCGGTCGTTATTTTTCAAGCCACTTGAGGCATGATGAAAGCTTTGGTGTTGCTGGAGCTGCTGTTGCTGTAGCTGCTGCTGTTGTTGCTGAGATAATGGCTTAAACATTGCCTGCGGTGTCTTGTTATTCTTCTGCGTAGTTTGTTGCGTAATTTGATTTATAATGATGGGTTTATTGAGGGCCACTTTTTTGCCGCCAACCGTGGCGCTTAGAGATGACGCATTCAGCGTTTGACGCGCATCGTTTTTAATAAATTGCAAAGAGGTTGACGGTGAGGAAGAAGATGTTGATGCGGCGGAAACCGACGTGGCATTGGAGACGTGCACCGTCTTCAGACCTGATGGTGTGGCCACAATGATGGGTGTTGTTGTATTGTTGCTGCCGACAATATTAGACAATCTCGTTAAGGACTTTGAAGAGTTGTTAAGAGTTTTATTTGGTTCTGCGGCGGCTGACTGTGTTCCACTGCCTACGAGTGTTGCAGCAGTATCCATTGATATATTCTGAACGTTTTTAAAATACCGAACCGAACCGAAATCTGCTTGCAAAGAAGCAGTTGAGCTGGTCTCCGCAGCTCTCGAGTCCACAGATCGATTCGGTGTGTTTTGTTGTGTCGTTTTCAGCAATGATTTCTGCTGATTGGGCTGAATGTTGTACTTGAGAGGTGGCACCGGAGGAAACTTGTTGGTCAGCTGTGGCTGTTGTTGTTGCTGTTGAGTTTTTATATTTTGATTAAGAGCCGCCGTGTTGACAATGATCGGATTAGCCGGCACTAGAGCGGGCAGAGAATAAACAACATTGCCGCTGCTCGATGCCACCTGTCCGGCGGCGCCTGCCGTCGTAGTTCTCGCTATTATGGGAGCGCTGATGAAGCTGTCCGCGTTGTCCAAGGCGTCTTTAGCATTTTTCGGCTTGGCCTTGCGATTCGTGGGCTTCTTGTGCTTTCCCAAGCCTTGGTACTGCTGATGCATTTGCTCAAACTCTTCCTCCGAACGGTTTCTGTGCAAGTATATCCAGATCTTACGCTTCGGATCGTAACGCACGCACGGATCATGCTCGGTATGCATGCGATCTAGCGCTCCGCTTACAATGGTCTGCAAAACATTCTCCGCCGCATCGCGATTAATATATTGCGAGCATTTGAGTAATTCGGAGATGTCGGCACGTGTTCCTTCGCCGTTTGGCAGTCTAGCGGTAGCGTCTCGCACTAATGTCAAGATGGTGACAAAGTTGGGCCGGTCGCCGATCATCATGCTGTGACCGCGTGCCTTCGTGAGTGCCAGAATCTGTGAGTAGATGCCCTTCACCGGCCCCACCACACTCTCATAGCCGTGCATGCGGTAGGTGTAGGCTCGGTGTGGATTCTCGAAGCGTTCACGTTCCTGTCGTTGAAATTCGGCCACCTCCGCGGCTGTGGCAGCAGTTACCGTCCACGAAGTGGGACAACGCGGCGCCGGCGGCGGTGATATGCCACGTTCCGAAGCGTTGCCATCTTCGAAATCTGTTGAAAGTCGGCGTGTGGTGGCCGTGGCCGCGCCCGTTGTCGCAACCGCTAAAGCTGTCAAGTCGGCTTCAAAGCGCTGATCCATAGGCTTCGACGTCGGCGGCGTCTTTTCCGAGAGTTTGCTTCTACGCGATAACCAATATTTCGAGAGCTCCATAAGCCTTGAATCCGAATCGCGACCAGCGCCAATCCACTGATAAATACCTTGTTGGGACTTGTACTCAATATACGGCACATACTCTTCCGGCTGCTCCGCCAAGTCACCGGCCAGAAACTGCACGGCTGATACCAGCAGAGCAGGCCAATTGTCCGCTTGTGTGTACCAATCGTTGAGAGCGGTTATGGGATTTTGTATCCAAACACTGACCTTCTGTCGCAACTGATCGAACTTCATGCGATGATTGGGTGTGGCACAGAAGAAATCTCTCAGCAGAGAGAAGAAGCAAGCGTGCGTTTCCTGTATGAGTTCAGCACCGCCACCGGAAACATTCGGTGGCATAGTTTGTTCGATCAGTGCACCTTCTGAGGGAGCATGATCTGACGGTTGGTCACTGGTCATTGTCATTGTAATGCCTTTCATGTCATTTAAGGAATTACCGAGTGATATAGCATTTGCTGCGGCGCTGCTTTGCAGATCAGGCGGTGACTTAACTTCGGACATTTTATTTACCGATTTTATCTGACCGCCTGCTGTTTCGCCATTCATATCATTTCTATTTAAGGCGATTCCTTCGTCTTGCCAGACATTTTTCGTTTGATTCAGCAGCTTGTTTTCTTTTTGTGGTAGCTCATCCGAAATAACAAATGCTGAAACCCTTTTGTCGCCTGCCTTATCGCTACTCTTGATTACTTGCATTTCCATCATTTGCTTCAGATCGTGCTCCTTTCGCTGAGTAATGCCACCAAGACCATCGAATTGTGTTTCTTCAATTTCTTCACACATTTTAGCCTTCGCAGACGCCACCGCCGCCGCCTCAGTTAGTCCTGTCGGACTAAATTTATTTTCAAATCTATTCATAGACATCTCATTGGGGGCGAGCCCGGAAACCACCCAACCCTTTTCTTTATCGCTAACTTTATCTATTTTATTGTTGTTGCTGTTGCAGCTACTGGATAAGGTCGGCAATGCTGACGATATTATGGATTTTAATTTAGACTTGGGTTTTCTGCCGGGCGTTTTATTTGAGGCAAAAACGCATTTAAAGTTTCCGCCAACTTGAGCTCTAGCGTATACGTCTCGTAATCGAATGTCCAAAGTCTCAAAATCTGGTAAGTTCTACAATTCGATAATTTATTATACATTAACATTATACAATAATACTCTATGATGGATATATTTATGCGATATTTATCCATTAGCTGCATAAATCGGGCCGAACTTAAATATGAAATCTCTACCGGAAAGTCTAACGATATTACAATAGTTACTACTCTCTACTCTCTCGATTTGCACGGTACTTAATTTATAGAGTGTTGCTTTAGAGTGTTTGCTATAAAGTGTTGCTACTCTACACCAGAAGGAGGATATACATATTTTTTTTATTCTTCCGTTCGAAATGCATAGAAGGAGACTTGGTAGACACATATATCTTTATATAGATTTAAAAATTCTGCGTATGTTTGTGCTCGCAAAACTCTAAAAGTAGTCGATCGATTGACTTGAAATTTTGACACAACGTTGGACTCAAATACGGGCAAGTTTTTATATTTGAAGTTTTTATATTTGAAGTTTTTATATTTGAAGTTTTTATATAACTATTATATAAATTTTACACCTGGGACAGGTTAAAGATAGCTTTTTTTAGAAAACATCTGTTCAACGTAAAAGCAACAACGCTCTTTTATTTTTTCGGCCGCCGCGTAGAACTAGCAAAATATAATATAATCTTTATAATAAATACACCTAATTCTGTTTTAGATTTTGAAATAACACGGTCAAAAAAAATTAACTTATCCTGTTTTACACGTTCTTTATTTTTTTACGCGGACAAAAAAAAATCTAATTTGAATTATTTTGAATTTAGTTGTTCCTTGTTTTCTCTCTTTTTCTTTAATATGAACCGTTTATTTTGAAAGTGACCCAAGTCCGTCCATGGTAAAATCGAGATATCTAATATTTTCCCTTTACATACTGTGTCTTTTTTACACGCTTTTTTTACGCGATATTCTCGGGCACGTATGTACCGTATAAAAACAGGATTGGGTGTATAATATAAAATTCGTTAAGGCCTAACTTGGAGTTATCTAATTTTTTAAATTAATTCATTCGTTCTTTGTATACTTCGAAGATTGGAATGTAGACAGACCAGACCAGATGGGTAAAAATTTTACTCATTTTGTAAATATTTGCAATTAAAAATACTTTTTGATATAAATACGAGCACAAAACTTACCGGTTCAATCATTTTTCGTCGCTTGTGCTCTAATAAATACTGCTTGAAGGTGCTGTTGCTTAATCGCTTCTGCTTCGACTCGAATTGCGAGCGTGCGGCATCTTCGTCTGCGATTCCATTCTGACGCTTAAATTGTGTGCTATAAATGCATTTCTCGGAAGTCGGATTGGTTCTCACAGTCGCACCGGGTTCATCCGTCGAGTTGCAGAGACGCGAATCTTTGTGTGCTTCTTCGATCGATTCCGCATCCAACTCATTGTCCTCATCGGTGGTGAAGTCTTCAACATTGCACTGCAGCGCAATGCATTTCATTTCAGTCGAGAATCTTTTATTGGCGCGCATGGCGGATGTACTCGAATCGAGTTGCATCAGCGAATGGTGTCGCTTCGGAGCTTTATTAATCTTAAAAACACTGTCGGCGGGCTTGCCCTTGTAGGTGCTGCGCAGCAAACGCTCGCGAGATATAAACAATTGTCGCGCCATTTGACTTATTCGCTCACAAGACTGAAAGCGTCGCTCGCGTTTTTGAGATTTGGCTATATTCTGTCGTAGCTGCAGTACATCGGGACGATAGTTACCTTCCTCGAGATTGCGCTGAAGCTCCAGCAGAGGTGACTGGCCAAAGCGCTCGATTAGATTGTTGAATAGCATGCGAACCGTTTTGTCTTTTTCGCTTCGGTCCTCTGCGGAGTCCGGGAAAGCTGGAAAATGTTTGCATAGCAGATAGGTCTTGAAATTCTCGGAAAGCAATTGCCAAGTATCCATGGAGAAGAATTCTCGGAATATTGCCACATTCTCGCAAAGGCCGCGCGGCAATTTTATCGTTTCATTAGCAATCTTAGCTAGTTCTAAAGTGTCTTGCTCTGCCTTGGCGCCGGCGGCGTCGTCGTCTGTAGAATCTGAACATTCAGACGATGTAGCGAAGCCATTCTCGCTTTCGTCGTCGTCGAAAGAGTCACCACTTACTTCAGAAGTACTGTTAGAATCGGTCATAGTGCCTCACTTCAAATATATATGTATATATATCTAAATATGCTTTATATATTGATAGTATTCAATACAGGTAGTTTAGTTTTTCTCCTCACTAAAGTGAAAAAATGAATAAATTATTTAAAATCTAATTTTAATACTATATATTTTCTCTATACTTCAAGAAAAAATGCGTGCAAATTTCTCCCATTTTAAGTTGCGTTTATGGTTTTTAATTGAACACATTTGTATCATCAGATAAAGAATATTTACCCAGACTTTTGGTTAAAAACTTTATTTCCAAGATGAAACTTAAACCATCAGTTGTTGGACATACCAAATCGTGTTACTGTAGCAAATTCAGCATATTGCCTTAAAAATCGCTGCTTGATTATTCAATATCTGAATAGCTTTGCGCGGTGAGCAACGTTGCTTTTTCACTCTCTGTCACGAAATTGATGTAATTTCTTGAACATTTTAGAAAATGTTGGTTTTCACATTATTATTTTTTGGACGCAGCTCTCAATTTTCAAGCCATTATAGCAATCAGCATTGAACACAACAGATTCTGACAGCAAACTTTGGATGTGTTCATGGTGGTGCTAAATATTTTTTTATATAAATTGCTAAAGACATAGACACGCAGTTTAATTTTGTAAGTATTTAGGATATTTCTTCATAACATCAAAAACTCTAAAAACTTAATTTCAAACATTTATAAAAAACATAAAAATTATGAAATACCGAAAAAATATAGTTGTATAATTTTAAAGTTCTGCGACATAAAAAGATTAAGACAGGTTCAATGATTTTTTCGCGCAAGGTCAAAGAATTCAAAAGTTTCTAATATAACAATAACTTTAAATTAAAACTTATTTTAAATGCCCTGCGCAGACGGGTTTCTCCATTATTTCCGTAATTAAACTCAACTACGAGCAAATAAAATGGCTCTACGGTGTGAATGTATGTCCAAACTATTATATGTATATATTTAATAAAAATAAATTTTCACAAATTACGTAATTTCTTACGTTTTTCTTTTTCTTTTTTGTCAAAATAAAAATGGGACACATAGTCTTATTGAAGCGGTTGAAATAAGCAACGCATCGACGCAGAGCACTTCGAACTTTGACATACGCTAAAACAAGTCGGAGAAGAAATTATTTTATTTGTGAAGTTTGTACCTACTTACCTAGGTAAACAAATATACACAAATAAAAAAAAAAATTAAAAGATTTATTTATATATAACACATACATATGTTGACGCAACGTTATTATTTCCT
Organism: Conops quadrifasciatus; assembly: GCA_949752815.1. Classification (NCBI taxonomy): domain Eukaryota; kingdom Metazoa; phylum Arthropoda; class Insecta; order Diptera; family Conopidae; genus Conops; species Conops quadrifasciatus. The sequence continues at coordinate 13,781,810 of OX457078.1, read as the reverse complement.
TTAAGCGCAGCGTCGCTTTTTAAAAGACGCAGCACAACGCAACGCACCATTTTTAGTACAACTGTTATTCAGCTCAAAGAGAAGTGTCAATAATGGTACAAGCTGTCACACGGACTGACGTTAAATCACTAAACAGTTGTTCGATTTCAGTTTCCTATCTCATTTCCTCTGGTATATCATCTCTAATTTTACCGAACAGCTGAAAAGACAAGGTGTCCTATCTCCTTATACTTGACGATAATGTCGACTGCGCCAAAGAATACCGTGAGTTTTTTTAAAATAATATACGGATTAGTAATTTTTAATCACAATGGACGCAGAAGTTATTCTACTTCTGTCCTTGGGGACAGCTACAAGAACCTAAGTAATTTTTAATTTTATATATAGTTATCAACTTTTGGTTCTGGTGGATCACAGTCTGCTGCAACCTCGCTACCAACAAATGTCCAGGAGTTCAACATTAGAGTTCCAAAAAATCTTCGGAAAAAGCACCATGTTATGCGTTTCAATGCGACACTTAATGTAGACTTTGCGCAGTGGCGCACGGTCAAACTGGAACGTGAAAATAATATGAAAGAGTTTCGAGGAATGGATGAGGACATGCCTAAATTTGGAGCAGGTTCGGAGTACAACAGAGATCTACGCGAAGAAGTGCGCCGAAAAAAATTTGGTATAATTGCAAAAAAATACCGTCCAGAAGCACAGCCGTGGATTCTTAAAGTGGGTGGCAAGAATGGAAAAAAATTCAAGGGGATTCGAGAAGGTGGAGTCAGTGAGAATGCGGCGTTCTATGTCTTTACCCATGCTCCGGATGGCGCCATTGAAGCTTACCCATTAAATGAGTGGTACAACTTTCAACCTATTCAAAGGTGAATAAAGATACTTTAAAATCTTCATTAATGTCGCTATCATCTGGCAACAGATACAAATCATTGTCGGCTGAGGAAGCGGAACAGGAATTTGGACGTCGAAAAAAGGTAATGAATTATTTTTCATTAATGTTGCGGAAACGGCTGAAAGGTGATGAGGAAGAAGAACAAGATCCAGAGGAAGTGAAAGTGAAGGGGACAACAGTTAAAAAATCGAAGGAGCTTAAAATTAGCGACATGGATGAATGGATTGATTCCGATGAGGAATCCGATACGGAAGAGGAAGAAGAAAATAAAAAGAAAGAAGAAGACAGTGATAGTGGGAAAACAAAAAAGGGGAAGAAGGGACCGGAAAAGAAGAAGAAAAAACGTGATGTTGACGATGAAGCTTTCGAAGAATCCGATGATGGGGACGAAGAAGGAAGAGAAATGGATTATGATACCGACTCAAGTGAAGAGTAATCTATTAGATACTGGCGGTAAAGATTGAGGTTTCTTATTTTTTAAATATTCCTTCTAGTGAGATAGATCCCGAGTCAAAGTTAGATAAGGATATGAAATCGGTTGCTGAAGAAGATGCGCTGCGCAAATTGCTGACTTCTGACGAAGAAGAGGAGGAGGAGAAGAAATCAGATGAATCGGACAAAGACGATGAAGAGAAAAAGAAGAAAAATCAAAAGGAAAAAGAAGACTCGAAAGATAAGAAGAGAAGCAAAAAACAATCTAAAGATGAGGCGAAAGGTAATACAGTACACTAAACCGATTTGTATATACGATACGTCTATAGAGTTTTTTTTTCAGAATCCTCTTCAGACTTTAGTTCAGAGAGCACGGACTCTGAGGATGACCTCAGTAGGAAAAAACCCAAGGACGGATTTAAGAATAATGTAAACTCCTCGCGTTCGACAACACCTATTGCGTTTGTAAATGATGCGAATAAACGTAAAGCCAACAGCATGCCAACCGATCTGACCGGATCGGAGAACAGCAATAGTCCAGTGGGCACTCCTGCCAAACGTAACAAGTTGGACGTAACACCTTCACTGCCCTCGACATTTGCTGGCGTTGTAAATGTGAACAATAAGGAGTAAGATTAGCTAATTATAGAGTCTTTAACTTGCCTTTGTAAATTCTCTTATTTGTAGCGATTACGGGATCACAGAGGAAGCGGTGAGGCGCTATTTAATGCGCAAACCAATGACGGCTACGGAATTGTTGACCAAGTTCAAAAACAAAAAGACTGGTGTTTCAAGCGAGCGTTTGGTAGAGACAATGACGCAAATACTTAAGAAAATAAATCCTGTTAAGCAGACCATTCAAGGCAAAATGTATTTAAGCATTAAGATTAATAAGTGAAAGATTAAATATATTCGAAATAACTCGATTTTTTTTGGTCTTGATACCGAAATTGATTTAAATAAATTCTATATTTATTTCGATTTTAATGTTTTTATTAATATAACCAACCAATTAATATCATAATAAAATAAAGCATGCATGTTCATGCATTTTTATTTCCATTTAATTATTTAGAATTTCCGCACCCTTCTCGTTCTTGGTTTATCGTGATTATTCCGTGCTGTCTTCGTCTTAAAAGGCCTGATTTTTTGTCCTAAAGAATTCTTTTGTTTAAAAATTAGTCGGTACCAGACCGGGACTCGTTCTGCATCCCTACCGCCCACTAAATATGGTTGGCCACATCAATCTCATCCCGCGCTATTACCAGCGGCAATTCGTTTTCATCTTTAGGAGGCGCACCTATAGTATCTCCCCCCATCATCACCAACTGACAAACCAGATAGCAAACGGCGATTTATTAAAGAATACATTCTGAAAAACCTCATTATAGCTTTTTTGTGTAAGTGTAATTATTTATTTAGTTGTTTTTCGCAGCTTAAAGTTATAATATTACATAACTAACAATGAAATTTAACTTGTATGCAATAAAAATGTTTTAAATAAATGTGTTGTATAGTATAGAATGGTATCGTTAAAAGAAAGCGAATGCTTTTCGAACTGATTCTGAAACTCCAAATTATTTCATTTTACGAGTACTTTGCCGGGCAAAGGGTGGCTGCTGCTGCTGCTGCTGCGGCGACATTGAGCACGTGGCTTCTGAATCTTACTAGCACTCTGTTGTGAATACTTTTAATTTAATTAAATACTACTTGAAAAATTCTTTAAATCGCTTCCGCGTATTTTCATACAAGAGTTCGCCAACTTTTTTGCTTCTGCATTTCTTTTAATACATTCAATTCATTCATCTCAAAAGCACATATTATACGTATTCCTGTATGTATTTATGTGATTATGTACTTAAATCCATTAAAATCAATAATGGCTTTACTTACTAAAAATTCACACTAAATTAATTGTATTATATGAACTACATACATTACATACTCGTACATCGATCGCATTACCATATAATTTTATTTTTCTACTCTACTTGCTATTGTGTGGATGTATGTATGTTTTTATGCCTTTATGTATGGATCCTATGTTATCCATGTCGTTTGTTCGTGTCAAGAGCAAACATTGCCAAGTTATTGGTAGATTTTAATGTGTTAAGACTGAACCGTGTGCAAAAGTCGATTTTCGTTTGCGAAGAATATTTTTGGTTAACCTTCTTTCAACATGACGAAGTGTGCGTCGAGGGGGAGCGTCGTCAGGTTTATAAAAAACAGTTCAGTCAACACTAAGTTAAAATAATGTAGTGATAAAATATTGATACTATTTCATAAATTCTCAATATATTATCACGTGAACATAAAACGGTGGGGGGGAGTGGGGGATAGGGCTAAATATTCAAATATTCTTAAAATTTTAACGTTAGCACTGTTTAATCCTTAAAAGAGTGAAGGGGGAGAGAGAGAATTGTTAGATTCCATGAGTTTAACTTGATTTGATGCCTTTCGCAACTTTTATCGCCATCATGCAACAAAACAAAAACATATTATTAATAATTTATACAATTTTTAGGTAAAAAAAGTTGCACTCCTTTTTTCAGCTTACAACTTACTAATAGTTATATAGCGTCATATACGAGACGAAGAGAACAAATGCCACAACTATTTATTTCTAAAGGTTAATTTCTGCAATTTGTTCGTTTTAAAAATTTTATACATATTATAATGTCGGCCCAGTTCAGATTGGTTTGGATGCATTTCTCCTAGGAATGTTTTCGGACAAAAAAGTGATTTCACGAGTTTTTGTGGGAATTATTTGTGATAACTCTGAAAAGAAATAAATACTTAAATTATGAATTAAAAAATGATTAAATGAACAATTTCGGCTACTGCACTCAGCGGAACTCTCTAAATATACTATTATCCGATATTTTAATAATTTTTCGAGAGATCTTTAATCTGATATGATGAGAAAAATGTCGAAATTTAACAAAAATTATTTTCCGAGATTTCTTTTGATAACTAATAAAATTATGTTTAAACTTCATGTAAGTAAAATCATGAAAATATGAGCCTGGCATTAAGAGAAATATCCCTTTTTACATATTGATTGTAAAACACATTTTCAATAAAGGAAAGAAGGCATCCATTTCATTAAAATGTACATACAATATACATAGTATTATATTATACGTGGTGCGCCATCTTTTATGTCGGTATGCGACTGTTTGGCTGTATTCCAAGCGACATGGACGGTCTGTCGGCAGTATCCTTTGAGTCAATTGCACTTTGAACGGAAACAAATGCAAATCATCCTTCAAAATGCGCCAAAAGGTGGTTCCACTGTACCAAAATGCTGAGCGCGGTGACGATACGACACATGAGGGTGCTCGGCAGCACTCTCTCTTACCACTTCAACCAGTGCATTGGAACGTCTTAGACGTTGATAAACGGCATGTCGACGATCTTCCACGATCTGTCCCGTGCTCAACTAAATTGGACACCAAACGACAAATAGTGTTCTCAGACGGTAATTCTTGGCCACGATATTTGGACGATATATTTTCAATGTACAGCGTCACTATTTCGGTGCGTTGTTTTGGTGTGAGCGATTCATGGAATTGCTTCATAAAATTGTACTGAATTGACTTTTCAAAAACATGTTTACTCAAGTCAATCGGTTGATAACTGTTAAAGTTATTCAATATTTACATACCGACATCAACATAAGATGCGACCTACACAAGATGGCGCATCCGTTATGTGTATTTGTATATGTTACAGTAAATTTGATAAATCTGTTATTATTCATAATTACGGGCTCTTATGCAGAATCACCGCTCGGATTGGTAAATGTGATTACGCATAGTAATCGGTAATTATGAATAATCACCGGATTATATAATGTATGTACCAAAAGAGTACAATGTTTACTTCCATACAATTTCTGTTAATCACTTCTATCGATTCTTAAAAACTGCTCTTCGAAACAAAATAATTGCATAAATTAACCTTGACAGAAGAAGAAGAAGTTGAAGACATTAATTGTCAAAATATTAAACAAATTATTCAATTATTAAACAAATATTTCATAATTTGTGTGTACACAAATAATAAGCGTAGGTATTAATTATTTCAATGTCAATACTTAGCTTTTTATAGCGGGGTTAATTTTTTATACGTACATATATTGCCTTAGCATAATTTTTATATTAATAATGGAATATGCTATTTTAATAATTATGTTAAAAGGTGTTTGTGTTGTTTGCGTTTCTGAGTTGAAGTGTGTAAGCTTAAATAGTACAACGTAGTTCTCGTATAAATATTATGATCCTCAAATCTGATTTTGATAGTGCATTCATTAGCCTTATTCTATTCTGTTGATTTTCGTATTCTTTTTGGTGGATGGCAACCGTCATTGCCTTCATCTACGTTGCTACTGCCACCTAGAGTTACACTGCAAATTGTGCCATTTTCCAGCGAAGCGGCACGGTGCGGGGAGCCAACAACGACGCCTGAGCCAATATTAATTAGCCCCGTTGGAGAGGCTGTAGACGTGGAAGCTCTATTGCCATTACTATTGATGTTGGCGGAGAGAGAATTTTTTAACGCAAAGCTGGGTATCCACTTTGCGAGCTGTTCCTCAAAGAAGTTCTCCAAATAGCGTGCATTCGAATACGTTTTCGTATCCTCCTTCGGATGAAATAACCGAAATTTTTGCGAACATAAAAAGGAATCATCAGTTTTAAATGTTTAGAAAACTTACTTGATAGAAAAGATAAGTGTTCTTGAAAATGAGACGCACATCAGCCACAAATCCTGCAATATCCTTATAATGATTTGGACTCGATGGATCCAATCTTGTGCGTATAACGTCTAGAGACATTGGACTGAACAAAAGAAAGAAAAAAGATATGAGAATAATAATGCGTTCAACGCGATAACACTCAGTGCGTGTTGTACTAACTTGCAAATAATCTCATAGTAAGCTGTGTTCGCGGGCGACTCAGATTCGCGGAATTGCAGGCTCTGCTCATACTGACAATATAGTTCCAAGCAGATACGTTGCAGTACCTGCAGCTCGAGGCGGCTCAGCTCGCCACTCGACTTGTGTGTGTTCTCCACATTGCTGGCCAGGTCTTTGAGATTCACACAGAGCAGGCATTGCCAACTCTCGCTCTCATCGGGCAACGAACTGATGGCGGGAATATGACAATTCTGATGAAATACTTTGGGGCACTTGTCGCAGCACATCAGCTCGCCTCCATCCAGACAAACGGCACACCAATCTTCATTCGGGTCGTCTTTTTGATCGTTTTTAGTAACTGATTATATTAGTTATCGTATGTGTTTTTTGTTTTGGTTTTGGTTTTGCATTTAAATTATTAGTATTAAAGTTGAAAATTTGTATGTTTGAATTAGGATTTTTGGAAAGAAAGAAATCGAAATGATGTGTAATTATACTTATATAGTCGTAGAAGCAGTAGTTTGAGATTATTTAAATATGAGTACAACTAAATTACAAATTTAAATAAGATACAAATACGCAGCATGGAACTAATAGCTTTGCCCAACTAAAAAGCTGATTAAAATAAGACTTTAAAGGCGATAGCTTAATTACGCGAAATTGAAAAGGAAAACCAGACCGTAAAACCTATACTATTTTAAGACCTAATATATTTGCACGGCAATGTCTTGTTGCTTGGGAGGAGGTGTCTGTTAGGTTCAAAAGTCTGCTCTTTTCTTATAAGATTGATAAGAAAACTTCTTCGATAGTAGAGTTGTTAGTATGCCCGCCTGTCATGCGGGAGACCGCGGTTCATTCCTTGTCGGGGAGATAAGGAAACATTCTTCACAAAAAAATTTCATGTTAACAAAAAAATTCTTTGCTATGAAACCTGCGTCTGCGCGCTACTTTTTTGTGCGATTACATAATATTTCCTGTTGCCTAACTTGAATAAAAAGTTATAAAAACTAACAAATTCCAGGAAATTCGAGCACATACATAAATTTAAAAGACAAAAGTGATAAGAACTTTATAATCCAATGATTTTTTTTTGTACGAGTATATTGATAATTATTTAAAGCTATCAGTAAGCAATTCCTCCTTCCATAAATTGTAATCATAAATCGATCCAGGCGTTAGTTTTTTGTATTTACCTTCCTGAGTATTGGACAGATCGGTCGAACTGTGCACTTGCGGTGACGTAGTCTTGGTCCGGCCTTCGGGAAGCACTTGGACGCCGTTTGAGTCTAATTTAGCAATTGTTGCCATTAAATCGTTAATGGAATCATCGCGCACCTTGTCGATAGGTTCGGTGAAATCCTTGTTGTTCTTCATGGCGTAGTTGTTATTGTTGTTGTTATTGGATGAGAAAAGATGATTATATTGCTTTAAATTTGTGTTGTATTATTGTGTTGTTGTTATGGAAATTGGTTGGGGCAGGTCAATTGATAGCGAATTAAACTTACTTCGTTTGTGCTTGGACTCGGCGTTTTCGGATTGGTAGAGCTGACGTTCGGCAGAACGGATACGGCTGGGCCCAGGCCCAAATTTATAGCGTGTAAATTTGCTGTTGAACTACCGCCGACACCACCATGAATGCTATGGCCGCCCCCATGCCCACTAGAGCCGCTGCTGGGCGGCGTCGTATTCTTTAAAGTGTTGGGAGATTTTAGGGAAATTTTAAAATTCTCGGTCTGACGGCCGTTGGCAAACTGCATGAGAGGACCTTGTTGTGGGCAGGCTATACGAAGAAGTATAAGAAAATAATGCATACGAAAAGTTAAGTTAAGACTAAAAACCAATGCTGAGTTCTTTCTACATATTAAGATATTTTTTCCTTCTTTAATTTTTACAGCAACGTACACACTGAACGTCTCACCGTTTGTTTGTTGTGCAGATTGTGGTATGTGCCACTTGGCCATGCTATGCATGCCGCTCATGGCGCTTCCCATCTGTGGTGATGTCGGCGGCGGCGGTCCCGGATTAAAGCCACCCTGGTTGCCATGAAACCCCAAGTTCTGGAAGAAATTGGAAATCATTTGAGAATTTCATAAAACTCGTAATTATTTCTCTTCGCGCTTTCATTACACGTGACAACTTTTCTCCCTTTTCCCTTGCTCTAATACTTACGTTCTGCATGGGATTTTGCATTATTTGCGGCCGCTGCATGGCTCCGGGTGACGGTATTTGGCTGCCACAAGGTCCTCCGCCGCCTGCTGCGGCGGCATTCGTGGCCATTGCTGCAACTGCAGCCTGCTGCTGAGCATGACTGGACATGCGCTGATAGGTTTGAAAGCGCGCGCTGCTATTCAAAAAACTTTGATTGCTCGGTCCACCAGGCGGATTTTGGGGAAAACTCTGATGTTGTTGTCCCGGTGGACCCCCTATAAAATGCGGCCTCATCTGTGATCCGATCTGTTGATGCGGTGATGGTGCTCCCTGTGGCCCGCCAGGATAGTTTGGCGGACCGTTGAAGGAGAGGTGCGGTTGATTTGGACTTTGTGCTGCTTGATTGTTTAGTAGACCGCGCAGACTTATGTCCATATTCTGCGGATGCGTAGAGGAACTAACATGTGGCTGACCTTGCCGTTGCATTCCAACCGGTGCCATCCCGCCGAAACGAACTTGCCCGTCGCCAGCGTAGCTACACTTTAGTTGCATGTTGGTGAACTGCTGCTGCTGCGGTGATGTGCTGCTGTACATGGGCGGCCCATTTTGCGGACCCACGTACCCTCCCGGCGGGCCTGTTGGTGACATACCGGCTGGCATGCCCGGCGGAAGACCTGGTCGCAGCGGGGGCGCCATATTCGGACTCGGCTGCTGGCGTGGCGGCCCGTTGGGCGATGGCGCTGGTGGATATGGCTTGCCGTCGACTATAACCGTACCAAGTTGAGAAATTACTACAGCAAAAGACATTAGAGGAATTAAGAAACTAATTTTACGAAGTCATTCGCACGAAAAGTGAAAAAGCGAAGCGATGTTACCTTTTTGTAGCTCAGAAACCTGGTTCAGCTGTACTTGTATGCGTACTGGAATTTCTGGATTGGGAATATCTGCGCGTTGGCATTTGAGTTTTTGCAAATGTCGCACCATGGACTTCTTACTGGAGAGGATGGCATAATCACTGCCCTTTTCCAGCGCGTACGCCATGAACTCGATGCAATGGTCGGTGTTATCCGAGAGTAGCTGCAGTGCGTCTTTCTTCTCGATCAGAACCTTCAGCTTGCTGTCGCACACTTCGTTCAGACGCATTACCAACTGCTTGCCTCGCATGTTTACCGTATTGGTGATCTTCACCACCATGGCGGTGATCTCCTTAATCAGATCCTTCTTCTTGTCCGATATCAAGGCTTGTCTGTCGTCGATGACCTTCGTGGCGGACGAGAGAAGGAAACGCTTGTAGTTGATTTCCGAAACGAGCGTGGAGAGAGCGTGGCGTGTTTCGGTGGCGATTTCGTGGGCGAACTTGTACTTATGGTCGCGATGATCGCTCAGTTGGCAATCGCGGCACGTCAACTTGTCGCACGTCTCGCAAAACAGCGACAACTTCTCCTGCGGGTGCAGGTGACACATGTGCAGCTTGTCCACTCCGGCTACGCCCGGCAGCTGATCATTGTTGGCCTCTTCTTTCGGCTTGATCGTGTGATCCTTAGTGATCTTGAGACGCTGATGCGCCTGAACGCAGCTATCGCAGATATACTCGGAGCAGTCCACACACCATGAGGTTGCGACAGCGTTGTCGGAGCAACTGCTGCACTGTATGTTAGCGTTCGACATTGACTTGCCGCCATCCGAAGAGGAGCTACCATCAGCACCAGCGCCACCGCCGCCGCCACCTGCACCAAGCGAGTTTTCGCCCGCGGTGCACTGTTCGATGAGGAACTGATTGTCCACAATGAACTCGTTCTGCGAAGCCATGTTGCAGTTCGGGCAGTGGATCAGCGGTGGCATGGTGCGGTCGAGCTCCGAGAACTTGGTGGCCACACATTGTGCGCAAGCAACGTGTAAGCATTCCAGCAGTTTGGGGCGATCGTTGAGACTCAGCAGCTGTGAGCACCAAACACATTTGAGCAGAGCAAGTTTGGTGGAAGCAGACGAATTGGATTCCGACTGAAAATAGAAAAACAATTATACATACTTAGTTTAAATAGATAAAACCACATTATTACAACAAAAAAACAAAGCTTTCGTTCGTGTGGTTACCGCAATGTGCATTTCATATATTCTGAGTCCGAATATCACTGTTTTCGAAATGTAATATTTTCTTGCGCGTTCTTTAGTTAAAAATAAGCTCGGTAGTGTGCATTACTTAAGCAGGTCATACTAAATTTTGTTAGCTTCAGCAGCATTCGCCATAAATGCACGCATGTAAGGCTTACACATAGGTGCATAGCACACGTTCATGAATATACGGTATAGTACATAGTATATGTGACGCCCTTATGGAAAATTGTAAATGCTACACAATAATAAACGGCACCAGCCGATTTAATAAACGACATACGGGCGAGCAAATAATTCATTAAAAACCAAAACGCTCAAGTTATAATGGTTTCTCGGTTTGTCCGTACAGTCGGAGTTAGGCGTTCGTTCGTTCGGTCGGTCAGTGAACCCAATGAACTTATACCCAAACCGAATTTACCATTTCGCAATTGCAAGACTTTCAAATGATTTATATATATGTACATACGTTAAAGATTGATCAATTTTAAAACTCAAACAACATTCCTTGAAAAGCCCTTTCTAAAAATATAAAAGATGTTAATTTGATAATAAAAATGCTATCGTATTTTCTCCTTAAAAACTTTAAATATCGTATTATCTTATCGGGATCGGATTATCGCACGCCCGCATTATGTACTATACTTTGTGTAATCATCGGTTTTTATTGCTCTATGCGTATGATAAGACGTAAAATATTTAACTGAAATTAGCCACATAAACTGCGTCTCGCTGCGTTGGCTGATAACATTAACTGATAAAGCAGTCTACTAATGGGCTTTCTGATCTTCAATCCATTTGAATTCCAATCGAAAGTATTGGGAGACTTCTTATCACTATTTTTTATTGCATAAAAAGCAAAGAGATAATAGTTATAATGATAATGAAGCGGAGTAAGTAATATAATTTCTAATTTAGACGAAATTCTCATAACTGATTAATTTTACAACAGGCCTTCTTTTATTGCAGCAACTACGAGTATAAAATGTCTATTACGAAATGGTGCTCTATTTATTCGCCCTAAAATATTTCATTGAAAAAAGGTGATCTCTTAACATTGCCTGAGATTGAAAGCTCTATTACGAACATGTACATACATACATATATTAATTGCAGCATTTGAAGAATGTGGCTCAGCCAAAGAAAGAAGGCCAGAGCAACTTCAAGAAGTTAACGTAATCACGTCAGTGTTCGTTCGAATTACTAGAGGGTTAAATCCTAGAACGCTAAAAGAAATCACATCCAAATGGCACTTACATATGTGAGGTTTAGACATCTTTATTTACATGTGTGTCACTTTCAGCTGTAATTTTCTTTTTCTTGTTGAAAAGTTGTGTGAAAATTTGTAAATTGGTAATTGTTTGCATCAGCGCCATCTAAGCGTCAAATCCAGGCAAGCACCTTCTGATTGGAATTTCTAATCGTAATCGAGACTAGGATCAAAAATGTGCATGCAAACTGATCTAATCCGAAGTGAAAGGAACGCAGCCTATTAACTTTTTTATTTGTTGAGAAACTCTCAAAATTCTACGTCAACATTTTTTCATCAAAACCCATTAAAATATTTGCCTCAATTATAAAGAATTAATAATTTTTATAATATGTATTTTATAACAACTTCCATTAATTCCAACAAAATAATATGTAAAGTTATGAAATTAGTTTTTGCTTTCGTGCCAAACTTGTTAAATGTAATGTATTATTCATGTTAAATAATTACTATTTAAAACCAGTTTGTAATCATTAAGTTCATTCATTAAATCATTGTTCAATTCAACAATGTAATCATTAACATACATTAACTATAAATAATTACTTTAATTGAAATAATGAGCAGCACTATTATTGAAGTGAATATTAGAAAGGTAATTAGTGGACGTCATGATCATCAAATCGTGTAGACCAGAAATGGCAATTACAAGATTGCGAAAACTTATTAAATGTTACTCCTAGTATGTATCCATATTTTTCAAAATCACGTGGGTATATATGTGCGTATGTGTGTGAATAAACGCTTAAAGTTTGTCGGTCGACATATATGTAGTGTTGGCAACCAAACAGACGCACCGTAGTACCACCAGCATGTTCAAATATGGAGAAAGTTTTCGAGAGCGTTCGTTCATTCGTTCGTTAGTTGATTCGTGTGTGCTCGTTCGCTCGTTTCACATAAATCACTTTATCCACCAACCATCCATCTACCATTCGGCTGCCGACATGAAAACCATTCATCATAAAACACAGCCACAGCCGCACAGTTCAAGAATCCCACTAGCATCGTGAGCTCAGACATGACGAAATCTGTGCCCACTCCGAAGTACATACTGAGCTAATTCGAGCGCGAGCATGAGCACGACCACGAGCGCAAGCAAGCGGGGCCTCTGAATTTTAACCATCACTAAAAGGAAGGAAGCATCGCAAAATGTTATAATTAAAAAAAAATATTAAAGCGCGTTCAGGAATTTCTGGAATTTTGCAAGTAATCTCTTTCCTTTTTTGTATCCAGCAGGTTTTACTTAGCAAATGAATAGCTGCTGCCAGAAGGATAGTAAGGTGTCCCTATAATTATGCCGATCAGAAGATGAATCGCTCATTAATTGAAATGATTATGAAAAAATTCTTAAAAATATTTGATTGATTAATTGATGAATCGATCAGATGATGAAGGAAGGGTCGACAGGATGAACTGGAGAAACCACAAACAAATTCTAAAGGCTACGTATAAATTTGATTAATATATATTTTATGAATGTTTTCAAAGTCCGGAATTAACAACAAACTTATTAACGGCTCTCTAAGACTAACTAAAACTGTCTATTAAAGTTTAAATCATTTTCTTTCTTTCCTTTATTTATATTCATTTCGCTTCAGGAAACAAGTTACGTACATTTGTAACAAAACAAGGATGTAAAAGCGAATGTAAATATATTGGAAAAGAGTTTGAAAGTGTGGCGACTTTGAAGCACTTTAAATGGCTTTGATTTCATTTCATAAATCATAATTATTTTCATTACTTTCATAAATTAAATACACTTTCTTACCAAATTAAAGATATTGACTTTGTATACGATATAAAAACTTTTATGTGAGATCTCATGAAGGTTTCTGTTAAGAATGTTCTCGTTTCTGAAAATCTGAAACTCTTGAGCAAAGTTATAAAACCTCCGATTATCTTATCTTCAAGCCAATATTATAACATTCAGGTTGCATCTCGTTAAAGAGAGACATGCCTCCTAAACATTTAATTTTTCGCAATATTGTGAGCAGTAACAAGAGGGGGAAAATAATTTAACTAATGAATAAAACATCAGCAGAAATGAACTCCTTCGAACTCATCTCATCTCATCCCATCTATTGGGATGGCCAACATCTTTTTCACTATGTACTGATTTTCTTTTGCTGATAACTTTGTTTTGTATTATGTATTAGTATACCAAGCTTTATATGCGGTTTATTTTTACTGGTGAGTTTTCGTTTTTTATATTGTACACCGATGACAGTGGCTTCCCTTTTGGGAGATACCAGAGACACCAGGGTTGCCTTCTAACTGCTCTGGGGAATAAAATAAATATCACCCAGGTTCAGAGAAGACTAAAAATTAAATTGCAAAAACCTCAATGTCGTTACCTACTGCGCAGAAATAGCTGCGGATTGTATTGTAGCATATACAATGCCGTTTTTTCGAAGCTTAAGTCTGCCCTCAATCGTCGTCTTTAAACAGTACATACTGGATATTCTTGAAACTTTTAGAACTGGTTTGATTTTTTTGCAAACGTCATGATGTCAAAGTCAACATACATCATCGCATTATAATAAAACATGTATTTCTGTAGTCGCTCCCAAGAGCATAGCTTCGGAAAATAATTGAAACAGTGTACGAGTATTAGAAAAAGTTGAAATAATAAGGAAAGGGAATAATAAGGGAAGGAAGGAAAGCGTTCCTTGTAATGTCAAGCCAATGAAAATATGTAGTCCTAAAAGAAAATTTATGGCGGTGGATGTTCTGACAATACGTGCATCTTTCAAAGTATGTATAATCCTGATCCTGATCGTATTGCTGAGGTGTATTCAAGTCGTGCCTTCGCGTTCGTTATATGGTGTTTCCATAAAGCGGTTTTCAGTTATAAATTTTATTTTATAATTTCTAAAACTAGAGCCACTAGTTTATAGTATTTAAAGTGAATACCTCAAATAATAGTTATGTACATTACTTTGTGGCTTTATGAATTAACATAATTCATAAAGATTTCTTAAAATGAATAGACACTTTATTTTACTGACTGACAATTACGCTTAAGCATAATTTTAATTTTGCTATGGTAACCTTGTGTCGGAAAAGGTAAGTATGTATGTACATAGTACATATGTATATAAGTTAGTAAATACAGACAAATATATAAGGTATTAATGGTATCATTTGTAGCATATTATTAATAAGAAAGGGATAAAAATTACCCTACAACCGAAGAGTAAAAGGGTATCTTTATTCACGCGCTCTTTCGTTTAAAAAGGGATCTTCTTTAATCTCCTAACGGCAATCTTTCATTACTTTGCAAAATCATTAAAGAATAAGAAAACTAACGGTTCAGCTAATAACAATTCCGCCTCAATAAATCTGATCCGGTTATAAACTTTCAAGCTCTACGGCACATTCATTGGTCCTTTTTCCCCTCATCCTTTCTGAGTTCGTTG
The DNA here is from genome assembly GCA_949752815.1 of Conops quadrifasciatus. Lineage (NCBI taxonomy): Eukaryota > Metazoa > Arthropoda > Insecta > Diptera > Conopidae > Conops > Conops quadrifasciatus. Next base: position 13,766,616 of record OX457078.1, on the reverse strand, counting down.
CTCGATTGCAGGAAGAATTGACTTTTTATGCTGGTATACACAGAGTAGGTATACCTATAGTACATTATAGTATAAAATTTAACTAGTTAAGACAGTAACTAGCTATTATTATATTTAAAGTTATTTAAAAACTACCTTACCTTAAATAATTCGTTCACCCAAAATAACTGTGCTCTCATTAAAAGTAAACGCTTTACATTAGCATTCGTAAAAGTTAACTGATTAAAAAAATACCAATACCAAAAATAACGGGAAGTATTTAATCCTCTGCTTAAAGGTTACTCAGTTTATGACAAATTGACGCGTTACGTTAATGCAATTTGGTTACTTTTTGTTTATTTAGTGCAGAAGAAAAAAATTTGGGAAAATGGAATACTTTAACCAAAAAATTTTAATTATTGCAATTTTGCAACAAATTGCCGATTATTTAATTATTTATTGCTTCCTCGGTGAAGGCAAATCTCCGAATTTCAAGCAAATAATCGGCAAGTTGAAGAAATGTTGATTTGCAAAAGTTTAAATGAAGGAATGTTAAATGAAGAATGTTGTTTAATACGATAAGGCAGCGGAGTCGGTGACGGACAGGTGGTTAAGCTACTTTCAGTAGCATTGAGCCATTATCCTTCAATTAACTCGTACGATTGTAGTCTTATGTGACATCTTCAGTATCTTAAGGGTGATTTAAGGGCCACTAGATTCTTTTGCTCAGCGCTTGAATAATTATAATGACAACAATCCATAAGAATGTCCTTTCTGAGAGTAAAGAACTGCTCTTTATAAAATTTTAATTTTAATAACGTTCATTGGAAGAATTGAAAATCGCAATATATGTATATGGCAGATATATTTTTATGGTACTGTAAGATCTTGAAGGGGGTAAAAAAGCTACAACAGTTTACTCCAAAAGCACGTTGTGATACATTGAGTTTATCCCTTTCCTCTCAAAAATTCTCCTCACATTTTTAATAAATTGTGTAACCAAATTTTCCACGTCGCTGACTCACCAGTATTGACCCAAATGGATTCAAAATAACGAGCAATTTTATAAATAGTTAGTTATCTGTTTAAATAAAACCGTCTACTCTGAATTGTTCGGATGAAAACAGATGTGTTTACAGAGTCAATGCTATACAAAGCCGTAAGGTATACACAAATGGATCTTTAAAGATGACAAGTTTGTTTATTTTCTCTAAAAACCCTTAAATTTCAAATTGAATTTCGTGTTGAACGAAAACTTGGCGTGACATTTTTATTTTATTTGATTTATGACAAATTACAAACGAAGCGATAAAACATATTATTATAAAACACTATATAAACTTTAGTATGTATTTACTACAGTGTCTTTATACTATATGCATGTGCGATTGAGATAAGAAATAGAAAAAGGGTCAATTGAAATAAAAAAAGGCGATTGATATTCAAAGAAGGTCAATGCGAAGTCAGACTTGTCAATTCATATTCAAAAGGCGTCCGAACCGTTAAATGATATTCAGAAAGTGTTAATTGAAATTAAGAATACGCAATTAATATTCGAAAAACGTCCCTTCAAATTCAGAATAGTTAAATAACCTTCAAAAAGTGTCAATGGAAATGCAAAATTGCACAATTGATATTGAAAAGCCATCAACTGGAGTTCAGAAGAACAGTCGTCAATTGATAATTAAAGTTCTGTGTTAAAAAAAGTCAAATCAAACGACGATTTTGAGTTTTAATGGACGCTTTGGGGACTACTAATTACCCAAGGTTTGAGATAGCTCTTCAACAACCTGTTGGAGACTGTTTTTACACGGTTTTTTTTATGCGATTTTAAAATACCATGGTCGACATATAAAATAAACTTATCCTGTTTTTAAACGTTTTTAATTTTTTTACACGGCCGAAAAACATTCTAATTTGAATTACATCCTTTAAATTTAGCTATTCCTTGTTTTTTTTTTTATATAAACTGTTTATTTTGAAAGTGAACAAAGTTAGCACATCAAAAATCGAGATATCTAATATTTTGCCTATTACATACTGTCTTTTTTTACACTGATATTCTTTATACACCGTGTAAAAACAGAATTAGTTGTACTTACAATAAATTTTTTAGAAAAGAAAAATTTTTTAGGAGAGAAATTTTTTAAGGAAGTGCGAAGATGATATTTATACGATCATCTCAAAGTATATTTTATAAAATTCTGGCCAAACTAATTAATGTTTGGCAAACAGAAAGAATAATGTGAAAACAATCTCGAATATTGTTCGTGTTAATAATTAATTACTAAAAATCTGCGACAGATACTGACATGTACCATAATAACAATAAATCTCAACTAACAATCGACTAAATCTTACGAATAACTTTAAAAGAAACATTTATGAAAGGCAATAAATTGGGTACAAGAAATTATTATTCATTAAATAAAAGTAAACTTACAAAAAGTTAATACAGCACGTAACACACGTACTATTTTTTGTTCAATTCTTACATCATCAATCAACAAAATCTGGCGAATAAGATTAAATAAAACAGTTATTGGAGAAACTGAAATGATATTTTATACATTTATGAACAACTTTTCAATTTACTGTGACTTTTTATATGTCTATTTATTTGTATATATACATATAGTACAATGTATTGTATACATAAATATAATGAGTAATATCAATGTATCTAATTAAGATCTCTCCACAAGATTTGCACAGAGTATTCTATCTCACCATGGATTTAGATTTCTTCTACCAAACAAATTAAACCATTTAGACAGAGAAAATTGTATAATAACGTTTATACATAGGTTCATCGATTTAAATTTGTATTCTGCAATACAAATTAGCATACCATAATTACCATATAATAATATTTATACAATTTATTTATATTTATACAACAACAATTAACATTTATACAATTTTCTTTATTTTCTTTCATTTAGGCATGGTAATTTGTATTGCAGAAGAAATCTAAATCCATGTATTAATGTTATTATACAATTTTCTCTGTCTGAATGGCAATTTGTATTGCAGAAGAAATTTAAAGAAATCTTTATACCAATTGTATAATAACATTTATACAATTTTCTCTGTCGAAATAGTAATTTGTATTGCAGAAGAAATCTAAATCCATGCATAAATGTTATTATACAATTTTCTCTATCTAAATGGTTTAATTTGTTTTGCAGAAAAAGTCTAAATCCATGCTGAGATGGATACTCTTAAAATATTCCTCTTCTCAATAGTAACATAGTATTTTGTACTTTACTCGGCGATAATATGTTGTCATGATGGCACGAAGACAACAGCTTTTTTTCTAATCTGATTGTAATCCGAGGGAATTGTATGCACGAGTGTTGCCCTTTGCCATTGTTTCACCGGAGGCAACAAGCTGAAAATAGAGCTTCGTTGTAAAATGTAGACAGACCAGGTAGACAGAATTAATGTGTGAGGACTAAGGCTTTTGTGAATCACATCTGCCGTATTGGGTTTTCGGCCGAAGCAACAACTGATTTCAACAAAAATTTGTCTGTTCAAGAAGTATTCAAAATATAGTGAGGGATGAATCCCATTAAGTGTATTAGAATGTAGCAAAAGATATCCCAAAAGATCTTATCCGAAATATGTCCCAATAAAAAAAATAGGAAAAAAAAAACAGACCACGAAGTTAATTCGATCACGAAGAAATTTTAGGCCAGATAAAGTCTAAATCGGAACAAAATAAAATGTTGACAAGTCGAAGACACGCGCGTAACTTGTGGACCGTATTTATTCACCTAGTTATTGCCATAATCATACGCGATAAAATGGTATGATTATAAAAATTTATTATTTTTTTAAATGACTTTTTATTGAATTTTCTTTCTAACTATGCTGATATGTTATATTAATAAGTTTTTATTATTACTATTTATATGCGTGGTTAAAAGTAATTAAGGCCACCCATATTTTTCATGCTTAGCGTAATTTTTAGGCAACAACCAATTTTATGTTTAATTGAAATCAATTTTTGGTAGATCGTTAAGATCAAGAATTTGACCGATCGTATTTATAAAAAGTTCCAATTTCAAAAATGTGTTGTCCCCTCTTATGAATAATACAAAGAATTGTTTCTTCAAAATATTCCTTCTTTTATTAAAAGATTTCAAAAGGAAGATTTTACTGGTGGAGAGTATTTGGATTTGAAATAAGCCGCATTAAGGAAGAATTTGTTCAGCTTATTTGACTCGACGATGGCATAATTAGAAACTATGATTATGTGAAAAATATTTAAAGAAAATGTACAGACAGAAATTCTCATAAAAACTGTTCAAAATGGTAGAGATCATTTATAATCCTGCAAAATTCTTTGCATAAAAGGTACGAAATTTCCACAAAAATATAGTTATAAAGAAATAAAAAAAGGATAAGTCAAGCAAAGGAAAGGCAAAAAAATTAAACAATTAAAAGTAGTGTATTTTTTTGAAAAGCCGACAGCGAACCAGTTCAGTTCTAATGCATGTAGTTACCACAAGTACGATACTATAAAATCGCTCAACCGAAGCAAGAAACTGCTAGCCGCTGTTTCTCGTAGTAATATCGTGCCAAAGTTAGGGATGCAATGCCGGCGACGATTTTTGCATGGTAATCGCGGTTGCGGTGACTGGCAAAGTCGCGACCTACTCCGTAGTATAGACTGTAGCTAGTTCGTCAGTTTGTTCATTCTGCAATGTTCAACGGCCAACAGTGATCGTGCACCGTCGACGACTCGATAGTGCACGATCGGATCGAGTTATTCCATAACGCAGGCAGTCAGGCAGGCAGCGCTTGAGGTACTTGGGGTACTTTTTACTAGTTTGTATATTCGTAAATATACGACATGTTTTTTACTTGCTCAGCAAGTAAAAAATTCAGAAACGGAAAACTTTTACTTGATACACGAAAGCGAATCTTGTGCAGTTAAACAAATTGAGGAGTCCCAAACTACATTGCGTTTTCTCGACCTTAATGTTTTCCTTCCGACAGGACACCAAAGGTGAAGGAAGTGAAGCTTATAGAAGCAAAAAGGAAGTATGTTATTCCATAAACGTACTGTTACGAATTCTGATCTATAGAAAAACAGCAAGCAACTTTCCTTGAATAAAGATAATCTTTGTCAACCAAATTAACAACTTTGCAACTTTTTTATTGTTCTTTTAAATGAAAAGAAGATTATTACAACATAACATTTCCTTAAATAATTTCTATATTTAGAATCTAGAAATGTATACCAGCATGTACGATAAAATTTCATTGCCAAATAAAAAATGAAAATAAAATCCGCCTGAATATCTTTATTAAAGTAAATAAATAAGAGTATCATATTTTTAAAAAAATCCGTCTGAATATTTTTATTAATGTAAATAAATAATTAAATAAATAAATATCATATTTAATAAGCACAAGAAGCATACATTTGCTCCCAGTTCGTCTAAAACATAGTCACCTCCGTCGTCGATGATTTCACAAAAGAAAACTTCGAATCACGTTGGAGTTTCGTCATAAAAAACGAGCGTGTTCGAGCAATACACGAATCTGCATAGAGAAACCAGACGAACAGTAACGACGCAAGAAATTGTAGCAGTCAGACTTAACTCCAGCTACGTACGATTTTCTTTTTTGAACGAAAAGGTGAACACACTATAAAAGGTCAGAAGGCGGACATATTTACCTTTAGACTCTTGAGGCGAAGGTAAAATAAAGAGTGGGGTACCGACTCGACTCGACTTACTCATTAGACTCTAGATATTAAGTACAAGAAAGGTGTTACAAAGGACCTATTGCCGCATGGTCGATAGAACTAACGATCAGGATACAATATAACTACTAGACAAAGTACATAAGTAATGTACGTGATAATGTTTATGGACCAATTTCTTTCGAATTTGAATTCGAGGAGAACCTGCTTAATTTAATTCCTATTTTCAATCCTTAATCCTTAAGGAAGAACATATTCTCTATGTATGTATGTATGTAATACTTTGTAACATCAATATTTTTAACAAATTTATATGATAAATGTAATATACGATATTACACTTTATATTATAACGTGTTAATTAAATAGTTAATTAGTGATATTTAATCAACTTTACAAACATTGGCAAAAAAAATTAAAAACATGTGTCGACACCGAACCGTCGGTCAAAACTATTTCCGGCAATAAACGGATGTTCAACCGGAAATGCTTTGGATTGGTGGCCGAATAAAACACCCATTATAAATGTAATTGCTTTTCTAAATTATTTCACATCCTTACCCTCTTCTCAGCACTGTCGCATGGATTGCCTATGGACGATGACGATGTAGATGCCGTCGCCAAAATATCAGTGGACGGCATTTGATCCTGTTGGTTGCTCTCCTGCATGCTGGTATCGAGCTGCTCCTGCTTAATGAGTGGAATCAATGGCAAGAAATCACTCTTGCTCAAGTTCTCCAATTCCTCCAATTCCATGGCAGCATTCATTATGCCAATATATCCTTATCGCCAATTTTATATAAAAAATTATTGCTTTTCAATCTCTTTATTGGAGTTCATTTATCGTAACGTATTTCCGTTTTCTTTGCTGCCGTTTCTCTACTGCGAAAACAACCTTGCCCCTCAATTCACCGACAAATAGTACCACGAAAAAGGGAGGGTATAGACTACAGCGCGTAGCAGTGGGATCATCTACGGCGGCAGAGCCTAAAAACTTCCCTGGATACCGCGGCGCGCCGTAGAGAAAGCAAAATGTGAGACCACACCAGAAAGATTACAAAAAATCTTGGTTTATTTTTCCGCTTCAATAATTTTTGAAAAACTTTCACATTTTAGAAATTCCTTTAAGAAGGCAGCTGAAGGAAGTCTATATATCCACGTTGAAGAAATCATTTCACTGGTAATAACGTTTGATGGAATATTTCAGCTATTATATTTTTACATTTGGCGAACAATTTTTTTTTTTTTTACCAAGCGAAACTTATGTACATATATATATTACTTTGATCTTGTCGGCGTTAAAATGTTCATTTTGCTATCAACTTTCTTAAGTTCACTTAAAATGCATTTTTGGGAAACTCTTTTTGAAAGTTTTGTTTAATTAAATAAAAGGGAAAACACGAGACGGACGCTCCTCCACAGTACAGAAATTTTTACTCAGAGACGGTCGTAATTCCTGCTGCTCGGCGGCCATTTTGAATCGCATTGAACAAATTTTTTCTCGCTTATATCACAGTGTGTGTTCCAATCATCGTGTACATGCAGGTGAGCGGCAATCATGTAAGAAAGTGTGTGCGAAACAAATGACATTTGGCACAGAGATGCAATATTCTCCTAACTTTAAGATTATTATAAAAAAGTTATCCAACATGGTACCCGGATATTTTAAAAACATATTTTAAAAAAAAATCGAAAAATATAATATCTACATACTACATAAACATATAATGCCTAGAGAAATCATTATAAATTTGTAAATTATTACCCGTCATAATTCGTAAATAATTTGAAAGAGATTATTATTTCCTGCAATTTGTGTAATATCTGCAGACTTCTGAATTGTAATCTAAAGGGCACACTACACGACACAAGATTTTGCGCAAAACAGCTGATGTGCAAGTTTTTGTGTAGGGTAATGCATCATTGCACAACGGTTGTGTAAATATTAAAATTTTTTTAATATTTTTCGTTTTGCGCTAAAATTTTTTGCCGTGTAGGGCAAATTTTTCTCATATTTGCAGAATTGTTGACTGGTGAGGTCGTGCAACGAAAGAAACGGAAAATATCAATCAAAAATTCTAGTTAGAATTTAAAGAATTATAAAAAAAAATTAAAGTTAAAAGCAAATAATAGTTAAATAGAGTAGATAAATAAAGGGATTCCGACATTTTAGTGGTAAAATTTAAAAAGCTTTTTCGGATACCTATCGAGAAGTCGAGCACTACTCATCGCGCTCACTCAACCGACTGAAACAAATTTCTTGATTGTACAAAATTTTGTGCGTCTTTGGCCAATGGACGGCCAACCATTTTGCGCAAAATTTTGCGTCATCTATGGTGCTCTTAAGGCTACTTTTGAATACTGAATTTGTTTAATTTTTATATGGGTAAAGTTTATTTTTACTTCATGGCAACGAATGTGAATTATTTTATGTTGTTAGTTAAGTCTTCCGAAAGGATTTGATGATGATAAAGACAATGCATATTTAAAAAAATATTTGAGAAAATTCATACAAAACGATATAACTCTTGCGTTATGGGTCAAATTAATATACCACACAAACAATTTTTTTAATTAACCATTCGTTTTTGGCAGTGTAACGATTTGACAGCTTACATAGACTGTCAGTGAATGTTTGTTGTTTTTTTCTTCTTGATTTTCGGCAGACTTTTTTCGTGGTTACTTTATAGATTTTAATAATAATTACATTAAATTTAAATGGAAACCCTCTTGGAGCAGCAGCGGCGTTATCATGAGGAACGGGAGCGCCTCGTGAAGTTGATGGTTGACGAATATGCTAACAAGAAGAATGGTGAAAAGGAACGCATTTTTGCAGAACATCGTTTGAAATATCTACTGGAGCTTCATCACAATTCAACGACCCAACTCCGTGAGCTGTACGAAGATAAAGACAATGAACGGAAATCGGAAATACAAGCATTGTCCGGGCCAAATGAATTTACTGAGTTTTACGCTCGACTCAAACAAATCAAAGATTTCTACAAGAAGCACCCAAACGAGGTCAGTGTACCGCTCTCTGTGGAATTTGATGAACTTACCAAGGCTTATAATAATCCGGATGAGATGAGTGCATTAGTAGAATTCACCGATGAGGAAGGAGGAGGACGTTATCTTGACTTGAATGAATGTTACGAATTCTACCTGAATTTACGAGGCATTGAGAAAGTCGACTACATAACGTATCTAATGACCTTTGATCACGTTTTTGATATTCCAAAAGAACGTAAAAATCGAGAGTATCGTAAATATTTAGAACAGCTAAATAACTATTTACATCATTATATTCTTAAGATTGATCCGCTGCTAGACATTGATGCTGAAATCTTAAAAGTAGAATTGGAGTTCCAGAAGCAATGGTTACAAGGCAGTTTTCCTGGTACGACATCAAATGCCATAACATTCTTAAGTACATATATGTAAAATATACGAAAAATCCTTATTTCAGGGTGGGCAAGTAAAGAAACAGAATCGGCTCTTGCTAATACTGGCGCACATTTGGATCTTTCAGCATTTTCTAGTTGGGAAGAGCTTGCTTCATTAGGCTTGGACCGACTTAAATCGGCTTTAATGGCACTAGGATTAAAATGTGGCGGTACATTAGAAGAACGTGCACAGCGATTGTTCTCCACCAAAGGGAAGAAAACGCTAGATCCTTCCCTGGTGGCCAAGAAGGCATCAACGAAAAACTCGGGAGCAAATTCACGTGAACAAGAGCGTAACAAAGAAATCGCCATGCTGGAAGCATTTCTCTATAAATATGCCGAATTGGTATCGGAACAACGTAGTGCTAGTAAGGAAAACGTTCAGCGTAAACAAGCCCGAACAGGTGGAGAACGCGATGATAGCGATGCAGAGGCAAGCGATAGTGATAATGACGATGATCCTGATGCGGATGACGTTCCATACAATCCCAAGAATTTGCCTCTCGGGTGGGACGGCAAACCGATTCCTTACTGGCTGTATAAGTTGCATGGTCTAAACATTAGCTATAACTGTGAGATTTGCGGAAACTTCACATATAAAGGCCCAAAAGCATTCCAACGCCACTTTGCCGAATGGCGACATGCTCATGGAATGCGTTGCCTTGGTATTCCTAATACAGCGCATTTCGCCAATGTCACTCAAATTGAAGATGCCATCACTCTCTGGGAAAAGCTCAAGTCACAGAAACAGAGCGAACGTTGGATTGCTGATCAAGAAGAGGAGTTCGAAGACTCCCTGGGAAATGTTGTAAATCGCAAGACATACGAAGATTTGAAACGACAAGGCTTACTGTAAAGTGGCTTTTTTTTTAAAAAGAACGTATTGTCGGCGACGGTATATCTATTAAAAATAAAGAAGTCAATTTTTACAAAAGTATTCTTTTATTTTTATTGCAAGCACAAAACCACGATCTACTGAAGAATACTTTTATTCGATTTCTTTTGACAACAATTGCCACTTGAGGCCTAGATCTTCCAGAATCAAGAAGCTTTTACTTTTTGGAATTATAAGTGTATTTAATTAGAAGACTTCTGTGGTAATCTCTATTCCAACAGAGGATATACTGGTCATTGGAAGCAGAGCGATTTCTTCTTTACCGCTTTCGCTGCGCAAAGATTCCTGTAACCAAGGAAAATCCTATGTTTTAATTAGAAGGTTATTCAGATTAATGCTCAAAAATGATTTATACATAGGTTTCTGTCCTGAATTTTTATCAGTTCACAGCTTACCTGGTGATTCGGATTGTTTGTAAGTCGTACAAACGCCGCCTGCGTCGTATGAAGCAACACTTTAAATTTTGTATGTTGCTGCAGCTTTTCCAGTGGTTTTACCCGTTCCGCTAAGGTATATAACGCGGTACGTAATTGTTCTTCGAAATTAAGTAAAAAATTGTCCTCTACATCAGCGTTTGGCTCCGACGATTCTACATTCCTAAACTGGAAGTTGTACTTTTCGCAGATGACTGAGCCATGGCGGTAAAAGGCTAATTCCAATAGCAAGAGCTCCTTGTTGGGAATTAATTCGCGCACGGCTCGCAAAATTTTACGGAAGTACTCATTGAGGGGAGGAAAGATAGAAACATAGATTGGAGTATTGAAGGCCCGCCGTTTCTTGAATATCTGATCCGGATAAATGTTACGAATGTATAGAATGTGGTTCAGAAAAACCTCTACGGCTTCAGTCAGTATGTCGCAGAAATCTAAAAAGAGAATTCAGTTTTTCAATTAAGAGTGAACGAAACCTATTACCTTTAGAATCCATAAAGTAATGAACAGAGAAAATTATTAGTGAGATTATCTGTGGTAATGATGCAAAATAATTAATGGTCCAAAGCAATTTTGAGGTTTCTGTTTACTTATTATTCAGCATATTTTGTTTATCAATTTCAGCTATTAGCAAGCAGTGTCGTCACTACATAAGCATGGGTAACACTTGCCGGGTCAAGATATACCAAATTTGTTTTTACCCAAAATTTTGTTTTTACCCATTTACCCATTTGTTTTGTCATTCGCTGCCTGTAATACTTGCCTCTTTTCTTCGCCGTGATTTATGCTTATAAAAAAATTATGGAAAAAAAAATATTATGCCGTAGCTGGTAAAAGATTGCGAAGCACTGGTTTAGGCTATACTGATGTATATAGTTGTACATCAGTTGAAACGTATTGAACACTGCCACAAGGGGTGTTACTACTTCACACTATTTTAAATTGTTTGAAAAATTATTGTGTAGTAACATTAATATTAATAAAACAATAGTTACATAAATTTAAAAAGTTACGGAAGTTTTATAACTTATGAAATACTATGTTACATTTACAAAAATCATTATTGTTAAACGAATATTGTCTAACTAATGGCAACACTGTGATAAGCTTCGCATAGCTGTTTAATAAAGAGCCAATTACATTATTTGGGGTTTTATTATATTAAATATTAATTAAAACCATTTGTAAGAATATTAAAAGTTGTCGAAGGTGGAGATTTTTATTGATACGGAATAAAAAAAATGAATTTCGGTTTCATTTTGAAGATCCAAATGTGAATCTTTGGTCTCTTCGGAGTTTCGGCTCCTTACCAGCCGGAATGAGTTTGAGTTTCGAACCGTTCTTTCAGTAATCAGCCAAACTGTTACACCAAACTCGCCGAGGAAGTTTTCTAAGGACTCTCGAGGTCTCACATTTGATCACCCTACAGTCTCTAAGTATATCCAAGTAGTCGAAGCCAGGTAAACGATCGTCTGTCTTACCGATCACATACTCCAAGACCTGCTTGGAAAGTTTGGTCTTAATTTCGTTCCAGTCCTCACAGATCCGTCTGACTTTATTGAGTTTAATTCCTGTTCAATTTAATATGCGCACTCTGGTTGTCGTTAACATTTTGAAACCTTTGCGCTTTTGATAACGTGCACGATATCTATTTGGGAGAGGTTTCACTTCGCCGCTCCTTAACTTGATGGATTGGAGAAGTTTCTGTTTTTTTCAGAAAAGTCCTTCAGAAATACTGAACGAAAAGGATTTTGTACTGGTCGGTTTTGAACACCTGTATATACACCTTTGAATATTTAAAATGGCGGATTTTGTGCAGTAGATTTTAGTGGCGCTTTTTGAGTAGACGTCATCTTTTAAAGAAGAACCATGGATGGCATGGCGTCTAACGCACAGGGCATATACGAAGGCATATAATAACAATACGGGCTATGATACGCCCTGGATATATGTCAAAAAATCTTTATCCCTGTTCTTGCTTTGCGGTAAGTTAAAATACAAGTGCAGACATTTTTCAAAACCAGTAGTTCTTCTCTTCTGCCCTTGAAGAATAATCTCTGGTAATAACGACACAAAGGAATGAAAGAAAGAGATAGATAAAGTCACAGGATGTGATGCTAACAAAGAATATCATATCTCCGTCTCCTATTTCCTCCACGTTGTCCAACAACCCTTCGGACATTAAAAAACTGACGTTTACAAGTGGATTTAAAATAAATTTTCTGCGAAAATTGATGCAAAATGATTGCAGAACTAATGTGATATTTATTTATATAAAAAGATTTTATGATTAACGGTCTGCAGGATGAAGCGTTTTTTTAACTCTAGGAAAAGCAACGAGAGGTACATAAATCTGTGATAGTTTAGCTGAAAAAAAAATTGAATTAGGTGAGAAATGGTTAGTCACTTCCTTGAAAGTAAAATATTTCTGCCGGTTAAAACAATTTTTTGTTATGTCAATGTTTTCTAAAATATGTCTAAAATAATAACAACTCTGCACAATTTCATTAAGTTTCTATAAATGAAATTATTCGAATTTTGTTTTTGAAGAAAGTAGATTTAACCTATAATTTGTTTTTGTTGCTCCTCTCTATGCAATGAGTTTACCGTTTTCCCTCTCTTCCGCTAAACTGAAATATTGACATGCGAGTACAATGAAGTAGAGTTAGTAGACTTTCACTGTTCGCATTCGATGTGTGTGACAATCCACAAGGGCGGAATTGTGGGCTACTCCATGAAGCAAAAATTAATTAATAAGATAAATCAATATAAAATATTGTGAAACAAAAACTATGTAAAAAGAGCAGCCACGGGTATTAAAAATATGGAGAACTGAAACAAGTTTTCACTATTTGTTGTATTGAAAATATTTATCTCGGCTGCAATTGAAATTGTGCGTTGTTGCATGAAGAAAACCCTTTGTACTCAAATTTAAAATTCAATATCCTTGACCTAGTCAACATCCTTGAATGCAAATAGTAAATAAAAAAACTTTTAGCCAAGACCTTAGATTTATAATAGATTTTCATTGACTTTTCATTTAAATACACAGGTGATATAATGAATATTATTCCTTCAACCAAATGGATATTAACAACTGCTCAATGTGAAAATGTAAGTTGGATTATATTTATACAAGGATAAATGGATTGGTTTAATATTAAAACTTTTAAAAAATATTGATTTTTCGTGCTTAAGTGCCTAAGTTTCGAAACTTCAAGCTTTATTAATTTTTTTTACCAGGGGGATCGACAGAATGTGTTTAAGTGTGGTCATACTTAATAAAATTGTAACCAAGTAAACAGCGCTAAGCGTCTCATCTCTCACCTTTTCATTTTTCTAGCCTTATTTCTTTGAGCCCATCGAAACATTTTGTCGTGAAAGCTACGAAAAATACTAGAAAAGCATAACTAGTATTTTAAAGCATAAAGAAAAGCATAAAAGCAAAAAATTTATATTAAACTATAACTAAAAATAAAACTAACCCAAATGTCTGTAAGATACATTAATGAACATTTCACTAATCTGAAGCTGACATTAAAACAATTAAAACAATGAAATTGATATTCTTTAGCATAAAGGGATTAAGGTAAACAACAAAACAAACTTCCATGAGAAAAAGAAAGCGCTCTTGTTTTGTGAGGAAAACAAATAGGGGCAGACAAAAAGACGGATTATTCAAAGTTTCTTTTCGAAGGATGAAAGATCAACCACCGATAATTTTTTATTTTGGCGTGAATGAGGCCAGAGATATACATACATACAAATTTAATTAAGCTATTTCAGCAGAAGCATTCGATTGGAGGATTATTAATATTAATTTTTTGTGATGGGGTTTGTCTAGTTTGGTTTAAAGCCACATCGGAATTTCGAAAATTTAATATTTCACAGAATGGAAAATCATGACCATCGTGGGCCATCAAATCAAAAGCCCTATAATGCACCGAAATTTAATAATGATAAGCTTATATTTTATGATTTCAAAGCTATAGCTCGTTTTCATTTCTTTCTCCTTTTCCTTCTTTGGAACGTAAAACTTTTATTTGTGTTAATGGACAGTTGGTGGGTTAGCAAAGCTCATCAGTTCCAAAGCTATGTCGACGAGGTATAGCCAGTTCGTACACTTACATTAGAAACTCTAGTAGTACAATGACAGCCAAAGTGGATATATAGAGACTTCACGAATTTGAATAGTTAAATGATATCATACAAGTAAAATAAGTTCACAAAAATTTAAAAAGCATTATGAAAGAAAAATCCACTAAAATGAGAAAATAAGTCATGACTTTTCCGACAATTTTTGTCTGTCGCACACAACGAGATAAGAAATTCATAAACCCAGTTTTTGTTATTGTTTTCTCATTCATGGATCAAATACAGATGTGTCATGTAAAGAACATACATATGAATAAGTAAATTTATATTTAAAACTATTTATATACATTGGTGTAAAATATTTGAGTTACTTTATATGTATTAACTTAACTAGCTACATTTATTTTGCCATCGGATTGATTTAAAAAAAACTGTTACAAGTCACACATCTGGCAAGGCGGAGGGCTAAAAGAAACCCACCACAGCCTGTATTTGCTTTCGTAGGTGTTGTTTATACGTGCGACTGATTGCATCCCTCATGTTTACATTATGGCGACGAATCGCAGTGCTGCCTGTGTTTTTGTTGCTGTTTTGCCAAGATCGTCACTTTGAAACATGTGATACCATACCGGATGTTATTATTTGAAATAAAGACTTTGCAAATCTTACCCATCTCTTTCGTACTACTGTGAAATATTGTTTTTTCTTTGAAATAAAAGTGCGATCTGTTACAGGTGTAAACAACCTCATAGAGTAGTGGGAGAAATTACTTACCCCTAGAAATGGGGTTTCTCAAGCCAAGTGATCATCTGAATGGCCTAGGTTTCCTACCTCTTTAACTCTTGTGTTAGCAAAGTAGAATCTCCAGGGTTCGTTTAATTTTTTTAATTGCAATTATAGGGTAAGGCGACGACGAGTTAACATATTTTTCGTTAATTTAATCGGATTACGGGTCATTCTCAAATTAATTTTAAAAACCAAGCTGAAATTGATTTGCTTTAAAAAAATTGATATAAATAAGAGCCCTATTCTGTTTTTATTGCAAAAATCAACATGCCTCTGAAGAAGAACGTAAGTATGGCCTTGCGATAAATAACACCCTATTTATTAACTACGACGAGTAGAATCAAGGTTTTATTGCAATTAATTTTTTTTATTACAGGGGCAATCATTCTTGAAACGTGCTAACACTGATAAGCTGCGTGACGTGTTCCAGAAATATGCCACTGTACAGAAAGATGGTGAATATTACATTACTAGCGAAGACTTTATAAGGAAATTTTTGGGACTCTTTACTGATGAAGGATTTAACAATGTAAGTGAAGCCAAAGAAAAAATGCAAAAAAGGTTAAAAAATATCTGGAATGGCCTTGTCAAGGCCAAACAAAATTCTGAGGCATTTCAGTAATATCGACGGGAGTGTTTATAGTACGTACTTTTAATATGAGAAAGCAAGTAAACTACGACTTACAGCATATTTTCATGCATATATACTTATAGTTATACATATACTCATGTTTTTATTCAAGTTGTTCGTACCGCATTTAGAAAAAAATCGAAATTAATATTAAAAATGTCAAAATATTTTTATTTTTGTCCTAAAGTTGCACTAAAGGGAGAGAAAAGTTGCAAATAAAATATAATTAAAAAAGAAGGACCAGAACTGTTGACAAGGAGCGCTTTCTTTACATTCTACATTATATTCAGATTTCCACTTATGCAGATACAAGTATTTTGAAAGAAATTTACTTTTAAGTAAGCAAAGTGAAGCAAGTAAAAGCTTTAATTTCGGCCGGGGTTTATATACCTTACACCCGGTGAACTTTCTTATATAATTTTTATAATTATACAATTCCTCGCAAAAGTCACCGGAACGGAACTCATTCGATAAGTGAAGGGAGTAAGAACTCAAAACACTCAGAAAATACTCATAGAGTAATGTGTAGTCTTATGAAAAATGCCAAAACGTCACTTGCCGAATCGTTTGGCGCCTCTCATAAGAACTACACGTAATCAAGTAATTCGATGCTGTTTGCAGCGTTAATTGGGCCTCGGCTGTTACTCTCTGCTTCAAATCGGCGAAAATAACGAAGCAGAATGATCGATAATTTTCTTGTTTTTGTTCACAGAATAAGACTATATCTTATAATCTTTATTATAATGCTATCGAGAAACTTTTTCTAGGAATCGGTAAAGCTTCTAGCCGGGATTGCCGACACAAGCAAAGATGGATTAATTTCATTCTCAGAATTTCAAGCCTTTGAAGGTTTACTCTGCACTCCGGATGCACTTTACAAAACGGCCTTTCAGCTATTCGATCGGAAAGGAAATGGATCCGTTTCTTATGGTGATCTGATTTAGAATTAAATAATAGAGCAAATGTGCTGAGTTAATAGAAAAATTGTTTAACATTTTTATATATTATCTTGCAGTTGACTTTGCTGAAATTGTTGAAAAAACGGAACTACACGCAAAAATTCCTTTTAGCCTGGATGGTGTATTTATCAAGCGTTATTTTGGAGAAGTGCGTGAGCCATGGATTGTAATTTCAGAATATAAAGAAACTTTTAAGAAAACTTTGTTCTAGAAAAAACAACGTGTTATAAACTATGCAGAATTTACTCAGCTCTTGCATGATTTTCACGAGGAGTATGCTATGGAAGCATTTCATAGTAGAGATCCAGCTGGATCTGGATATATCTCATCTCTCGATTTTCAAGACATAATGGTTAAAGTGAAGCGTCACTTGCTTACACCCGACGTCAGGGATAACCTAGTAGCGGTATGAATTAATAAGAATTACTAACATAGCACAAAAGTAGTAATTAATTACATATACATATTAATACAACAGAAAATCAATGATGATCAGAGAAGATAATTATAAGCAGGATATGCAAGAAAAAAATGAAAAAACGTTCTCCGCCAAATACTTCATATGTAAAAAAAATTCGCTCGACCTCAGTGCTCTTAACATTTTACCAACACAATATTTTTTTAAATATGCCAGAAAACAGATAATATGTATAATACGCAACGAAATGTGCAAGCACAATACGAATGCTTAAAAGTATCTTCCCTGATAATGATGTATGTATGTCTGTATGTATAAATCTTATTAGAACAATGCATGTTCTAGATTACGGAAGGGCACAAAGTGAGTTTTCCCTACTTCATGGCATTTACTTCTCTCCTTAATAACATGGAGTTGGTCAAGCGCATTTATTTGAATGCTACACATGGTAGTCGCACGGAATCTGTTACCAAAGATGATCTTCTGTATGCTGCACAAACAATGAGCCATATTACTCCATTGGAAATCGATATTTTGTTTCAATTGACAGGAGCGCTTCACCAAACTGGGTAATTAATAACATGGCTGAGAGAATAGTTTTCAGTTTATGCCGCATATAAAATCCAAATAAAGCCATCCATAAAGCAATCCATATAAATCGCATATAAAGCCGCCTTAAAATTTTTACTTTCATTCATTCATAAATAAATATTAAAATCAACCTATGAATCAACTCATGAATCTTGAGTTGATGCAAAATTGTGAAACTGTCGAAACATACCTACATATGTTAAAAATCAGCTGTTTCGCACAACGCTTTCGCACTTTTTACTCCAGGTCCGCGGCAAAGAAAAATGCAAAATGATTTTACGGGCAAAGTTGTTCAAATTTCGCAATTTCCACTATTGTATGTTTTATTAAAAAATCAAAGTATAAATAATAATAAAATATAGCCCTAACCTTCCCATTAATTAAAGCCATTCTCAGTTAGGTCCCCCAAAAATCTACAGCGCTCCCCACCTAGCAAGGAAATCCTTGCACTTTCAATCCCAAACAGCCTATGATAAAGAATATTCGTGCCAAATTTCATAACGACCTCTATTATTTTCGACCTCTATTAATTTCGTCTTATTAATAACACAATTCAGGCGCATTGTCTATGGCGACTTAAGCAACATTTCACCTGAGCACTATACAAAGCATATAACTACACGCTTGGCTGAAATTAAAGCGGTTGAGAGACCTGAGGATCGATCGCCTCTCATTCAGGTGCTGGAGAGTACGTACCGTTTTACACTGGGATCCTGTGCGGGAGGTACATTATACTCGTAGTATAACGAAATGTGCCCTGTTTTACTTTTTTAAATTATAGCTGTTGGCGCTACTGTAGTTTATCCAATAGATTTAGTTAAGACACGGATGCAAAATCAACGTACTGGTTCATACATTGGAGAGGTTGCCTACAGAAACTCTTGGGATTGTTTTAAGAAGGTATTATTTAAAATTAAGAATAAATGTGTGTTGAAGCGCTTCATCCTAATTTCATATTCTATTTTAACACAAGGTTATACGTCACGAGGGAGTTTCGGGACTATATCGCGGGCTGCTACCTCAATTAATGGGTGTAGCTCCCGAGAAGGCGATCAAGCTGACAGTAAATGACCTTGTTCGTGATAAATACAGTGACAACCGGGGTAATATATCGCTGTTAGCTGAAATTTTAGCTGGTGGTTGTGTACGTTTTGTTATAAACGACATTTCAACTCCACAACACTAAAGAGAACTAAAAGCAATATTTTTTTACAATTATAGGCTGGTGCCTCACAAGTAGTCTTCACGAATCCATTGGAGATTGTGAAAATTCGCTTACAGGTTGCTGGTGAAATTGCTGGCGGCGCCAAAGTTCGTGCCTTAACAGTGGTTCGTGATTTGGGATTGTTCGGTCTATATAAAGGTGCGCGCGCTTGTTTGCTGCGTGATGTTCCCTTTTCTGCCATATACTTTCCGACTTACGCTCACACAAAGTCACTGTTCGCTGATGAAGATGGGTTTGTACCATATTGTTTGACCCACAGCAAACCAAATTAAAAATAACAATTTATCTACTTTCAGATACAACAATCCGTTTACTTTATTAGCAGCCGGAGCTATTGCTGGCGTACCTGCTGCTTCGCTGGTTACCCCCGCCGATGTGATAAAAACACGTCTGCAGGTGGTAGCTCGTTCGGGTCAGACAACTTACACAGGAGTCTGGGATGCCACCAAGAAAATTCTTGCAGAGGAAGGGCCGCGAGCCTTCTGGAAAGGTGCAGCTGGTAAGTTTTATTCGCTAAAGAATAGTAACTGTAATAGTTAGTCGTTATTATTAAAATACGAGTATAAAAATATATTTTTATCCTTTTTTAGCCCGTGTCTTTCGGTCATCCCCTCAGTTCGGCGTTACTCTGGTAACCTACGAATTGCTACAACGATTATTTTATATAGATTTTGGAGGCTCTCATCCCACTGGTTCTGAAGTCCACAAAACTCAGCCAATAGATTCACAGCAGTTAGTTAATCCAGACCACGTAGGCGGTTACCATGCAGCGGTACCGCTACTGCACGGCATTGAATCTAAATTTGGGCTTTATTTGCCACGTTTTGAAGCGAACAAAACAACATTGGCATCTACAGCGGTCGGCTCATGATGAACACATTTCAGAGCCTTCTGTTTATTACGATTGCGCTTAAATTTACTATTAATTAATACAGTAATCATGAAATGAATCCATGTATCTTTTTTAGGCAAATTTATTATATATTTATAAGGAAATGTTAGAAAGTATATGGAAATGTTGATAAATAGAGAAATTAAAATATAGAGATCAGCTTTTTATCGCGCAAAGTTTTACTTAATCCAATCAATGGGAAATAAAAATAAAATAAATCTCTTTTCCTGCAATGCCGCGATCCGCCGACGGCGACTCTTTTTATTGAATCTTATGGAAGATCGAAAGTTTTATTATTTACTCAAAACTATTCGTTAGAGAAACCTTTATACAACTTCATATAAGCGCCTCTCAAAAAATGTGGACAAGATTGTACGATTTGCAATCCGTCAGGATTTCCTTCTATAACATATCATCGCATTACATCATTCGAGTTACAAAATATATAGAAAGACTATCTTAACCCTTAGAAGTGTTTAGATTTAATTTTTCATTGAAATTACAATTAAACTTAATTAAATTAACTAAAATTCAGCACCAACCTTTATTCATAAAGTCGACCAACTTTTGGTTCACTACTTCGGAAACCGCATTTTCAATCAAAATGATTTCCCGAGACGTGAGGTTTGCCGTTTGAATTCTTTGGGCCAAAGCTTCAAAAAGCATCGAGGTACTACTTCTTGTAGCATTGGCCAAAAGTTCTTGAGAAATTTTCTCAGATGCCATGTCTAGGAGCTGGAAAAACTTTTCCCTTATCCGTTTCGGGATTTGTTCACACCTCATCCGTTTCGGGATTGTTTCACAGCTCGTCGGTTTATCAATTGGTTCTGAAATGGCCATCTCTGACGAGGCTGTCAGAGTCCCTGACGTGTTTGGAGTCTCCGGCCTGTCTGGAGTGTCCGGTGAAGTGACCTCCGGGCTAATTTGCAGGTTTCCTACACTGTCGCTGTTAAACAACTTTTTTGTTTCTTGCTCACTATTATGTATATAAAAATACTCACCGTCTGGGAAAGGAGTTCAGAAAACTCATCTGAGTATAATACTTCCACTTCGGCTGCATGCTGTCTTTTTCACCACTGCCAGACGGCAATTCTTTATAAGACCGCCTGATTCTAATAAATGTGTCTCGGAGGCCCTTCCATCGCTTCTTCAAAAATTCCTCTAAAATTAAGAAAATAGTATATTTCAGTGTAGAATGAAACATAAACCTACCTGGAACATCTAACCGCTCGCCAATTTCCTTCCAAATCTTTTCCTTTTCCTGGGTATTTTTATACCCTGAAGCGGACGGGTTGTATAGCTCTTCGTGGCACCGAACCTCTTCTATTATGCGTTCGTCTATATTCATCTTTTAGTTACCTAAAGTTTGTTTATTTTGAATAAACTTGAACAGATTCGCAAATATTCAGCGATACAGAAATCCCAGATGTTTATCGGTAAAAGGTAGGTCATATTGTTTTCTGAAACAAAGAGAGTGAGCATAGAGATATAATAGATCTATTGCAGCGGCTGGCGTAGCGGCTTCTTGCCCATAGCAACATATGCAAATTGAGCTGCCAGCCGCGGCGGCCTCAACAACGTCACGTGCAGTCGATCTATTTCTATTTCGATAGCGATACCACTGCTCTTGTTCTTCTTTGGCTTGTTTAAATATTTTCCTAGAAAATTGAAGCGCTCACTGCTGCAGTTATTATTTTGTTTCGTAGTCCGACGTGTGACAACTCTTATCGCACATCGCCATCGCTATCGCATTGGATGTGTCTTACCTATGAGAGCGAGAGAGAGAGAGAGAGAGAGAGAGAGAGAGAGAGATAAATAGAGAAATATATAGAAAAAGATAGAGATTGAGAGTGAGACAGAAACTATCGCGGACGCCGAGCGCTAAATTGTGTTGCTACAGTAGCATGGCGATAAAATATTGCGCCAGCCGCAATGGTCGACACAAGCATTGCCAGGCGACAAATTCGAAAAGGCTAAAAGATACAGGGTGGACATGAATGAAATTTCATTTATGGCCGAACGTTGCGAACGTTGCGTTTATCGTCAATTCTGCTTTTTTATTTCCAAATTTGTTGTATGTTTACAATAAAAAAAATGAATAAAGCAGAACTAACTATAAACGTAACGTTCGCTGATCAGAAATCTGGCCCTTAATAAATGTAACCTCAAATAATGAAGAATTGTTAACAGTTGCTCTTTGTGCTATTGCAACACGCTACTTAAATAACATAAAGTAATTATTGTCTATAAAATAGAAATGCTTTTTTCTAAATATATTTATTTATCTACTTGTCTAGAAATTCCAAAATAAGATAGTTTTAGTTTCTTTTTAAAATGTTGCATACATTTTCGTCACTTTTTTATCCAATTGCGACGCTTGCGCCATTTATGCGAGTATTGGCATTAAATGACGGTTTATGAAATGACGGTTGAATGTCCAAAAACCGTGCATTGTGTCGATTCTCTTGATCCTAACGGTTCCTATACGGTTCCATAACGATTAAATTGAAATATATTTGCAGATAAAAAGTTTTTTAGTTAAACGCTAGCTGCCTAAAGAAAGCCTTACGACTTAGAGGGCTAAGACGATCCGATAAAAAGTAGGATTTCAATTGCACCGAAGAAGATGTATCAAATTGGGCACATCTTTTTTTATTAAGTATTTAATAGGATGTATTATATTAAAAATACAATTGTGTGTATGGTGACGATTCATTGCTTTAAAATTACGAATTAACGAATTCACGTAATGGCAAATATATTTATATGTACATATGTACGAAACGAAATATTCGCCGCTATTTTCAGTGTTATTGCCGTATTTTTTCTAATCCTTAACAATCCTTTAAAATATCTCTTATAAAGTATATAAAATTGAAATAGAAATTAACTATAGTCCTCTAATGGTTTTCTATGTGAGATTTTTCAGACTGCGCAATTTTGTGGAGTCTGCTCGCGATGGAGATGAGAGAAATTGAAATGTTTTGCCCGATTCAGACGATAATGGCGGTAACGATGATGATGCTGATGACGATGGCGATAACGATAGCGATGATGATGGTGATGGTGAAGAATTTATAGATAATGGATGAATAGAGTGCTCGGTTATGGGATTCATGGCCAATTTGTGCGTACCTTCTGTAGAGAGAAATTCTGTTATTGAAGGTGGTTTATCTCCACGAAATGGTCTAAATTGTGGAGTGTTTCGTACAAATTCTTCAATATTCGATAGACCATGATTTGATTGTCGCACTGACGCCGAACGTGCTTCCAATTTTGGAGGCAAAACCAGGGAAGTGTCTAAGACAGCTTTACCATCGTATGTGACTACGGCACCGCTTGGGAGAGTTGCGTCGTGGGTTATTGTATGATTATCTGGAGGTAAGTAATATGTATTGATGCGCTCTGCTGCTTGTGCCTCCTTGTCTTCGCTGTCATCATCATCATCATTATTATCATCATTACCATTTGAATCAACGATTTCAGCAGCATCCAGGCCGCTACCGTTCAGTAGCTCCTTAATCATCTGAAGCTCATTGTTACTGCTTTCGTCCGTGCCACCATCGTCAGCATCAATTTTTCCGATGGTCACATCATCGTAAGCCATTGGCTCATTGGCTTCTTCCTCAGAATCATTTAGAAGCTCTTGATATGACGGTTGGCGCGGTTCGACTGCAGCTGCATTCTTAAGAGTGCCGACGAGAGGCAAAGCCGCTGTCAACACCGGAGGAGACGATATAATTTTACGTATTATTGTAACGTTGGTGCTGTCCGGCGGTGATGGTATAAACATCGGCTCAAAGTTAAGTTTCTGTGGACTTTTCGGAACAGTGAGAAATAGCGTGTCTGTTTCCATAACCTCATCTATTTCCGTTCCAGCATCTTCGCGGCGAAGGGCAATCTGTTGGACGGCTGCAGGCGTCTCATCACCGTCAGCACCATCTGCTTTGTGATGAATGATTGGACGGAAGCCGCTTTCCACAACAACCGAGTCCGGTTTGAATCCTAAATTTACGGCGGGCTTCATTGTGGCAATTTCCAGTGAAGTGGGCTCTTCTTTCACTTTGTGCACATCAAAAGGGTGCTTAAAAATGGGTGCTGGTGGTATTGGCGGCGGCGCATTCGCCGCAGAAGACTTAACGCTTGCTGGTGGCTTTCTCTGTGAGGGAACAGGCTTGTGTACATGAACGGGCTTCTTTTCGTGCTTATTATTAGCCGATGATTTACTGTTGAACGCGTTCGGAAACGGATTCGGATTCGGATTCGCGGTGCTTTGAGGCAACGAATCTCCGTATGGTACCGGAATAACTGGCTTCACCAGTTCTGTTGGCTGGCCGAGTAAGAGCACAGAGGCAGCTATGGGTTGTATCGGAAAGGTTGTGTCTTTCACAAACGGTTTCAGAATCGTTGGCATAGGTTTCCGAAAGTGATTCACTATAATTGAAGCTTGTGGAACAATTGCATTAGCTGGTTGCAGCGATGGATAGCGATGTAGCTGCTGGGGCAAAACGGGTTTTGTCTGGGAGGCTTTCTTTAATGGCGCTGGAAAAGGCCGTCGACCAGGAAGCTTAACTGGCCGAAAGAGGGGTGCGTTTTGCGGCGGTCGAAGGTACTCTGAAAGACCGATTGTTTTCTGAGGTGGTAATGGATGATTAGTGAAATTTTTCGGATGATGATGATGATGAAAATGAGAAAGATGAAGAAGGTGCGTAGATGATTGAGATTGTGATGGTGATGGCGATGGTGATTGCAGGTGAACGGTTTTTTGTGGCGGTTGAGCATTTTGATTTATATGAATATAAGTTTCGCCGTGTAAGACATTTGTGTCCTCCGCGGATGAGATGAGCGGCCGTTGGGGCGATACCGCGTCGGCGGTCCCTATGGGTATTTGTGACGATGATTGTGGCTGTTGCTTCGGAGAGTGCTGGCTGGTGTGCGTTGATGTTGGCTGTTTGTACTGATTGCCGCTCGACGCACCCAAATTAGCAGCCGTCTGCTTATTCCTCAGTATGATGCTCTCTTCAAGAGCTTCGGCGGCGCGGATTCCATCTGAAATCAGTTTAGTTATTTCCGTTGATTTCGTTATTTCAAAAGTCAATTTAGGCGGTGTTCCGTTCATATTGTGATTCTTAATCAAGTCTGTTTGATGCTTCAATAAAAAATTATCGTTGGGGCTGACCTTGGTTTCGTGGCGAATCGATGATTCGGCGGCAGTATCCTCTTCCGAAGCATCAGCCGGCGCGGCCGCCGCTACTTTTACCTCGTGCTGCTCGGAAGCGGCGTACGGTACATCGTCGCATGCGTCGTGCACGTGAATCCGCCAGCCGAGATAGCGATGTGTGAAGCACTGATAATATACCGTATCAGGTGTTCGGCTATCGGGCTTCCACGTTATGACGCCGGGCTCGCCGGGCTCGCATTTCAGAGTGAGCGTGCGCTGGTAGGCGCCGAACGACTGGAAGTCATCGGCTGGTGGACCGTCCGGGTCAGGGGTCCAATTGCATAAGCGGCCCACACCAATCGGGGTGATTTTACCCGTCCTCGAACGACTCACGCCGGCGTATATGTGAACTGACTGCAGTGAGAAATAACCGTATAATAATCGTATTACCAATTACCGTTGCATTCCATCCAGCTGACTTACTCTTTTCTCTTCGTCGGTTTTGTGCTCGTAGCCGCCGATGGAATCGTCGGTGATGTAGAAGGGATGATATTTGGCGGGAATGTCCGAATTGTTGCCAGCTTCCACCACGAATGTGTAGGTTTTTCCGCGCACAACATGTATTTCCGGTATGAGTAGGCCATTGATGTACCAAGAGATGCCCCAACCGACATGACCTGCGGGAGAATTGGAAATGCATGACTATCACGACCAGACGTAAAACGGGCGGCCTGCTCTTATGTACCGGTAATGGCTGGATAACCATGTTTGCCACCGGTTGGTCCCATTTGGGCATAAAAAACGCCATCATCCGGCTCATAGCATTGAATGGGCGGGATATCCCAGGCGTCGGCAGTGCTGGCCGGTTTCGGAGTGGCGGCTGGCTTTTGGCTGCCTGCTGCTGCCTCGGAGCGCCTGTTCGTTTGGGGCTGTCGCTTATTTTTCTGCAAAGCTTGAGCACGATCTTCGTAGAACTCTTCTTCTGGCTCACGATTCTCTGCATTGGAGTGCTCTATACTGTCGTTGCTCTCATCTGATTCCGTAGTGTTTCTGGTCACATCCGACATGGGGCAATTCCATGTGGGCTGGCGGCCAAAATCTATGAGCTGGGTGCGTTTCGTATATTGCGAATGGAATGAGGCCTCTTTGCGCTCATTGAGCGGACCAATGGCCCAGACAATAGCCTGTGAAACATTGACAGCAATCGGAAGGTCGTACTTATCGGTCGCTTGCAGGGAGCGTTGATAGGTAACAATGGAATAACCGTTAACCATGGCAGCATTGAGCAAGCGTATGGAGTTGGTATTATCCTGAAAGATTTTTGAAATTCTATAATGCCAAACTGTTTGCGAAATTATCATTAGTTTTCTAGCCATTTTACCTGAATGTTGATGTCGGGGCAAGTACCGCGGCCACCGGAACATTGAGACTTATCATCCAGATGGTAATCCTGGGCGAAACCTTTGCCAGTTTCTTTATCAACCCAAGCGACCACTGCATCGGCTCCTATCATCTCAGAGCGATCCTTAGAAGGCGAGATGCCGAACGACATGTACTCATTATTCGCTAAAAAAAAACGGCAACGAATTGAAAAGAAATTGAACTGTGAACACTCGGAGCTGTACGTATTCATCACGCATGTACGAGAATACCACGAATATACGATATAGTAATGTACAATATGCGAAAGCTGAATCAATGAAAGTTGTAAGAATTCCTCGACCATGTTTACACATACTGATACTTTCTTATATGACGACGACGACGACGACGACGACAACAACAGCAGGAGCAACAACAGCAACAAGTTATTTCATAGCCATAACAATATAACAACATTTGTCTTATATTTTTCTTGGTTTTTTCTCATTCTGTGTAGATATATCGTACGGTATGCCGGCAGTGGTCATGTAAAGATCTGTTTTAGGGGCGAGATAATTGGGAGAGGAGTAGGTACAAATACCGGTGGTATATTGCATGAAAATACACTGTGCAATAACAATTTTCCAATACATATTATAACATATAACTAGATTTGAACAACTACGAGTGCGTATGAATGCATTAAGACTTTCAACGAAATCAAATCACGGTAAAAAACTTTTAGGACAAATCAACTCGTGGAGGATTATTATTTTATTATATCTCATTACACTCAATAAAAGTGTGGTAATTCTTGTTAAATTTTGCATGATGATTAAAATTATGATGATTCTGGAGACAACAAAGAAGGAGACTGATCAAATTTGACGCAGAATGACGGAAATCTATTCTGAAAAACATTATTAAAATATAAACATATTCACCCAATGAATGTAATTAAAGAAAACAATACCATTGTGAATACATTATTCACTTCTTGGGATTTAAAATTGAGACCATTGTGTATACAGTATGCTCAATTGTGTGTAAATGGTGGCCTCCATGCGGCCTCCAAATTGTGTGTAAATAGACCAAACGGCATGGTCTATTTTAACTTTTCGTTCTATTTAAATATTTTTTCGTTCTATTAGTATTAATATTATCGAACCATAATCAACTTTTATTGGTATTAAATATTTGATGTTGTTAATTTTTCAGTGTAACAACATTCCGCAAAGTATGTACTCTTGTCGGAGAGCTAAAGAGTTTCAGAAGATTTAGCAGAAGTGTCTCAAACAACCCGTTTTTACTGGTAATTTCTTTCGCATTACCAGATGATGATAATGATGATGATGATGATAATGAAGAACAAGAAAATGATGATGCTGGTGGAAGGTGAAACGAAAATGGAATGGCAAAATTTTGAATTACGGTGCTTTTTGTGGCTACTTCCAATAATATGGCCGTTGTTGCTTCTGCAGTTGTTGACGCCGCTACTAAAGGTTTTCAACGTTGGCGTTTGCTAGTGATGATAGTGATGACGATAGCGATGGTGTTGGTGATGATAATGAGAATGGCGATGGCGATGGCGGTGGCGATGTCGATGTCGATTATGCAATAACCTGTCGTAATTTGCAACTTGTTATTCTGCTGCTAGTACAAAGCGACAAAGCGACCAGCTTCGCTGCTAACTGTATTTTTTACCTACTAGTACGCGTTATACTATGTATGTATGTTGTTTTTTTTTCAAATTTTTTTTTATGTTTTCATTTTTCTTTTAACTTTTAACTGATTTCAGTAAGTATAAGACTTATTATGTAGATTAAAAACGAAAACCAGTTAAGCACCCGTTTTTTTTTTGTTTTGCTTTTCCTTAATTAATTCCTCTTTTTTTTTTGTGTCTTTTTGGGTTTTTTGTTTGGCATGTTTTGCGTAATTTCATTCAATTTGACAGCGCCATCGACTCACCATAATACGGTCAGTTTTTGTATTTGTATTACGAGTATCATACTGATTCTCCATCCATTACGCGGATATTTTCAAATATTGAGCAACTTAACTGAATTCGAACTTGATCTACAATGTTCTTATTTCAATATTTTATCTTATTCAGCATATTGTACATTCTTACGCAAGCTTTGCGCTGTCCGAAAGCCAAAGACTTACGACGCTATTATTATTACGTTTTTATTAGTTAATTAAAATTATTTTAATTTTACCTTTGTACTTTTTTTTTGCAAACACCTTTTTTTGTTTTTAATGGCTTTTCTGTTTTTTTTTTGTTTACAATTTTATCCAAACAGAAGAATTTTGAATTTATTATTACGCATTATCGAGATATTCCTTAATTTTAACAATCTTTAAGTTATCGTCTTGTTTTCTTTACATTTAGTTTTGGCGGATTTTATATGCTCGATGATGATTTTTTCCCCCGTTTCTTTCCTTCAATACTTACCAAGTTTTGCAACAAGTTGTATCACGATACTTTCGCCGGCAACAGCCCAACGCACCTCAAAGGCTAAATCATCATATAGAACCTCACAATTCAATTTTGACTGGAATGTGAATTTTTAAATATATACTATACGAGTACAATTAGTAAAATTAGGATTATATGCTACGAGTATATTTAAAGAAAATGATATTATTAGTGAAATTTATTTTGAAGAAGTGTAACTTTTTTGGAGAATACATAGTTCTTTATGTTTATCCAATAATTGTATGCATTTACGGAGAATACTTGATTAAGCAAAACTCTGTGTATCCCATTTTACCTCCCGACATGGCCATCATATGTATCCCCGTTAAAGTAATGCTTAAGCTTTTCCCAATTTATTATAAATTTTTTCCCCTAATTTTTGTTTTATTATATAGTGTAATGAGTCAACGCGAATTGTTAACCGACACCGATTAAGCCGATACTAATCGAGGTTAGATTAATATAGAAAATAAAAATATTACCCAAACTTAGTTATTTTATTAAAAATCTATACCTCTAACATTTAACAATTTAATATTAATAGAAATATTAAGTATTTCATTAAATATTATACTATAAAACAAAACTATAAAAGCATTTGTAAAAGCAGGTGCAAAAAGTTCCATAGATACGATAATATTTTGATAATATAATACAACGAGAATAACATGCCAAATTTTTATATTTAAAGTGACCGAAAGTCAACTTTTGTGCTATGTCTGTATCGTATGTACTCGTATGTATGTATGTATGTAGGTATTTATAAGTGTTGTATCTTGTCTTTTGAACTTGTTGTATTGTATGTAGCTAGTCTTATGTATCTAGTATTACCAGTTGTCATACATACGAATATACACGTATCATCATTTAGTATAGATATTATTATTATTATTATATTTTTTTTTGTGAATGAAGTATACAAAATGAAAGATGTTTTACATTCTATAGTATATATAGTTTGAAGCCAATGAATAGTATCCAAAGTTAGTATTTCAGAAAGAGATTGCATACAGAAATGCAAGAGAAGAGAAAGCGAGCCAAGCCGGTAAAATATTAAGCTTTCCTTTTATTTTTGTATTTTACTAAGCCTTTGCTTGATAAACGAACGAACGAATTAATTACTATAAATCAATGTTCATGCAAATTATTTAATCTCATTTAAAAAAAAGGGAAGTAAAAAACTAGCAGCTTTTTTTTGTAATAAAACAGTGCACATTTCATTTTGTATAATTCCAAAAAATATAATAATTTATTCAATCTTTCTCGTTAATATAATATTCATTAAATGGTTAACATTTCGTATCAAAGAAACAGTTTAACATAATCAATGTTTTGCTTGAGCCAAAAAATATTCATACAAACGGAAAAGGAAGAAATAATAAACTAAGCGTTTTTTTGTTGTCCGAAAACAAACAAAACAAAACAACACTATGTATGGTAGAAATGTTCAAACTGTGAAACATGTCGCATATACGATAAAATAAAAGAAATCTTAAAGCTAAAAAGTTACAAACGAAAAAATAAAAAAATTTGAAGTCATATTCAAGCTCGGTTGAAATCATTTAGTATATTAGTTAACTGCTTCTTTACCTGCGGACTAATGCCGAGCATTTTTAACGAAGGCGGCACATTCAGGCCTTCGGGCACGCGCACATGACCGAAATCGACGGCGAACGCTTCGCACCAGACACCAAAGTGGCCGATGTCGAAAATGGTCAAATCGCCCGGCAGCGTAAGAACTATTGTCTTCCGGACATAGGTGCGCAAAGGATTCACTTCACCATTCTCATCCGGTATACGCAGTCCTTGCGCAGAGGGACGTTCACCGCGCCCCACCCAAAATTTGGCATCTGCAAATACGCCAAATAAATTTTAAAGTTACCAAAAAATATTGTATATGGCAAAATTATAGGGAAGCAGTCGAAATTCTTTTTACGTCGGGCATAGTAGGCGCACACATGGTGCTACTCACCTGGTGCCTCGCCGTCGTAGCTGAAATTGGGCACTAACAGAGTCTGAGCATCGACTACGACTATCTGGTCCGACGAGACGCCATGAACACCCTTCAGCGGACTGATCTTCTGCGGCCGTGGATAATCCAGAGAGCTCGGTATACTAACATCACCGAAATTAACCGCGAACTCATCACACCACACCGAAAACCATTTGATGTTGTTCAGTGTCTTGCCATCGGGCAGCGACAGCGTGATATCCTTGTTGCGGTAGCGACGCGAAAGCGCCGTAGTGCCGCCACGTTCATCACGCAATCGTGAAGCTCCCTCTGCGCTGGGTTTATCACTGTTGCCCACGTAAAAGTAAGCCGCTGCAAATGAATTGTCATGCCATTCAGTACTCAAGCTCTCATTGAGTCCGAAAAAAGAAAACAAAATTAAATAAATACCTGGAGCCTCGCCATCGTAGTTGAAATTCTTGACGAAAATAGTGCGTGAATCGACGGCGTAGACATCACCGGAAACAGCATGATGTAGACGCTTCAGAGATCCGATTTTAGTGCCATAATAAGGAAATGAAGCTTTCGCCTGAGGCAACACTAGGAGCGTCAAAACTATGGAGAGAGGTAGAATCATAATAATAACTCTAGATTCAGGAAGTGCGTGAAGATTTAAACGAAAGACTCAAGAAACAAACTCTGAATGTAAATGTGAGAATGAAATGAACTTGGTTGTGCTTTAGATACGAGTAACCGTATTACATCATATCAAATTGAAACTGTTACGTAAATAAATGATTTCTAAATCAGCCGATTTATACAGAAAAAATTAGTAAAAGTTACCACTTAGATGGTCGCCTAATCTACCTTGAAAATAATAACTATAACCGGTTTTCGATGCTTTATTATTATTTTCTAAAATTTTTACACATTTAATCAGTTGACCTCAAACACAACTGTAATGACATTCATTACAAATTAATAAATATGTACGTACATACATTGCTTTTAATAGGATTATGCAAATGTTAGCAGAACCTTAGCATATTTGTGTTTTATACAAACAATGAGAAGCAAGAGAATTTATTCTGCTAACATTTTTAATATTTAATTCTCCTTTTGATGTGTGAGAAATGTAGAAAATAATTGCATTCGGTTATTATGTCTAACTGTACATTTGATAAAAATCTCACATTATTATTGTGCAATCATTTGCAAATTGTGTAAAGCTATGGCTAATGACAAATTATCATGCGCAGAAATTGTACCATAAATTAATTATCTTTGCATAAAATAAATAGTAAAATATTAATTGAAGTATAAAATCTTGGGATTAAAGATTAAATTGTTTAGAATATGCTCAACCGAGCTACTGAGAAAGAATTATAGTAAAAAGATTACGTTTTTTACTTTAGGTTCGGCTATAACGTTTCAGGCTCGTTATATATTCTATTCATTCTTCAATTATAGAGAATAATTTAAATACTGATATGACTCACAATCGGTTGGGTTTTCTAGGATTTTTTTTAAATCTGCAAAACAACAAATTTGGCTTTGGACGTAAACAAAAGGTAATAGTTGAAGCGTGAAAAAATCCGACGTCCGGCCGGTATAATGACTGACGACATTATATACAAAAGACAAGATAATTAATGATATTCATACACAACAAAAACTCATTAAAACTATAATTAAAAAAACCATTAAAACAAAAAATTAATCAAATACATAATATAACTTAACTAGCCGAGCTCAAACTGACATTAAAGAATCGCAATATATCACAAATTTCGTAATATTACATTCTCTTGATAACCTTCAGCTTGACACTTTTGTGTTTTTAAATTAAATTTAAGTTTTGTATTTGTTTTTTTTTCTTATTTTTTGGCGATAGACAATAAAGGTAATAATTATCGTTCGCCTTTTGAAATTTATAATAAAAAACTTCAAATTTAGTTAAAAAAAAAGCCGACAATATCAAAACAAATCAACAAATTAATAAATAAAAAGGGGCGGCCAACGTTATTTTTTGGTATTCAGTGAACCGTCAAACATTTATATTTCGATTCTTTATAATTCCTTAAAAAAGAAAGGATATTTGAGATAGTATTAAAGGATTTGATTAAAGCCTGTAGGAAACAATGGAAAGGAAAGTTATTAGGAAAATAAGGGTTATTTTATTTTTCGCTTTGTATTTTACACAATTTACTGCATGATTTTAAAATTCACCAGTTCTTTTTTGGTAGCTAATTGTCCAATGACGTAGCTGGCAAATATATGCCTCTATTTCATTTCATTAGAACTTCCTTGAAAAACAAATAAAACAAATTATTTCTCAATTTGAATTTATAATCTCAAACCTTTTTTAATTTGAATTAAAATGGTAATTAAAATCTGCATTACTTTCTCGTAATTAATACAAAATGTTTTGCTTAACAATCCAATATTATTAATCATTTTGAAATGTTTATTCATAAAATACAAAACAAGACATCGCTTAATTAATTTCTAAAATTAATTTTTCATGCAAATTCAAAACTTTGAATTGGCAACTCTCATCGGAACTGAGGCTCAAAAAAAAAAAAATTGGAAAGTTCAATATTATACTACGTACGCATGTGTAACTACTATGGCGATACAATACTAAAGTGAGTATTTGTGTGAAGGTTATTAAAACTGAAATGAACTGATGAACTGAGCGAATGATTGATGCGAATTGAAAGTATCGCAATGTAAAAAGTACTAAACTTCATACGAATTATAACAAAGATAAAAAAATTTTGGGATTATCAGTGTTGGTGGTGGGTGACGTTTTTAGCTTTTGTATATATTTTTTATAATTTTTTGAACTGTTTAGAGAGAGTATTTTATTTAATATACGAACATTTTCCATATTTACTGAGAATTTACGATAATTGTCTATCACTACAGGTTAGAAAGAAAAGAAAGTCACAAGAAAAAAAAACATATTATTATTATAGATATTCTTACTTAACATCCTAAAAGTACTTTTGGATAACCATATATAAGAAACTATATGGTTAGTAAGCCAGAAACCAGAAATGTAAAGTACTCATATAAAGTAAGTATAAGAGCTCAATATGAATCTGACTTGACTTTCATAAGAGACATTTTTTGAGGCTAAGAATTCCTTTTCTATTATGTTTACATGTTATAATATACCAACAAGTTAGAGACAGAAAACTACTTTTTCTTTTTGGGTCATGAAGAATAAGTATGTATCTATCTACTATATTATATATTGATATAGCAGTTGCTAATTGTCTTGGCAAAATGGCAAAAAAATGGCAGTAAAACTGGATCATATCAACATAAAAACTAGATCATTGGAAAAAAAGTCAAGGTAGATGATATGGAAATAGTAAATGATGTTCTGAATAATAAAGCAGCTTAGAGATAAGACTATCTTCTATTAAATATTTTGCCATTTTTCTGTTCTTCGTTCTAAAAGGACGACTTACTTTTCTTAAAGTGCAATACTAACTTTTTGTAACTTTGTTAAGATTTTTGCATTTAAAAAATTGTTACTCATAGTTTAAGATAAAGTTAGAGTTAAAGCAATAATTTGACAATGCTATAAACAATTTTTTAAAAAAAAAAATCGAATGGCCGCAACTTTTAACAACATAACCTTTTTTTTAAAGTTTAAGGTTATGTGTTTAAAGTAACGTTTCTTCATCTCTTGTACATAGAAACCAATAGCAGCAGTAGAGACGAAAAAAGGCAGACAAAACTATTGAAAAGAATTGTATTAAAGCTAAAATAGTACAAAAAAGAATAACTTGCTAAACTTGCTATTTTAATGGCGTTTGTCGTTTGTGCCGTGCAACTCTCAGGCTACCAACAAAAATCATTATGGCTCAAAAGTATTAAATTTAAAGTCATATTTATTTTGTGTATATGTGTGTGTGTGTGTTTTTATGTGTGCAAACAAGCTTGTGGAACAAGCGTGGCTTAAGATTTAAATTAATTACTTGGTGCTGTGTTTTTAAGTTTTCTGTGTTTTACGTTTCTGTGTTGTTTTTGTATTTAGCAATAACTGTCATTTCGTATGCATTTATTGTGCATCTTTAAGCAATTAACCTAAATTAATAAATAACTAAAAAAGCATGTTATTAAAAGAGTTTTTAACATTTTTAAAATAATGGATAATAATGGATAATAATGGAAAAATATCAATCAATCATGATTGCGTTAGTGATATTTATTTGTTAAAATATAGCATGAAAAACGATAGAATTAAAAAATAATTTTTAATTATTTTTGCGGTTAACCGCAAAGGAGTCTTAATTATGAAAAAATCTCTTTTAAAAAAATAAATAAATCGTAAAATATTGATAAGGCAAATTGAAAGAAGGAAGAATGGATGAAAAACTTTCGGAAAGATAGAACAAAAAAACGCTGCTATTTTAATTTTTATTTTTATAGAATTTTTATATATTTTTACATATATGCAAATATACATATAGGCATATATACATATATTTATATATATATGTATACATACATATATACCCGTATTATAATTTATGGTATATTTCATTTTATAAACGAGTAATTTCATATTCATTAATGTAAATTAAAAGATGGATTTATTTTTTCATATTAATTTGTGAATGTAAAAATTTCAAAAATTTCATAGAAAATTAAATGAAATTATGTACATATAATATTATTATTAACCTAAGAAATAATGGTCAATTATAACTTATAGCTTATTATTATGTATGCTAACATAACTTATTTTAGCTAAATCTAATTGTTTCCATAATAAAAAATCAAAACTAGATTTTAAATATTTAAAAAACTAATAATTTCAACTGAACCATAGCCAAATTTTGCAACGTTTAAATAAAAAAATCCACAAAAAATTGCACATAAATGTGTCAATAATACTCACGGCACAATACAAAAGCTTCAATGAGAATAAAATTTGTAGATTTTGGTGGTTTTGCCATTTTTGCCAGTTATTAATGTTTTGTTCAGCTCTCAGCTAGTTTCTATATTATTGTTAATTAATTAATTAATCGTTCGACCGACCGTGTGTGTCTCCTGCATGCAATAATTCAACGGCTCAAAACCGATCAACAGTTAAGCAGCAGGCAGCAGCAGAAACAGCACACTTGAAATTTTTTTTGTGGAAGTGGCTGAAAATATTACAATTTTCTTACAATTTTACACCACAAAATGTCTGAAATGAAATAATCCAATAAAAGTGAGTTTATATAAAAAAAAAACACCTTTTGTTAATTCTATTTTGTATCGTATTTGCACGCAATCTCTTGAAAAAAAAACACACGGTTTTAAAAAAAAAATTATAGTTTTAAAGGGATTATTATTATTATGGTTATTATATTAATCGGTTTACAGTTTTAATAGACCATTATTGTAGTTTTTATTTTACACTTTTAAAATACAATATTTTTATGATTTTTAAAAGTTTTTCACAATTTGTCTTTATTTATTGAAAATTTAACCAAACCAACCAAACGCTGCGAACATTCAAAACGAACTGAATGCTGGTCACCAGCGAAGACTTTTAACTTGGCTGTTTGTGAAAAGCTGCTGCTGCTTTTAGCCAAACGTACCACTTCCACTATACTACCAACAACAACAACAAGAGCAACAACAGCTTTAGAGCAACAACAGCAGCAGCAGCAAATAATCAACTTCACAGCATCACAATCGTATTTTAAGCATCGCTTGTTGTTGTTGTTGTTGTTGTTGTGTATTGTGGGTATATTTTATAGGTGCTTCTGTTGTTGTTGTTGTTGTTGTTGTTGTTGCTAGTGGTAGTGGTGCTGTTGTTATTGCTTTCAGCTGTCCATAAAGCTTTCCACAAAGTGGTCGTTATTGTGGTACATATTTTTTTTCTGGTCTTGATGTTATTTTTTTTTAAGAGACAACTCGTTGGTTTTGTTACCGAAACAATGTTGCTGCTGCTGCTGCTGTTACGGTTGCTACGACGGCCATCAATGATAATGTTGCCGTTAACGATGTTGATGTTAATTTTTAATGGTTATTAATGTTTTTGCTGATTATGAAGTGTTTTTTCTTAATTAATATAAAACGCTTGGCACTCTCGCTCTTTGAGAAATATTTAAATATTAATTTGCAAAAGCTAATAACATAAATACCATGATTAAATACCATGAACAGAGGGAGACAGATAGACTGTTGACCCATCACTCTTGTCGTTGTACATATTTATGTTGTGTTAAAAATTGTGCTAAGTTTCTGGAAGAAACAAAAAAACAAGTTCATTAAAACGTATTCATACACAAACGATAAGACAAAAGGCAAGTCGTACGTACAAGTTGTTGTCAATGGTACGTATTACTGGCGTTGTTGTTGTTGCTGCTGCTGCTATTTGCATGTTATACAGTATCTAAGCTGCCACAACAGCAAAAAACAGACAAAAAACCAGTTTATTCTGTTTTTACTCCTTTTTGTTGAGAGCATAATTGTTCGCTGCGCTTTGTTCGAAATAAAAAATGTTAGCGAACAAACAAATTATGCAAAAACGAAGAAAAAAACTAACTCCACAAGTCGGCTTGATGTCATGGTTGCGGCTAATATAATAAATACTTGTGTACATTGACAGCTTTTTCAAGTTTTCCTACTTTTTCTTTTCTTTTTTTTTTCTTCTCAATCTATAGATTTTTGTTGGGACTTTTTTTGATATGCATATTTTTAATCAAATAAATATTGATGAATCTCTGGCGAAAATATATAACTCCTAACACAATATACATATATACATAAATACATATATCTTTAAAATGTATTAAAATATAATAGCTTTTAATTTCTTATTATGACTAATTTAATTTCTTAAAAACAGACGATATTAATAAAAGTAAGGCACAATTTTTACTTAATATCATCAGTTTTTTACAAAAAAATGTTCATTAAATAAAAAGATTTTTTTTAAATCGTTAAAAAAGTTTAAAAAATATAATGAAACCTATTTTAATATAAATTTAATATAAATATTTTGATATAAATTTTCATATGAAAATAAAAGTTTGGCAGAAAAATTAAAAAAAAATTTTTAAAAATATTAAACAAATTTTAATATACATATAATAAAAGTTTGGCAGAAATCCAAAGAGGGCCCGCTTTTTATGGGCAAAAAAAAAGTAGTTCTAATTAAAAACATAAAAACATTCTGTATAAAAATAATCAAATTAGTCTTTTTTAAGTTAAATAGTTTAACATTTTTTGCAGACTTAAAAATTTTAAAAATATATTATTTTCATTTCCATTCGGAAAAGCATGTTTTACAAAGCATTACTAGTAGAAATTGACCACTTTACGTTTATACGCTGCATGGTACCGATTCATCTGATATGGACGGCATCAACTCAACTCTGCCGCATTCACAACTATGTACTCGTATGTACCTCGCGAAAGTAGTTTAATTGAAGCATTTACCAAAAGGTAATAAACATAAAAAACAAAACATGATACTCATACTATAAACACTCAAAACAATACATACCTACATACTTATATTCACATGTACCCATATATACATATACAGAATCGTTATTTAGAAATATCGAAAATAGCAAAGACTCTAAAGAAAAGGCACCACAACTTAAAGCAAGTAAAAGTGATTTTGGATATCGATGAAACTG
Source organism: Conops quadrifasciatus (assembly GCA_949752815.1). Lineage (NCBI taxonomy): Eukaryota > Metazoa > Arthropoda > Insecta > Diptera > Conopidae > Conops > Conops quadrifasciatus. The sequence continues at coordinate 13,727,935 of OX457078.1, read as the reverse complement.
ATATAACTAAAAACAAAAAAATATTTTATTTAATTGCTTTTGTAATTATTTATTACTATGATTTAGCGGCGTTACGTTCAAACCTAAACATTTAAAAATGGTGTAAGCATTCTCTTAGATAAGAGCGCATATACATAATTTTGATATTATTGCGAAATAATTTATGGTATATAAATATAATGCAAAAGGTAATGCTGCATATTTTATCCAAAATATAAAATATCACAACAAAATTGAAACTCTTCAACGCACTCGAAAACTGTCTAAACTGACGTTTTTAGTCGTAGCCTGTTCAGTCTTTTTATGGCTGTCATGCAAATGATTCTAAATAAATGCAAGAAAATTTGAAATTTCATTATTATAATGATTACTGATAATGAAAGAGAAGCTAATTTTTTGCGTTTAGGAATTCTTTATTCTTTATCTACCATTTGCAAAATGTTTGCTTTATAAATATTGTATTAGAATTTTTAATTAGAATTCAAAATGTGGTGGCAGTCAGTCATTCACAAGAGTATTCACGAGACAAAAAAAAAACAATAGTTGTTAAGTTTATAGATTCAAATCATATATTTTTCCAACACAAAGCAAGTGTCGAAACATTAAATATATTTATTTAAAATGTAGGAAGCAGAATTATGCAACTAGATTTGTACTAATCAAGATTGATCACCAAGGTCAAAAGATGATTCGAAATTCGTTTTAGAACGTGATCATGTTCTTAGCTAATTTTTTAAAGGTATTTTTAAATGTATTTTTAAATATCTGGCTGTTAAATTTTCTTAATCACCGCCATTAAGAAGCGAGAACTGGTTTATTATAATCGTAACAGCAAATTACGATAAACTCTTACACTAAACTTCTACTAAATACTATAAAAAAAAAATACGTCTATAGATAACTCTGCCAAAGAGTATAGAAAGGTTTGTGAATATTTACTATATGTATATGAAATAAGTATGAAAAATTTTGGAATTTCGAGGATTTAAAAACTTTTAAAGTAATTTTATTCATTGTTTTTAAAATGAATCGATTAAGACGAATCTTGAGAGAAAACTAAACAAAACGGAGTTAGTTAGTTAGATATTATTACATTCAACATGACCATATTAATATATGTACGAGTAATTATCTCAACTAAAATTTTAAAAATACGTTAAAAATAAAAAGAGAATTGAAAAGTTTTGAAATAAACGCTTTTTTTAAAATTCAATATTGAAAGTGTTAATAAACCAAGGTTCGGTATAGCTTCAACATACGTATCTCTCATTTATATACTATATATGAGCCAATATGAATTTGTAATGACAATATTGTTTAAAGATTTTCATTAAAAAACAATTATGTACTTAAATATTTAAAACTTATCAATGTCATTAGCAAAAGAAATGAAAAGGAAAAAAAACAACAAAATGAATACGTACAGAAACGAAGAGCTCTCTGCTAAACAACTCTTCATCGTTGTTCCACTGATTTACTGACCATAAAACCTATTCTCAAATAACTACGGTACAATAACTGCTTTTGTTGCTGCTGCTGCCGGTTTTGGGTTGTTGTTGTTGTTGTTGCCACTGCTATTGCAATCTTAAAGCATAAACGCTAACGTCTGTCTGTCGGTATATGCGCCATTCAGTTGGCAAAATGTAATCATGATGATGATGATAATAATGATGCTTGTAGCTAAAAAGTTTCGGTACAAGATCCACAACAGGTGGACCCTCTTATAACCCGGTTCCGAATAGGTACCGGATAAAAATACCGTGCAGTGTGAAAGTGTGCCATATTACGAGAATAGTAACAGCTAATAGAAAATGGCAGAATGCGTTCCCCAAAAAAAACAGGAAAATTATTTTCTGAATTCTATTTTGGTTAAATATGTACGTGGTCTATTGTGCCGCGCTAGAATAATGAGGGCATTATAAGCGCGAAACGGCGCTGTAGGAAACCCTGATGTACGAGGGACAGCTGTACTATTTTGCATATCGGCCACTATCGGCGAATGCAACGATTTATTGATGTTTTGCATAATGCAAAAGGTCACCAACAACCGGATACCGCCTGTACGCATACATACATATATCGTAACTTTTGATTATTACCGAGATTGAGACCGTTATAGCACTGACGTTGTTGTAATATCGGGAAATAAAGAAATATGCACTAAAATTGTTGTTGTGGGAAAGAAAAATCCATGAAATGTGGAACTAAAATGTTCCAAGCGAAGTAAGGAAGTTGAAATGCGTATCACGTTTGAATTTTATAGAAAAGTGATTGTAATGGAAGAAATAAAAATTGTAAAAAGATAAAAAAGAAAACCAGAAAACCAGAAAACCGGTAAACTCTGTCTTTCAATAACCTCATACATACGTACGTACGTACGTATTTACATATATACGAGTATGTATGTAGGTGCAAAACAGCATTAGAGACAATAACAATTACAAAAGCTAGATGATTATTCATTTTCTATTTATTACCTTATTAATAAAAATGCATATTATATTTTTTTAAATTAAATTAAATTTATTTTGAAACTTTCAAGGTCGAAATCTCCTTTCGACACTAAAACCTTAACGTTAATGTAATTTCTTACTAATAAAAATGTCGATTTCGTTTTCAATATCTACATATATGTATATAAATGGTTATACAGATTTGTATAAGATAATAATCAGACAATGCGGAATATCAAGAAAACGGAAACGCTTGTTAGTTGTTGTTGTTGCTTTTGTTGATAACTTTTTGCCGGAACAATTGCCGGAAAATACAATACTTTTCGTGAGAAAATGAAAACTAACTGAAAACTTTGAGGTTAGAGAGTTACTGCATACACTCTTTTAAGTACCTCGCCTCTCTCGTCAGTTCGCCATCTGATGGTGATCCGATGAAACTTTCGCTTTCAATTTCCTTTATTTTTTCAATGAAATGCCATTTGTTTGTTACTTGATTTATTTATTATTTAATTTATTCATTTATTAAATTATTTATTCATTTATTGTATTTTATGTTTATTATGTTATGTCTATTCAATTATTCACTTATTTATTTATGTATTTATTATATTTTATTTTATTTTATTTTGAATTTATTTTATTTATTAATTTATTACCTTATAAGTACCTTAAAAACTATGTTCTTTTACCATAAGAGACAAAATTTTTATTTTGAACAAAAATAACGTGGTTTTGATTACCTTATTATTTGCCCAATTTATGGATGATGATGATGATGATGAGGTTCTTCTCATTCTCTTTAAATTTACGTAGTTTATTATTTTGTCAGAAATCCTTATACTATAAATACCATTAAAACCTATAGAAATCTCATCAATTCGTTATTGCAGTAATTTTGAAGATAGGTATGTACTTTCTAATGAAATGTTTAAATATTATTAGTTCAATAATCATTTTATATGAATAAATGATAATAAACATTATATATATACATATATACATATGTATGTACATGTTTATGTACATATGTATGTATATAAATATGTATTTGTAGGAGTACCGACAATACATCATATTGGATATGTACATATGTTTGTACGCTTATCAACTTTTATTTTTATTAAAAATGTTAGTGCGAAACAAATTTCTAAAGCCTTGAAATCGTAAAAAGTATGTATCGTACAGTGAGTACTCAATCCCATTCAAGATCATATCAATAGGACAACAAAATAAACAGAGAGTATACAGTTTGAGTTAAAAATTGATTAATAATATGGAGATTTTTGAATTTCGTCATTTCGAAATAAGGTCATCATCAACAACGAGACCCCGTCGATATGAAAACCAGCAAACAATTTATGAAGTGTATAATTTTTTCTTTTCTCACCAAGAAATTAAAACAGAAACTGTCAATTATTCTATTAGTTATTCTTTTCATTATTCTAATTAATACTTTTAGTACTAACTTTTAAAAAGATTACTCCCGTAATTTTTATTTTATACATTATACATAATAAATCAAACGCAATAAGTTACGTTCAACATAATTTTCTGCGCAACACAACATTTCACCCGTAAAGACCGAGATAAGGAAAAATGTATCAATTTATTAAGAACTTCGTACCAAAGTCTACTACTAGTAAACTCTAGATTAAACTAAATGATAGTGGTTTACTGCCTGCTGTTATTAAACGTATAATTAAAATTATATATTATTCGGAAGAGTATTAAACAAAAGTGTCGCTTTTTTGTTTTTTATTGTTTTTATTGCTTTATTGCTTTTTGTTTTAATTTTATACTATGTATACTTAGGTTATTGTACCTAAGTATTTATTCTGTTGATAATAATAATAATACGAGATTAACAATATTCACAAGAGAAGACTACTTTTCCTATAACTAGCAAACCCAGTATGTAGGTCTATAAAAGGAAATTGGTCTCTATGAAGGGACAAGAAATTTTGTGGAAAAAATTAAAAGAGACCTGGCACAATGACATAGTAATTGTTTAAAATATCATCAAAGCTTAATGGTTACTTCTTTATCCTCGTTAATATATGTACTATGTATATAATCTGGAAGTACAAAAATATCTAACATTATTCTTGAAGTTAAGTTTGCATGCACAATTCCAAAAAGAAAAAGAAGGTCTAATGACTTTAGGGTGAGCTATTCAGTACCTGCAGAAAAGTAGAGAATATAAAAACATTACTTATTATAAACAGAACTTATGCGGTTTCGCCTTAATATACATATAGTGCACACACACACACATTTCTTATTGCCTTAAGTTGAAGGCTCAATGCACGCTTGCTTGTCGCAAAGTAAAAGTCGCTGCTAAATTTAACAATGTTTTCAAGTAGTGGTTTTTCTCTATAATATAAAAAGAGAGTGAGAGAGCGAGAGTTGCATCGGGGTTACTCAACGGTAGTAAATGGCTGTTTATTTTGATAATTTTATACCATCTTTCTACTAAATTTTTAAAAAATTTAAACAAAAAAAACAAAGAAACAAAGAAAACAAGCTTCTATTTTACAAACCTTGGCCTTACATGTTTTGTTTGCTTTAAATTTTGACTTTGCTTGCTTTAGAGTCGAAGAAAGCGAAGCAAGCAAGCGTGCATTGGGCCAATACCTTAAGATTTGTTGAAGGTTTATATTAGAGTGTAGAGTGTAGATATATCGTACATAACAAACAACATCTCACCATTTTCTGCTCTAGAACTGAGAATATGAGAGTTTTCAATTTTGATAACAAGGGGTAGCGAGAGAGAGAAAGAAAGAGAAATAAAATGACAGATAGTTAAGGAAAAAATAGGAAAGGGAGAAAACAAAAATACACATGCATGCATCAACTTATATGCATTCGATGTATGTGCTTTTTAGTACGAGTATATACATACATACACATACGATACTAGAACATACTCGTAATATAATAATATAATAATAAAAGCATATGGTTGAACGAAGACAATCTGGTCGAAATCATATGCAGGAAATTTGCTCAATCGAATAATCGTCAAGTTCTTCTCAGTTTGAATTCGAATGTTAAACTGTAATAACTTGGGCGGCACCGGATTGGAAAAGAATAGGAGTCTTTTTTTAAAACGAGTATTAACACAAACGATCTCTTAACTTTAGAAACAAATCGAGGAAACGAAAGCTATTCCAACGAAATTTTAAAGAAATTATTATTTTTACGCGAATTAATAAAAGCGACAAGTGACAACAAAAGATTTTTAATAAACACGTTTTTTAAATTGATTTGAAGTGTTTAAAATCCCGAAAAACAAACAAAAAATGCACAGCAAACTTTTAGATGAGGTTGGTAGTAGAACAATTATAATGTAATATTAAAATAATATAAATAAAATCTTAAATTATTTCCAACGTATTTTGTCCATTCTCCAACAAAAATTTCGTCTTTGCGTACAAAATAAAATTACATATTTCGAAATTAATTAAATTGTTGCAAAAGGGCAAACACACAGAAACCAACAACAACGGTATTCCTATGAACAATATTATAATTTCTTTTTTCTTTTATTATATTCAAATGACAAAGAACTCGATTGAACTATTCGCAGAACATTTCTTCAGCATCAATGCATGCGGTGATGTTGATGATGATGAAGATGAGATGCTGACGTTAATTGTGGTTGATTGTGGTTGACGTAAGAGAAAAAGTACAGAATTGCGCTGAGGTGGGGGGCAATTTTGGCTAAACATTTCCCGCTATTTAGTCATGATGCTTATTTTGAATTATTATACCTTATTTGTTGTATTATTTATAAAAGTATTCATTGGTAAGACACTAAATTTAGCCTGCGCTGCCTTATTTCGTTGACTACGAAAAGATTTCTGCAGCCAAATTATACGAAGTGAAGTGTGTGTGTGTGTTGTGTTGTTGTTGTTGCTGTTCATAATGCGATAATTTGTTTTTGTTTTTCCCGCAACGAGCAAAATATAATGGAAATTTTCTTGTGGAAAAAACATATGAAAACCAGGAAAAAATTCTACCCAAATAAGCAGAGCCAACAAAAACAATAACAAAAATATACATATATTGTACTACGAGTAGGTACATTCCTCATTTCATGAAGCTCATTTCAAATAACACACAATCTGTTTCTTAGGTACAGTTAAAATGGTAAAGAAGACCTTAATTTAAGCCTGTATGATACCTCATTTTTTCCGTATTGTTTTTCAATTGGCGTCTAAGCTAGATAGCTATAGAAAATCCTTGTCTTGTAAGAAAGGGATCAAACGATCAATAGAGAGAAATCGCTGAAACATTTCATACTTATGCTTGTAAATTGTTGTTGTCAAAGTTGTTTAGAAATTGCCTCAAAAGAAACTTCAAAAACAACATCTTTATACAACAACGACTATATATTGATTATTTGAACTCAAGAGAAAATAGGATAATATAACCGTATCGAAGAAGTTGAAAAGATAATGCCGATCGATATTCAGATATAACAAATAAATGCATATATTCATTTATTGCCAGAAAAAGTGCTTGTTTGTAAATAATAATGCTATAATTTAATGAGATATCGCCCAAAGTACGCAAAGAGCACCTACTTTAACTACTCTGAGGGCTTAAGACCTCTTTATCTTTTTTATACCCTTCACCAGAGGGCATGTTCTTCCCTATGTTCTTTTGTTTGTAACGCATTAAAAGAGGTGTGGCAGGTTTAGGTTGTGCTTAAACTAACTCTACCTCAAAAAAGCGTAATAAGTCTCGCAAAGACATTGCGTTGTTAGCGCTACTATTAGTGACCTGAGCGCTATTAGTGATCTTAGTCGTAGTCGTAGAGTCTTAAGCGTAGCATGCTTATATTTCGTTGATATTCGGCCAGTCCACGGTATACCACATCCTTAAAAAAGCATAGAAGTTTGTAAGAGTTATAATAAGTACTTTACTTCCTTTTTGTCGTAGCGTCTCCACATGATCTCCGCGTGATCTCTCAAGCTATAAAGTAATAATTTTATTATCTGTAATAAATCAAAATGTAATAAATGTAATAAAAATGTAATAAATGTAATAAATGATAATTTTATTTTGCTTTACTTTTTTTTCCTTTTCCTTAAAAATTTAATAAAAATACGTTTTTCGAATGTTCATTCGAGCCGTGCAGGTGTTTAGTCATAAGATTATTTTTAGTCTTGCTCTTTTTTTGCTCTTTTTTTCTATCTTCTGGGACACATCTACGTCTGTCTTTATTTCCTCTGTTGGAAGCTCAACGAACGAACGAACGGACCGAACCAACAAATCGACGGAACAACATTAAGTAATCAATCGTCTGTCTCGGTTTGCTTCCGCGGATGCAAATCGAACAAATTTCATAATCGAGATCGTGGGTTAACTTGAGCTGGGTACATCTACGTCTACGTCTCCGTTTGCGAGAAGCGGAAGGAGGGCGTGCGGTAGGGAGTATGGGGCCGACATTACTCTTCATAGACTGATAGACTGTCATTAGTAATGAAAGCAGGTCTAGAAAAGATTACGAAAGCACTTCGTTAACACAAATAATGATTGATTGATCAACTTGGTGGTGCCTAACAGGCTGCATTGCATTCGAGAAAGCTCGATTAGGCGATAAGAAAAAAAAACAGTCTATTAGATAATACATACATTGTTGGAATAATAATCTGAATTATACTGTAATAAAGAATATTTTCTTTCTTTATGGTTCTTTCCCTTTCAGCTCGACCAAAACGGCTATATTGTCATCGAAGACTTCCTAACGCCCGACGAGACTGAAGAATTGTACAAGGCGGGACGGGCATTATGTCTGGAAGCGCCTCAAGCTAATCGGAAAATCTTCAGCACGGTCAATTGCGAGGATGCACACAGCAAAGAGGTTTATTTCCTGGAGTCCGGCGATAAAGTGCGTTACTTTTTCGAGCAAGGAGCCGTTGGCGAGAACGGCGAATTGCTGGTGGATCCAATGGTTGCGCTAAACAAAATCGGTCACGCTCTGCATGTGGAACATCCCACCTTCGAGAGCATTACATTCAGCAATCGTGTCAAAGAAGTTTGCTGGCAGCTGAACTTCAATAAGCCTGCCATCTGCCAAAGCATGTACATTTACAAAAATCCCGGCATCGGTGGCGAAGTTATACCGCATCAAGACTCGTGGTTCCTGCATTCGGAGCCCAACTCTGTGATTGGTTTCTGGTTAGCCCTGGAAGATTGCACCGTGCAGAACGGCTGCCTGCAGTTCATCAAAGGCTCCCACAAGAGCGGCCTGCACAGACGTTATCTTAGGAATTCGGATAAAAACGCAAAGGAATTGATGATTTATGATAGGCCCGCTCCGATTTATCCACAGTCTAGTTTTACTCCACTAGAGGTTACGAAAGGTGATGATTGCATTGATTAGTCTGTTTCTGGTTACGGTTATGAATGGATCTCCTTTAAAAAAAAACGTATTTCTTTTACTTTAATCCTTAGGAACCTGCATCGTAATCCATGGCAACGTGGTGCACAAGAGTGAACCTAACCGCTCTCAAAAAAGCCGTCACGCTTATACTTTTCACGTAATCGAGACTGAAAATAACGTCAAGTATTCCGAAGAGAACTGGCTTCAGCCGTCAAAGGATCAGCAGTTTCCTGTTTTGTTTGAAAGAAAAATCTAAATACAGATATTTTTCACCGAGTGCAAAATCCTTTCGTATACATATTATAAAAAACATTTAGATTTTAGTGATGTATTTAAGATTCATTAATTTTTCAATAATTTGAGATGTGAAGCAAAAGTAAATAATAAAGTATGTATATTTAAAGAAACTAGATCTAATAAAAATACCTAAATATAGACGAATTCTTATAAACAAAATTTTTTTATTCGAAATTATTATAATTATTTTGCAATAAATAAAAAAGTTTTTATAGAACTGAGAAACTTTTTTAAATATCCAAACTCTCATTTATTATATACATATGTATGTATATTTTTCTGAACTCATTGAAATTTGATAAATAATACAATATAAATAAAAACACATAATAATTAATCAAATAAATAAATAATTAGTTAATCAAATAATTAGTTCAAATTATTAATTGAACTATTATACTCGTTATATCGTTATATCGAAACTGACACCAGCGAGAATAAATTAACGTTTAAATTGATCAAAATTGACATGATCATGATTAATTAATAAAAGTAATATATCTTATTAATAAAAACCAAATTCATATTTTCAAAATACATTTTTTTGATACAGAAATTATTCTTTTAATCGCCCTTTTTTTAATACGTATACATATAATAAACGCAAAAACTACTTTTTAAGTTATACCGTTCTTGCAGCAAAACGAAGAAATTGCATGTTTCAAAAGTTGTATTTTATATCCGGCTTCTCTCCGCCCCAAATTCTAACTTATTTCAGACGATTTTGCGATTGTATCAAGAAAATGAGCATGCAGTCGTTAGAGTGTCTCATCTCATTATCTCTGCCCATAAGCTCCATGGCTGTCGCTGAGAGTTCGTGGTTCTACTGTGCCGGTGTTGAACACCTTGTATCAGCTGATCAGTGCTCTTTAACCGAATTTCGAATTTAGGTACGTATGTATGTAAACAACAAAGTCAATCTCTGGTAAATAACTTGTGCATATATACAGTACGTAGTGCGCAAATAAGCATGCTTAAAATGTCTAAAGGTGAGTCAATCAAAACTACATAAAAATTAGATGGTGCGTATGGTAATCAGGCATTTGCGTTGTTCTAGTAGTTATGCGTCTTGCCGTGCTACAGCTCAAAGGTTGTAACGACAAAGCAGAAAATTTACGAAACGCAGCAGAAAAGATTCGACAGGTTGTTAATGATTGTCAGCCACGTTTGGTAGCCTTGCCAGAGTGCTTTAACAGTCCCTACGGCACCAAATACTTTCGAGATTATTCGGAAGCTATTCCAGATGGGAACACTTCGAAAACGCTCTCTCAACTAGCCAAGGATCACGGCATTTATATCGTGGGAGGCACAATTCCCGAAATGGATGAAAACGATGCTATCTATAATACTTGCACAGTGTGGGACCCGTATGGCAACCTAATAGCTAAGCATCGAAAAATGCACTTGTTTGATATCGACGTAAAGGGCGCCATACGTTTCAAGGAATCCAATACACTGTCGGCTGGCAACGATTTCACCGTGGTCGAAGTGGATGGACATAAGATTGGCATTGGAATTTGTTATGATATACGATTTGAGGAAATGGCTCGCATTTACCGAAATGACGGTCAGATGAGCCAAAAAAATAGTTTACCATTTATTAAAATTAAAAATAATATACTCAGGTTGCGAGATGATAATTTATCCGTCTGCTTTTAATATGACTACTGGTCCTTTGCACTGGGAATTACTGCAGCGATCACGCGCTAATGATAATCAACTTTTCGTTGTTACAATTTCTCCAGCACGCGATGAAAGTGCAGATTATGTTGCATATGGACATTCCATGGTTGTCGATCCATGGGCGAAGATTATTAAGAGTGCAGAAGCAGGCGAGGAGACTATAGTGGCTGACATTGGTATGCTATGAGAAAGATAAATTAAGGAATTGAAAATGTATAACAACTGAGATTTTCTTAAAGATTTTTCCCTTGTGGAGCAAGTACGCCAACAAATTCCTATATCTTTTCAACGCCGCACCGATCTATATGGTACTGGAAGGAAATGTAAATGATATTAACGCATCAAAGTACATAGCGACAAATAAGATTATTGTATATAAATATATCACATCTTCATATTCCTATAGGTAATAAACATTTAAATTTTTTTAATCTTTGCGATATGGTAAATTTTATTTTTCTTTACATAATACTATGCGTTTTTTATGCGTTATGTCGCTTAGCAACAAAAGTTTATAAAACACATATTAAGAAATATTTATTAATTAAAATAGGTACAAAATCTATTCGGCTATCATTAAGACGTATGTTCGATCTTGTCCATATTACAAGATTCTGAACGCTCACCGGCGGCTCTACCGTAAGGTCGTTGTACTTGACCAAATAAGGCACGTATTGCTTCATCGGTTGCCATTAACGGCTGACTTGTAAAATCCAGCGCCTGAAAGAACAGTGCTTATTAAACAGTTGTAGTCTATAGATTGTTCCATAAACCATACCTGTGTTACCATCCCCTCAGCTTCAGACAATATATTCGCACTTGCACTCAAAATATTTAAATTTTGTGGCATTCCAACACCAGAGTGTAGCACCATTTGTTGCACAATATTCAAATTCTCAGCACTTAGACTAACAACATCCGTTGCGGGCAAGTTAAGGTAGCGTATTTTTGCCAAGAATTTCAAGTTTTTTAAAATATCTAGTTGCATTTCTCGCAATTGATGCATGGTGTGCAAAAGGCACTTACTAGATTCAGTCAACATTAAATTTTTCTGTGTTAAATCAGCTTTCCAGCGTGCCAATTCTTCTACCATAACACTACTAGCCAAAAATTTTGAACGCCACACTTCACATTGTCCGGCCAGAAATTCAATTTGTTCCTAGAGTTCAAAAAAAGAACACTTTAGTATCAATAATCAATTTCTCTTTTAGTTAAATACTGTGTGTGTTGTAAGATTGTTTGCTGTATCCAGCAAGGCACGGGCCAGTTGCAGCTTATCTTCCGTTAAAACGTTAACGCGTGTCTGCAAATCTTCCCCTACAGAAGCAACTAGCAAATTTTTTAACTCGGCATTTACTTTGGTTTGAAATTTAAACTGGCCATCAAGATAATCACGTTCTGCCTTGACTTTCTTTAACTCTTCCTGTAAGCTAAGCAGCTCCTTTCCACCAACATTGCCTTCTATTCGTTCGCCCTTTTGTCTTTCATCGTCAAGCTCTTGCGTTCTCATATTGGACATTTGATTCGCAAGCAATCCGATATCTAAATTATTTTTATTGCCTTTTTTAATAACACGCAGTCCTCTGTCATCAGCCGGTTGCGACATGATGGGATTTACCGCTCCCGGGTATGGTTCGCAGGGTATGAATCTTGGTGGCTTCGCTTTTTTGTGATCTGCCAAGTTTACTGCAATAGAGACTAGCCTTGGCTTCATTGGTACTAATTCACCCTTCGGTATTACAGGCGGCAAACTGCGTGAAGCCTTGTTCGGACGTCTATAAAGTGAATGCAAGCCAGGTAAGGCCAGAGTAGAAGGTTCGCTGGCCAACGGAGAGCACATATTTCGTGAGTGTATATTTTCTTCTAATGTACAACTATCTTTGCGGTGCAATGAGGGTCGTCGATGTTGCTTCAATTGCTCTTTTACCGTGGCAGTGACAGAATCTAATGGCTTATTCATCTCTTGCTTAGGGACATTTATTTCTTCTTCCATACCATCTCCACTGGTACGACCTGAGCACATTCACAATATTAATCCAAAATATATTGAAACTATTTCGAATTATACCTCTATTTGTATCGAACATTGTTGAATTCATTATTCTTTTATATGAACTATAGATAAAAATATATTAATAAATCATTCCAGAAAGTAAGATTACTTGTTACCCTCACATTAACTTATCCTGGTCACTTTGCAAGGGTACAAGATTCGTTGGCAATTTTTGTGTCATAAAATGGTAAACAAAATGGGACGTCATAACTTTTGAAATTATACCTAAGTTGCCATCATTGGAAAATTTATAAAACAAAGTTTATAGAATATGTGTTAGTTTTTGGAATGATTAATGTTATTTAAATCAATAATAAATTTTAAGGGATTAATTTAATGTAAATACTGTCTATAAAATTTGCAGCTAAGAAACTCTATCTACAATTAACTGTAAGTAAGACCACTGACAATAAAACATATTACATACATATGACCTCGATTATACAAAAATGTCATAATTGATCAAGTTCTATTGTCAGTGGTTTTACTATATTGGATTTATCTATTTGGGTTCTTCAAGAAGAGTCAAAATAAAAAGAAATTGTTCAGTTATTCACATTTATTGTCATAAAATCTGAAATAGATATTATAGTACTATCTATCTAGAAAATATATCAAACTTCTTTTTAAAATGCAAAATTATAATTAGATCTTATAAGCTAACTTCGGAAATCCTTAAAGCATTAAACACAATCACAGCAGCGAGAAGCAACTTCATGTCTCAACTGTCAAAATTACATGGGCTCTTATGGAGATCGAGAAAAAAGTTTGATTTCCATTTTGCTGCCCTTACTTGCTGCTGAATCTTCAATTTGCTGTCGAGCTAATTCGAATTTTGACAGCAGCAAAACGCATTTTTGTTGTTTTACACAGCTGTTTGTAAACAAATGAAATTTTTACATTTGACTTTCTCATATGCAATTTTTTGCTGCCAGAAGATGCTGCTCTGCCATTTGGTTTAACGATACGCTATTTCTTGCAGCCCTAACTTGAAGTTGCTTCTCGCTGCTGTGATTGTGTTTACAGCATAAGACGTAAATCCAACAGGACTTCTTACAACTGACAGCAAAATGTTGATCAATAAAAATTGTTTGACAATCATTATTTGTATTTGGAAAAAAATTTGGAAAATTTAGCTAGAGCTAGGGTTGCCAGCTCTTCTGAGACAAATCCTGTCTATGTTGCCCAAAACTGAACTGAACCAACTAAATTTATAATATGATGTGTTGAGGAACCACTTAACATAACATATCAAATAATACTGTTTTTTATAATATTATTTTTATACAAGCATGATCCAAGCCCACTATAAGTTTACAGGGCAAAACAAACAAAAAAACAAAAACATTAACCACTCATAACAAACTGACCTGTACATGAGCATTTGTACATTTAGGGGGTTATTCCTGAACGCCCGGGCCTTTAACTCCCATGAATTCTTCTCAATTATGCTTTGTTCATTTTCGGGTGTTTGCTGGTAAACAACAACAACAATGGAAAATAACAAAGCAAAATCGAGAAGAATTCATGGGAGTCAAAGGCCCGTGCGTTCAGGAATAACCCCCTTAATCTGTATTCTGGACAGCAACATTCAATTCCGCGACAATCCAGGCAAATCGTGTGCTGTTGGTAACCACAGCTTGAACCCTGATTTTATTGTAAAAGTAAAATTAGAATTTAACTTTTTTAAGGAACCTAATTTTAATTTGTTGTGCGTGGAACGATAAGACTTTCTAGATTCGAAAAATGATTAAACAATTGAATATTCAACTGAAACTGGATATTAATTAATTTACTAATTAAAAGTACCCAGTTTAGAAGTGTTTACTGAGACCAAAATACAGACGAATCAACGACTGATTGGAAATAAAATATTATGTCTTCCGAGGAAATCAATAAAAAAAGCGAAAAAATCGATTTAATTGAACCCACGACGGGTAAATTATTTTTTGAACATAAAACCGAATTAATCTTTTGCAAGCCGCATCTTATACCGCTGAAATCGCAGGCGCTAGAGCGTTTGCAGGAAATGCAACGAGAGACCGCACGCCAATTACAGAAAAATCGCAAAACTTCTTCAGAAGTCGTACAGAACACCAATTCCGAATATTAATAAACCTTCAAAGGTCAAGAGATAAAAAAAATTAGATTCTTTTTAAATTACACTCCAGTAGAGAAGAATAGTGTCCATTTCCATTTACGCATTATGGCGTTTTTATTACTGTTTGCAATCTGTGTTGCCCTATTGTTGGCAGGAATCTCATTATATCGTTACGGTAACATCCAACACCAACACATAATCGTTACGCTTTCCGTGTTGACTGCCTGGTGCTTCTCCTTTTTAATAGTTTTCACCATTCCATTGGATGTAACATCCGTAAGTGTTAAACTGATGAAAACATATAACATGTAACTATATAAATATTTTTTTGTGTTAATTCACAGACACTTTATCGGCAATGTTTGCAAGAGAACAACGAGATCTCGGTACCCGTTGAAAATGCAACACAAGCAAATGTTTCACAAACCTCGCCGATCACAAGTGGCAAAATGGGATGTCAGAAACCTTGGGGAATGATTCCAGACGAGATTTTCCCCAATCTTTGGCGTATCATTTACTGGACCTCACAATTCTTAACATGGTTAATAATGCCGTTGATGCAGTCGTATCTAAAGGCCGGCGATTTTACCATCAAAGGAAAACTAAAATCAGCACTGATTGAAAATGCCATTTACTACAGTTCATATTTGTTTATATGTGGTATCTTGTTGGTTTATATAGCCGCCAAAGGTGTATCTTTGGATTGGCAAAAGTTGAAGGCTATCGCGTCATCCGCTTCCAACACATGGGGCTTATTTCTGCTCATTTTGCTTTTGGGTAAGTAATTTGAACGGCCTTATTACAAATAATCACATGAGGCCTTTTTCGTTTTACTGATAGGCTATGCTCTCGTTGAGGTACCCCGTTCTTTATGGAACAATGCAAAGCCTGGTTTCACGCTTCAGTATGCTTATTTCAAAGCTGCCAAATTAAGTTCTGACAAAGCTGAAGCTGAAGAAAATGTTGACGATGTGTTAGAGTCGTTGCAGGGCATCAGCCGAGCGGTCCCAAATAATCATGAATTGCGTCCCTGTGTGGAGACGGTCCTCCGCAAAGTACCTACTGAACTTCAGGAGCGCGCAAATAGGAACTACACACGTGGTGGCGGAAATGGCGGTACATCTACGATCGTTCCCTCCGAGAAGGCTCTGATTCGAATACACAAACAGGTCATAAAATCGTTACAAACTTTACAACGTACCGAAGCTCTGTGGAGCGTACAAGTAAGCACTGTGTTTCACCTGGAGGATGTGGCGAGAAATAAGCACTCTGCAGAGCGACGCTTTAAGTCGGAGTTTCCTAAGCGACGTTCGAACTTGGAACGTATTCTTTACAGTTCAACATTTCATTGGTACTGGGAATGCCTTTTGCGACCGCCGTTTTTGAAGGCACTTTGTGTCCTGACTGCCACGATGTCGTTTATGGTGGTTTGGAGCGAGCTAACGTTCTTTAATCGGCGTCCGGTTCTTTCCATATTCGCAAATGTCATCAACGTCGCAAAAGCAGGATACGACTTTTTTACCATCGAGCTCTTATCCATGATTGTGCTCTGCTATCTCTTCTATTGCACCTACTCGACAATACTTCGCATTCGTTTCCTGAACCTCTATTACTTGGCACCGCATCATCAGACTAACGAGCACAGCTTAATTTTCAGTGGAATGCTGCTGTGCCGCTTGACGCCGCCCATGTGCCTGAATTTTTTGGGCTTGATACATATGGACTCACATATTATTAAAGAGGTAGACAAGCTAAAAATTGTGCATTTCTATATCTGTTATTTTCTACTACCATTTCCAGCGCATAATGGAAACTTATTACACGCAAATAATGGGACATATGGATGTCATTGGCATTATCTCCGACGGATTCAATATTTATTTTCCAATGTGCATGTTGGCGTTCTGTCTCGCCACGTGGTTTAGCTTGGGTAGTCGTTTCCTGAACGCAATGGGATTTCAGCAGTTCTTGCAAAACGAAACTATAGCGAGCGAACTGGTCCAAGAAGGCAAAGACCTAATAGCTCGTGAAAAACGTCGTCGTCAACGCGCGGAGGAAGCAATGGCGCGTAGACGTGATGTTTCTCGAGACGATGCTCTCGCGACCAATGAGTATATTACTAAGTATCGCAATTTTAGTAATAGCATGCAACAAGCACAACAACAAGGCAGTAGTAATCGCACGCCTGCCGACGGACTACTTCAAGACGGTGAAAACTACGACTACTCTGCTGTCTCTTCATCTGCAATGGGCATCAGGAAGAGTCTTTCGGATGAAATAAATGATCGTTTTGGCGTTTCGACACATTCTGAAATTAGTTTTAAGGGCCCGACGCATTTGGGCGAGTATGATGACTATGATGAAGAAAATCAAAGAAGAATTGTCGTCGGGCCTCCCAGAGATTTGTTTGATGATGTTTAGGAGATGCGAGAAAGGCGCAAAACGTCATTGAATTCACTTCAATGTCAGAGATTGCAACACTCTGTACTACTGTATATACATAGAATGTAATGTTATGTATGAACTGGTTAGAACACAACTTCTTCGTTAGACCTTTGAAGATCTTTAGAGATTTAACGATGCGTGTTTAATCTATATGTGAATTAATCTATAGTTATTTTTTTTTTATTTTGGAAAGCTATGATACGATTTTTTCACGCTTAAACGTTGCTGGAAATAAAGTATTTGTAATCCAAAATCGGAATGCGTTTTAACAATTAGTAGTAAGTAATCTTATTTTTTACGTTTGCAATATATTAATGAAAGGCAACCCAATGGTAGGACAATCCAAATTAGTCGTTTAGTTTAAAGATGAATGCTAAAATTATTTGAAGATGTTGTCCGGAGAGATTGGTTGTTTTTTATTGATAAAGAAATATTAAAAGCGACATGTAAAATAAAGTGATAATAATTGTTAATTGGGAGGAGAAAAAAAAAGTAATCATTACAATACAATTTTTACTGTCCACTCAGATGTTGCTTAAAAATTTAGCAAAATCAAACTCGTGCTTTTTTAAGACGAATTTGCTAAATCGTTTTCATTGTTACTTATTCATCGCCACCGCCCTCTTCGTCCTCGTCGAATTCTCCCTCCTCATCTGCGGTAGCTTCTTGGTATTGTTGGTATTCCGAGACCAGATCGTTCATGTTACTCTCCGACTCTGTGAACTCCATCTCATCCATGCCCTCGCCCGTGTACCAATGCAAAAACGCCTTGCGGCGGAACATGGCCGTGAACTGTTCCGAAACTCGCTTGAAAAGCTCCTGAATAGCGGTAGAGTTGCCGATAAATGTGGCCGACATTTTTAGACCTCGAGGCGGTATGTCGCAGACAGCCGTTTTGCAATTGTTTGGTATCCACTCCACAAAGAATGTGCTGTTCTTATTCTGAATATTTAGCATTTGTTCGTCGACCTCCTTCATGGACATGCGTCCGCGGAAAATAGCCGCTACGGTTAAGTAACGACCGTGACGAGGATCACAAGCGGCCATCATGTTCTTTGCGTCGAACATCTGTTGCGTCAGTTCGGGCACCGTTAGGGCGCGATACTGCTGCGAGCCGCGCGATGTGAGAGGAGCAAAGCCGGGCATAAAGAAGTGCAGGCGTGGGAAAGGCACCATGTTGACGGCCAGTTTGCGCAAATCGGCATTCAGTTGACCAGGAAAGCGCAGACATGTTGTGACGCCAGACATTGTGGCCGAGACTAGATGATTCAAGTCGCCGTATGTGGGCGTGGTCAATTTGAGGGTGCGAAAGCAAATATCGTAGAGGGCCTCGTTGTCGATGCAGTAGGTTTCATCCGTGTTTTCGACCAGCTGATGTACACTCAATGTGGCGTTGTATGGTTCGACGACGGTATCGGACACTTTGGGAGACGGTACGACCGAGAAGGTATTCATGATGCGGTCTGGGTACTCTTCGCGAATTTTTGAAATAAGCAGGGTGCCCATTCCCGACCCGGTGCCCCCGCCGAGCGAATGTGTCATTTGAAAGCCCTAAAAATTTTTTATTAGTTGAGAAAACTTATTAAAAAAATTAAATAGCATGTTAGAAGTGTAGATGATAATTAATAAATTTTTTAAATAATTTATGTTTCAAAACAAAACACTTTGCATTTAGGCATCAGTTACTTTAGAAAAATCTTTTTAATAAAATTAAAATTTCGTATGAAATTAAAAATATGGAAAAACGAAAATATTTATGTATGTATAAAAATGAAATCTCTCATCCCTCACCTGCAGACAATCGCAGCCCTCCGATTCCTTGCGTACCACATCCAAAACCGAATCTACCAACTCGGCACCTTCTGTATAGTGGCCCTTGGCCCAATTGTTTCCCGCTCCAGACTGTCCAAACACAAAATTGTCTGGCCGGAAAATCTGTCCGAAAGCTCCCGATCGCACCGAGTCCATCGTACCCGGCTCCAAATCGACCAAAATAGCGCGCGGCACATACTTCGCCCCTGTCGCCTCATTGTAGTACACGTTGATGCGCTCCAGCTGCAAGTCGCTGTCACCGTAGTAGGTGCCGGTGGCGTCGATGCAGTGCTCATCCGAGATAACCTCCCAGAACTTGCCGCCGATTTGGTTGCCGCATTGGCCAGCTTGCATATGGACGATTTCACGCATTTTCCCCCCTCTTTTTACTCTTACTTTACTTCCTTACTTTACTTCTTTTGGCCTTGGATTTGCAGACGGAAACTTACCGCTGCAAAATTTGAACTTGCTGAGTTTTGTTCTTCTGCACTTTGCAAAATACCAATTTGAACACGCCTTTCTGTCTTCTGCTTTCCTTCTTCTTTCCGTCCCTCTTTCCTTTTCCTTCCGTCTGCCTAAAATTTTCGAAATGTGTGCTTAAAATTGTGAAAATTTTCTAGATCGAAATGATTCAGATATTTTCTACAGATGCCTATTCAGTCAGAACAAAATAAAATCAACTAAAACCAGGCAGAGGTTGTTGGAGCAAAGTGAGAGTTTGAGGCTTGGCTGGATAAGCAACTCACGTACAGTAGTGCTATTCCATCTCTCTCGAATTTGTTTGAATTTGAATTTTTTGTAACATTATATTCGTATAATGGTAATAAGCTAGCATCCTTTTACATATGTATATGTATATTAAAAACACAATATAGTCTCGGAAAGATTATTAAGATTACAGAAAACATTTTTACGAAATGTTCACCTTTTTTAATACTTAAACAATAATTTATTTAAACAACGAGATCAAGTTTTATTTGTTGTGATTTGTTACAGTGAAGGAATTTGTATTCTCTTTAATATACATACATGTAGCGATTATTTAATTTAATTGATAATCTTTTAAAAATGTTTTAGAATCAGGACACTGTCTCAGCTCTCTGGATCCCGTGAGTCGGTATCGGAATGGGTATCAGACGGAAGCCCTCTTCAAACTCATGGTACTCGATGTGATATCCATAGGTCTAAAGTCTGGATCTTTGAATATTTCATGATTTAGGCAGCGTGTACCGCCGAGGCAAGTACACGAACAAATCGATGCGGTCTCATCGAACTCGGTGCAGTAGGTGGAGTTACCCAATAATTTACCACGTACATTGTAGGAAGAGGTATCGCCAGGGAACGTTAGTGGATGGTGAGCAGATGCCAAGTTTTGAGCATCTTGTTCATCACGTTTGGCATCTTCGGCTTGCCTGTAGAAAAATTAATGAAAAGGGTTATGTATAAAATCGTGATAAATGCAGACACAACAAATACAACAATCTGTTCGAATGAATGAACAAATGAACAATAGAAATATTTTGTGAGTGCAATGAATTAAGAGTTTACAAGTGACCAAAAATCTGCTTCATTCATTGAAAGAAGAAGATATTTATACGTATGTACAATATATAAAATAGTTTTTTCATTGTAGTGATCGTTACAAGCCATTACATTGTCATAAAACGCAGCACTAATAAATTAATGCTTGCTGCTACCACCGCCAATCCGAATAGTATAAATACCAAGCTGAGCGCAACATAGCCGGGTTTATTCATTAAAGCCTGATCGTTCTGGAGCGCCACGTAGTCCCCAAAACCGATTGTAGTCAGCGTAACGAAGCAGTAATAGAAACTGTCAAAATAGCTCCAGCCTTCGTAGCGTGAAAAGACCGCTGCTCCTGTGGTGATTATAATCGAAGATAACATCCCGGTCGCCAACATCAAGTTCATCTCAGTTGCTTCGGTATGACTGCACTGGAGGTAACGTTTTGCTCGTCGGATAATCACCGAAGCAAACTTATTCAAGCGTTCGCCAATGCTCTGGAACATGACCAGGCCCAAAGGTATACCCACCTGTAAATCAATGGAGAGAGAGAGAGAGAGGTATATATATACAATCCATTCATGTGTTTATGAACACAATATTAACACAGTATCAATTTTTTTTTTTTTGTTTTTGGGTTGGAGGCTGTCTTTACCATTGCGTAAGCCATGCAGAAGGCTTTGCCGCCAATTGTTACAGGCGTCGAATGTCCGTAGCCAATCATTGCCAGAACGACTGTGGCAAAGTAAAAAGCGCCAGCGAATTTCCACTGTGGTCCAGCCTTGTGTGGTTTATTCTCGATAATCACTATTTCCATCATGCGGTAGTCTTCGGCGGTGACATTATATTTCTTCACGAAATTACTTTTCACCGCTAGTGGAAAGTGAATAAATGCCAATCAATCAATCAATCAATAAAGCTATCAGTATATTATAAATGTGGATAAATGGATAGATAGAATTATATATTGTACAATGTACATAGAGTAATTGCGATAAAATAAGGTGCCTTTTTTCTTCCTAATCCCGAGTAGAATCATTCAAATTATCTTAATGAGAATCAATAATAAAAATAATAATTTGAAATAATTTATTAGCAATTTAATTATAATAAAATGAGCCAAGAAAAACCTAAGCCAGGAAAAAGTCTTCTATTGAAAAGAACGTTTTCTCAGGTTTTAGAACCGATAATTGTGGCGTGGAAAATATTAAAAAAAAAAAGAA
Organism: Conops quadrifasciatus; assembly: GCA_949752815.1. Lineage (NCBI taxonomy): Eukaryota > Metazoa > Arthropoda > Insecta > Diptera > Conopidae > Conops > Conops quadrifasciatus. The sequence goes on along the minus strand of OX457078.1, from coordinate 13,705,950 downwards.
TACAGAATATACATACATATATTCTTGCTCAGAGTCTCCTCTTGGATCGATTTTGTTATGTCCGTCCGTCTGTCTTCGGAAATCACGATTACAAGAGAACGAGCTAGAGACTATTTTGGATTAAAAACGGGACAAATTGAGTCGTTGTCACGCCTATCTTTTATAGATAATACGAATTTACTTATTCGTTTTGAACTCATTTTATGTACACATGCTTTTATGATGTTGTAATTCACTTTTTCTAAGTTTTTGTTTCTCAACACTGCTTCGGCTAGACCGAAATTAACGATTTTATTTGTTACTATTATTTTTATTAAAATGTCTGACTTTCATAAAGAGAATATATCTTGTGTCCGGGTATACGAAATCGTATTAAGAAGTAATTTAGATGGTGTTATGTAATTTTCAAAAGATTAAAAAAATTCGCCACAATTTTAAAAAAGGCCTCTTTTTACCTTGCAAGAAATCCCAGCGTTTCGCTTCTGTATGAGATTCCAATGAGTCGAAGACTGCCGCACCGATGAGCAAATACGTGAATGTACAGACGACCAACGAGAGCGTTCGGACATTTTGCCGTTTCATACTGCAATTAACGATCAATTCGAAAACGATTTCTCGGTGGGACTTGATTAACATTTAGCGTCCTCAAGCAACTGGGGCGGACACAAAGAGCATTGAGAATAAGCTTCAATTAATGTTTAAGATATAAAGAATGTTGGCTGAAATTAAAAACATATATACGATATTGTATTCTAGATAAAACATAGATAATAGATAGATAAAACATAGATTTTTTTTTCATCTCTTTTTAAAAATAATGTTCCATCTTATTTTCTAATAGAAAAACACTTATTTCTTTTTTAACTTATTTAATAAAAATATTCTAACCGAATTTTATGCAGTGAACAGCGATGATAATAATAATCCTAATTTGTTATTGATTTTTTACATCTTTCGTTATCCTTGAAAAGGCGAATTACTTACGGTATATGAAAATTACTTTTAAAGCAATGCCTTTAATGGAATAGAATTTAATAACTGACCAATTATTTCTTAATTATAATTTTTCTTATGAACTGTATCCGTTTTTCATAAAATCTTTTCTAATCTTAGGAGTATATTACAAAATATGTATAGCAACAGTACAAAGGATAAATATTGTTGCTAGTGCATTATTTTTCACAACTGACATTTCTTTATCAATTTTGCATGTATTCACAGTGATATGGATCAACATGTTTCCCAAGGACGGCATCAAATGATTTTTTATAGCAATATTGTTGTTTACTTTCGCATCATTCAGCCTCACGTCACTCACGTCGTGTATATATGTATTTCTATTCGCAATAATTACATTTTCTCTTAACCCTTAATTGGAATACATGTTTGAAAATATTTATATTCTTAACAAAAAATATTGAGTTTTCTTTCGACATTTTATTATTAATTAATCACCGAAATAAATATGAATTGATAATTGCTTAAAATTGAGCTATCAGTTGAAACGGTTTACGTAATAAATGTAATATTATAAAATACATTTAAGGCCAGAACAAAATAGTCGTAGCGCGACGAAACCGTTGCAAGTTCTTGCCTAGAATGATTTTGAGGACAAGAAATGTTATATTTCTGTTTTTATATTTGTATATGTATTTTACATACACTCAACATATTGCGGTAGCGAACGGATCGAAAAAATTCAATTCAACTTCAGCTCAACAGAACAACAAACAGTTTGTCAAATAATCAGTTGCTGTCATTCTTTTTAAGATTTTTATATTTTTGTTTGTTCACATAAAAGGTAAACAGGGAACGTAGCGCTCAGTTGGTCAACAGTTGTGTCTGATTGGTCTGCCTGAAATGCAGACCATTGATTTTTTCGTTTAATTTTTTTTTGTACTGGAAATATATCGTATTTTATGTACATATATGTATACGTATGTATTTAAATGCGTTATTAAAAATATAAGTTCGCTTATATCAGATATAGTTTTATACTGTGAATACACCAAATGTGTAAACTCCATTGGCCTACTGAACTATCGCTAGTTGAAAGCAACGTATGCATATATACACACAACTTAAAAAACCAATAATATTCACAACTGTGTGTCTGTTCATAGTCGCTACATTCTGTGTTTGTATACATGTTCATTGTGGTTGGCAGCAGCGACGACATTTTTGATTTCGTTTGTTCGTATACACAAAATTTGCTTCGTTCAATTTTCTCCGCTAAAACTAAAAAAATTGTACGCAGTAGATATTAATTGCAGTACAGTTAACAAATATTAGTGTAGGTAGTGTGTTTCCCAAAATAAACTTAAAATAAGCAACCTCTTTTAGAAGGAGTTGGAGTTGGGAATTGGTAATTTGATCCCTTGTGCTAGACAGCTGCAGCAACATTGTTTCAGGTAGAGTAAACATCAACTTATTTCGTTTAATTCGTCTTCGAAGCGCCGTAGGAGCATTTTTGGCATAGCTTAGATTCAATATTTTGCAATCACGACGTCTACCGAAATGGAATGGACCCGGGAAAAGACGCTTGCCCTCATCAGTGAGTATCGCAAGCGCCGCGGCCTTTGGGACATGACGCATGGTGATTACCGCAAAAAAGAGATGAAGCATAAGCTTCTTCTTGGGGTCGCAGCTAGCTTGGGCGATAGTATTCCTGTTGTTGAAATTGAAAAAAAGTTTCATACTCTGCGCACACAGTACCATCGCGAGATTAATCGCATGAAACGCAAAGAGCCCTACAACTCCAAGTGGTTCGGCTTCAAGAACCTGGAATTTCTAAGCTCTCCGAAGGCCTGTCGTATGAGCAAGGGCCGCATAAAGTCAGAAATCACTGAGGACGGAACGGTTACTAAGTATATCATAAGGGAAAGCCCAGTTGCTGTGGCCACCAATCAAGAAAGCAACGGACTCGGAGAGTCGCCGTGCTCACCCAGCAACAATACAAATGAAGAATTCGTTAGCATTCAGCGTAAACCTACAACCACAATTACATATGAGGCAACAGCGAATTCAGCTGTTGCAGCTGCTTCCGCATCACGTTCTCGTGAGCTGGAGAAACTAATTGAGGAGACAACAAAGGATGTAGACGAAGTGGAAGAGGCGAAACCAAAAATGGCCCGTGTGCATAAAGAAATACACACCGTCCCGTTGGAACATCACACCTACAGTGCCACGGTGACCAGTAGCGGTGAGATGACAGTGAACGAGCATCATTCGGTATTGCAGCAGCATCATCATCAGCAGCAGCAAAGCCATCATGAGCCTCAGCAACAGCAGCCACAGCCACAGCAGCAGCAGCAGCTGGGAGAGGAGACTCATGTTGAAACGATTGACATACAAACGGGAGAGGAAATTACTTATCAGACATCCTCGCCGTCAGGTGGTGTCACTCATCATGCCTCGCTGCATCATCAGGCCGTTCCAGCGCGTATAATTAAAATACAGCGTCGCGACACTTGTCCAGAGGAAGAATTCTATGACGATGACGAGCATCATCAGCATCTTCATCATCATCAACAACAAGGCAGCACTAACGCTGGTGCAAAACATCGCATTTACTACGAGGCTAACGGTCAACAGCATACTGCAACTATACTAGCTACGCCCACATGTAGTGTACCGCCCATCTCTAGTTCCGCTTTGCTTAGTGGCAATGGGCATCCCACGCCAAAATTGCATCGCAACATTAGTGGTGGATCACAACATTTGCTGCAACAAATGCCACCGCATCATCAACAGAGCCGAGACGAATTCAGTACATACGGCGAATATGTTGCCAATGAAATGCGCGGCATAGCAAGTCGTGAGATCTTGATCTCGCTGAAACACAAAATAAACACAGCCTTGTTTGAGGCTAGCATGGCGGAGTTGCAAAAATAGAGTTGCCCCGTTTCCGAGCAAATGCACACTAATAACGTATTGGTAACAGAGGATATGCAGATTTTAGCTATAATCTTTGATTAATGAAGTTGTATGTACATGTAAATACAAAGTTGGCTGATGGTTATTGGTGACTATAAAGCAAAATCAAGACGAATGCGAAAGAGAAGAAAACGTGCGAATATGTACAATGTACATACAGATAAGGAGGACATCGGAAACAATTAAGCTCTGTCAAGGCGAAGCGAATAGTTCAGCAATAGTATATTCAGAAAATTCAGTTAAAACCTTTTAGAATACCAATATGCACATATTTACATTATATAATACAATGTTGTAAGTTTAGAAATGTTTTCATATTACGAGAAAGCTCTCGAGAATACATACATATATGACTGCTCTGATTTTATATAGTTAATATTCTGAATAGTAATTTATTCCAATGTTAACATGCTTTAGAAAAATGTAGCTTGTTCACTTTGTAATATAATAACCTTAAATCAAAGAATATACAACTAATACAACATTGTTTATTCTTTGCTTAAATGTTTGTATATACATACATATCTACATCCACACATAGGTATTTGTATACATACAAGGTATTTTAACATATTTTCTAATGCTAATATCAAAATGTTTTTGATTATATAATCCGCAAAAACTCTTATTTGAATATGTACACCAGCAGCATCCAAATAAAAGTACATATAAGTATTTACTATATACAATAGTATTCCCTCAAATAGTATTTTCACTCTTTAAAGTAGTTTCTGCCGAATGATATTTTCTACTTCTTATGAGCTTGTAAATGAACTTTTCTCATGTGCGTGCGAAGGTAACGTTTTTGCTTCATTTTCACCCCGCAAATGTGACAAACAAAATCTCCTAATGTTTGATCGTGGATTTTTCGATGCTTTCTTAGATTGTCCAGAGCGTTGAAATGTTTGTGACAGAAATGGCAAGGCCAAGTTTTCACTTTGTTGCTGTTGCGATGTTGCTGGTGACGGTGCTGCACCATATGACTGTCCAGATGGTGTTTCAGACGAAAGGTCTTGTCGCAATGTGAACACTGAAATGGCTTTGAATCCGTGTGCGATTTGATGTGCGTATATAGAGTCGAATCGGTTTTAAAAGCTTTGCCGCAATCGTTGCAGACATAGTCTCGCTGTTCCTTGTTGTGCATGCTACGTTTATGATTGAGCAGTACGCGTTTTGAGGAGAAGTTTCGTTGGCAAATTTCACAATTGAATATTTGCAATTGTACATGCTTCGAATTGATGTGATATCTGATGCCGCTAAAGCTACGGAAAACTTTGTGGCATTTATCGCATTTATACTTGTCTCCGGCTGAGGTGTCTGCGCTATTGGTGATGTTCGTTGCTGCATTGTTAGCATGTTCCGACATGTGCTGCATTAACTGTAGGCGGGGCAAATACTTTTCGCATATATCACAACAAAATATTAATTCTGAATGTGCATTTACGAGATGTTCATTAAGATTTTCTGCATGTTCATGCACCATATCACAAAAATAGCAAGTTATACAATTTTCCTTTTGGCTGAAAAATGATAATGATTGAATGGATCAGATACCGATGAGGGGAGCTTTAGATATAAACTGCTTACTGTTTCGATTGTTCCATGGAGACAATGGTGTCAATTATTGCTTCATCAATACTAGACTGAAATTTAAATAGCAAATGAAGTGGTAGTAAATGATCTTTATTCTACCTCTCCTCTTACCTTCTCTTCTTCCACCGTCGGTAGCTGAGAAACCGTCTCACATTTATTGCTGCTGGCCGCCGCCGCGTCATCCTTACTGCATGCGCTCCAATTACTTAACAATCTTGTTATGTTTCTATGCTGCACCTCATGGCAACACTTATAAAATTTGTCCCAATCGCAAATGGTGTGATAACAATTAAAGCAACATCTTGCATTGCCATTGTTGCTGCTGTAATCTTTGGCATCAAGCTGCAGACACATTTTTTAACATATGATTAGAGAGAATACCATCTCGAAATCAGAATTTTACCTGCAAAGGCAAATATTTGTTGATCTTTTCCAGCAATTCGCATTCGTTTTCGTAAATGCAAATATATGTATTTGTAGTTGTATTGGCACATATTAAACAATTATTTGAAGCAATAATTTTCATGTCCACTGTCTAAGAAGTAATTAATTAAATTTAGTACTAGCAGCAGAAAACAAGAAATCACTATAAAATACTCGTACTCGATTATATTCTGTCGGCGTACGTGAATGCAGTAAGCAGCTCAAGTCCGTAAACGCTACAGTAAAAATTCGATAAACTAAAAAAATTGATAAAAAAATTTTTAAGCTTATTATTCGAAAGAAGAAGTTACTTGTGGTTTTCTCGTAGCACCAAAGAAAGAATTATTTGAATTATAATCAAATTTACTGCTCGAATACAGCACTGTCTTCTTTGATGCTGGATATTGAAACCATTGAATATTGAAATCATCATTCGCGAGGTATTCAAGTACTCCATTCGTACTTTTCTACAGTGCGACATATTACTCCATTCTTTTTTCATCATCAATTTTAATTTAAAATTTAATAAATTATTCACATTTTAAAAAATAGAGATCGTATCGTATCCATTCATAATTTAGGACAAAAGAATATCGAAATGGCTCGAAATCAAATGCTATGTGAACCAAATACTAATTTACCGCAGAAATTCGTCCTCGAAAGTTTGCGCCAAATTAAGAAATCAGATAACGAAGTGCAGGAAGTAGATGTGAACTCAGCAGCAGTCAATCAAGTTTTGTACGAAATGAAAACTGGATATAAAGTATTACCGTTACTTCACGAGCCTGATGAAGAAATCAGGAATATTTTATCATTGGATTCCAATGAATACTTGCGACTCAGGTGGCAAGCATTTCTAGAAAAATTGCCTGAATATTATGTGAAAATAAAGCTGTATAAAGATTTCGTTGCAAGGTTGCTATTAAATATTTTGTTAACACGTTAAAATTTTATTTTTAAATACTTGCAGAGAAGATTTATCGCGCAATAAGAGTTTGAATGGCCAATTTTATGGCATTGACAATAAATTGGCACCAATACCATTCATGCCAGATCCCAGACAAAATAATGCAAAAGTTCCACAATCATGTCTGAAGCAGTGTACGCGACTGAAGAAACCGACAGTGGAAACGAATGAAATGAATTCAGATAAAAAGTCAGTAAAATAAATTTTTTATTGCAATGGTTCTTAAACGTAAGTGGTTCGTGGACCTCCTAGACATTTTACGCCGTTCTTGAGATTCATGTCATTTCCTGTGGCTCAATAGTCCCAAAGCACTATATTATAATAAAAATTGGTGAAAATGTAATGCAGGTTATTTTATTAAATGGTCCTGCCCTACTATAATGTACGCAAAAATTTTTATTTTAAAAACTTCAAAAAAACTTAAAAACGCATCGCGCAGCGGAAATCGCGTTCTGTGTGACGTCGGCTTAAACAACGAATAAAATACGATATGAATTTTTGTATGTTTGTATGTTTACACTCGTTTCTCAAAGGACAACAATAAACGAACGAACGAATTGATCACAACAAAATTGATATTCTGACATTTCATTTCAATTCCAAAACTTGGTGTTGTTGTAAGAGCGCGAAAACTTTGTAAAAACTGTAATGAAAAAAGAAAACAATAAATTATGACACAAAGAAGAATACAATAAAAACACATACACGTTGGTTATTAATGTGGCAGCCAAGGTTATCGGATGAAAGTGCTGACACGCCGACAACGAGAAATTTTCATCAGTGGAACAATATAACGAACGTCGATGAACCAGTTATCCTAATAAGCCAGGACTTGAGAAGAAGTGTATTTTGAAGCAGAAACATAAAAAATGGCTACTTTACCGCCGCGAAAAAATCCAACGCCAACACGCATATCAAAGCAACATTTGACGCCCTTGCAGACACTTCTTCAGATGGGTTTTCAGAAGCACCGGGCGTAAGTGTTGAACTATACATGCTTCTCCTTATTTTAGCCCTCAAAGTGGTTTTGATTAGTTTAATGAGAATAAGTACTTTGCCTATAGGTATGCCTACGTGATTTTTCAGATAATCAATATTGATTTTTGCCACAAAATATTACCAAATTGTTTTTTCTCCATCACAAACCCACAGAGAAAAAGCGTTGGCGTCTACTGGAAATCGTGGCGTTCAAATAGCTTCCGATTGGTTACTCGCTCACGTCAATGATGCTACACTTGATGAGTGTACACCGCGCGAGTATATTTTATATGCTTGTCCCACCGGGCCCTTTCTTCAACAGCTAGAGGAGTTCTGGGACAAGTCTCGCGTGATGTGTGGATGGAATGGAGCTCACAACTATATGCCGCATATTACTTTGGTTTCATTTTTTAAGGTAGGATTGTAGTGGTAGGATCCTATTGTACTATATAGAATTTAAAAAGTACATATGTTATTTCTCTTCATTCAGGCTCCAGATGAAAGTTCATTACAGCTCTCCAAAACACTGAAGCAAGTTGTAGATATGACTGGTGCCTTACTGGATCGCCCCATTAAGCTAGAACTATACATGAGTCAGAATTTTATGGGCTTTTTCGTTGCCGAAGATGATGCAAACTACTTGAAACGTCTGGCTCTTCAATACGTTAAGGAAGTGTCTAACTCAAGTACGATTCTTTTATAAATGGAATCTTCTATTTTGGTTTGAGTCCTTCTTTCCGGTTGTGGGCAGTGCTTTTTTATTTATCGTTCGTCTCGTCTCTTTTACTGCACACTTTGCTCCGGAATGTATGCGCACACATGTTGTTGTTGTTGTTCCAATTGCTATTGCGCAGTCATTAGCGACACATACGAGCAATTGGATGCCATTGTGGCCTGCTTTCCTTGGTGTGGTGCTGTCTCTTCTGGTACACGGTGTATACCACGTAGCAGTCGATGTAAGAAATTTATATATATATATATACATATGTATGTATGTTAGCATTAGTTAATGATAATCCTCAGCCTAAGGGATTATCTTATATATGGATAAAAGTTCTACTAATTAGTATCTTATTGAGGGTTACTAATTTGGCGAAAGAAAAAGAGTGACTTTTTAATGTGTTTAATAAAACTTTTGTTTATAAATTGCATGTTTTCATAACCTATGTGACCTGACCGCCTCTATAAGAACGTGTGTGTTTTCTTTAAAAATGCAGATCGCGGTTGGGTCCTCATTTAGACTTACGAGTATCCTAGAATCAGAGATAATTATGGCTGAAATGCGAATTTGTACGTTGCTTGGACAAGTTGTGCATTGCAATAGATTTACAACTGTTTCACATGGTTTCTCTGCCAAAAGGTATTGACAAAACAAGAGGTAACCGTTGTAAATCTTTTGCAATGCACAACTTGTGAACGCCACATGCAAATTTGGATTTTAGCCTATCTCTGCTTAGAATTAAGAATATTTCAAATTAACCTTCTGCAATTATTTTTGATGTTATAGTCGGTCTACTTTCTAAATATGAATGTGCATATTCTTATTTTAATATTTATACAATTTTTATTTGTATTTTAACATTTTAGCGATTTCAATGGAGCCACACGTGAAATCACTACATTTAACTTTAGCTTATCAATTTCCACAAGTACAATTTAATGCGTTGAAAACCTTAGTGGAAGGCTTAGATCCTTCTTGTGCATCTAGTTGGGAGTTGCGCCTGTATTCACGTGATCCCAGACTAGCTACGAAGCAAGTGTGTATTGTATACGAATTTCCCGGTTTCTTGTTATCAAATTTTCTAATGCAAACATTGCGGTTAGGTACACAAAGTCGTCTATCCTCATAGTCCACATGAAATCGACGAATTGGAGTTACGCATTGGTGACTTTATCTACTTGAACAGCGATGCTGTGGATAACTCATGCGATGGTTGGTCCGAGGGCGTATCATGGCTGACCGGGAGCAGTGGTCACTTGCCGGTGAACTACACGGAGCGAACGGCTGAGTCAGATGCCTGGACGCTGCACAGAGTTGTGCAGTTGTCGAAATCTATAACACCCTCCTTGACATCGGCTGAGGAACTAGATACGGTCGATGGTCCCAGCATTTTAATAAATCACGATGAGCATGAACGTCACAGAGATTTACAACTCAGTAAGTAATATTCATTTATTGTTTAAGAAAACTACTCTAAATGCTCGATTGTGCTCAACATTTTTTAAGCTTTTAATGAGAGCTGACATAATATAAAGTTTAAAATAATTAACGGATTTTCAAATTATATAAAAATTCAGACTTTTACAATAACTGCTTAAAAAAGCAATATCTCCTTGCAGTTGGTCTTCATGCCGAAATAAATGAAGGCACATCAATTACAGAAGACTCGGAGCAGTCTGTTGAAAAGTTTCTACGTAAAACATTGCAACCTTGCTTGGACGCTTTACCACCGCATGCTCAAGCTCTCCGCAATCAGTGTAAACAATCGGCACCCATCATCGAAGTGACAAATACGAATGCCATCATGCAACACTCAACGAGAAAGCAACAGCAGATGGATATTATGGTTGAGCCTTTTTCTTCCACTACACCGCGAGCGGACGATACGCTTAGCACCGGCTCCGAACATTCTAATTTTCTACCGGTTCAGTCGACAAATCGTAAGATATTCATTATGCGTCATGGAGAGCGTGTAGATTTTACTTTTGGCACATGGATACCGTATTGCTTTGATGAATTTAATAATTATATGCGCAAGGATTTAAATATGCCAAAAATACTACCTAAGAGGTACCGTACATATACATATAGTACTAAATTATTGCAAAAAAAAAAAACAACAAAAAAAAGCTTAATATCTTACTTAATAGAAAAAAGTGTCCCGAAGGTTGGCAAAACGATTCACCCTTAACCAACATTGGACTCTATCAGGCAAAGCTTACTGGCGAAGGATTGTATGAGGCTGGCGTTCAAATAGAAAATGTGTTTTGCTCACCGGCGTATCGCTGTATTCAGACTTGTACAAGTGCTTTAGAAGGTCGGAAGATGAGATTAAAAGAAATGACAATACTTCAATCAAACTGACTGATAAATAAATTCTTTTGTTTTTCTCCCCATAGGCCTTCAACTAATAGATGGCAAACACAAACTGAAACTTGAACCCGGATTGTTTGAGTGGATGGCTTGGTATCCAGACGGTGTACCCAATTGGTGCTCCAAGGAAGAGCTACACAGTGCTAATTACAATATAGATTTAAATTATCAGCCCTTCGTGAGCAGCAGCCAACTGAATGCTTGCGTAAAAGAGACTTCAGAAGAGTTTTATACTCGCAACTACGATGTGCTGCGAAAAATTATTTACGCAACACGTAGGTTAAGCTAATGAAATCTTTGTTGTACAATTATAGAAAGTTTGCGTATATAAGCGCCAAATTTACTGAAAAAAGCCGCATATTCAGTTCAATTTTTCTTATTTACTTTCTTTCAGTATTTTAACTATTGTTATCTAATCCACTGTGTTCTGTTTTCTCTTATCGTTCAACAGAGGGAAACATACTGGTCGTTGCTCATGCTACAACTTTGGATACGTGTACGCGTCAACTGATCGGTGAAGCTCCGCGATCAACCAATGAATTACGCCAAGTTATACACAAAATTCCATACTGCAGTTTGGCAGCCGTGGAGGAGATTAATGGCGAATGGAAGCTGGTTGAGCCGGACTGTTTACCGGTAACACATTCAAAAAATCCACGTTTCGAATGGAACGCATTAACCGCTACATAGTGTTCGTGCTTCGACAATCTTATAAAACATTTGAAGTAAATGGAAGTTGAAAAAAATATCAGTAATTCTAAAATATAGCCGATAATAAAAACCAATTATGATAAAAAGACGCACATCCATTAAGTATTCAATATCAATAAACATGTACTCGTATAAGTCCGGGTACCGTCAGATTTTAATACAAGTTATGAAAATATTTAATTTTAGTACATACGCGTATTAACAAAAGTCAACATTTTATAAACGGAACGTTGACTAAAGGTTCAATTATTCGAAAACGCATTTATGCTCTTCATTAACTTATGCCATTTATCAGAAACCGACAACTAAAACCACACACACAGAAAACACAAACATAACTCTACTAAGAAATCGTGAAAAAGCACGCATACTCATAACGCAATATTCATAATACAAACAATATTTTATGCAATTCAAACTGTTTTGAACGTTTGCAAGATTCTTGCAAATTGCAGAATATCTATCAGTGCGCAGTATAAGCAAATTACTTGCTTTGAATTTATCACTTTATCTAATCTGCTGGTCTAGAATCTTTATTAATTAATTACTTACTAGTAAGTCTTGCGCCTTGTTTTTCTCTGCAGCATATTTTTTAGCTTTTAAAATCTAATATAAATGCATAATTTCACGTAAACGCTTGGAATTATTCAAAATTAACTAATAAAAATTTATTCTATTTAATGCATAAAAGTATTTTAAAGCACTTTCGTTTTACTTTTTACATTGAGCAAGCTAGATTACGAGAGTAAATATAAAAAAAATACACCGTGCTATAGTAAAAATATATGTACTGTTCGATAGCCAGTAAGCATTAGTAACTTTCACAGCTTATCCAATTTTTTGAGCATTTTCAATATTTTCAGAGCCCCTGATGGGTTTGGATATTAAAAATATGGTGCTTTAGTTTTCATTGCCCTAGCGATCATTATTTTGCTTCTATTAAAGGGGATTTTTAAGAGAAATTTTGTACTTTAAAATTATTATTTCAAAATTCGATAATCTTCTAAATAGTGAAAATCTGTAAGAAGTCCCGGAATTGCAGGCTCCAACGTCAGGAAACAAATCAAAGGTAATTCAATGGTGAAAAAAAATGAAGTCATCCAAATGGATGGCAAGTAAGAAAAGTTTTTATGGGTTACTAACCGTCGAAATGGTATAGGTGGGCATTTCTTTGAAATCGTTTCAGTGTTATTATTGTTAGTGAAATTAAAATATATACAAAAAAACTTTTAATACGCATATATGTATTACATAATTCCTTTCATATATTGTGAAAGCTTCAAGGCAATTAGTAATAATATATATAATTAATATGACATATATATATATAAATAACCGAATATACAATAGAGTGTGGTGGATAATTTCACGATATTTCAAGAACTTAAGCTAATAATATTTTTTTAATGACTATCTTTTAACATACATATGTATAATAGGGTGACTTGTAAGTATGAAATTATATAAATAACTATAAGGCAAATAATAACATAGTTAACATAACTATTTGTCTGCATCTGTAACCATCGGTGGAGTCGAACGACCATCAACCTGCGGCTGGTGTTGATTAACTAATCGCTGACGTTCTAAATACATCGAAACCTTAATGTTTCGCACTTGATGATTGTTAATAAGTTTGAGTAAAGCGATAACACCGACCCCTACAGATATAGCAAAGCACCCCCACGCTCCAAACTATGTAAGGAAGTATATGAAATTTCAATTATTTCTTCGTATTTTGCTACTATCATTTAATAATACATTTTTTTACCTGTGCAGTACCCATTTCGATATAGAATCCAGAGGTATCAATCTGTTCGTTGTCGCCATGTATAATATTCTGTCCTGCAGAAATTTCGCATGATGGAAAACGTTCCGTCATACCATCGCACCAAATAATAAAGCCCAAAGTGATGATTATGGAAGAGAGTATTGACATGGCCAACATAAAAATCCCAAGTACTACATCGACAAAAAGCGACAGAAAGGAGGCCTCCTCTTTCATACGCATATATCTGATAAAAAATAAAAACCTCAACGTTAAGGATAGTAGTAGTATACAAATTTAGTTCACCGGTAAATTTGGACGCAAGAAATCAGGAACAGAAATATCCCCGTTGTCAGTGGAAAATTGCAGAAGCCCACCGAAGCCCAGTTGACGTCGAACATTCCATCTTCTTCACGCCACTTGCCAGTTGTGAAGAGAATGCAGTGGCCACTAAATGCAAAAGTTCCATCAATCTTGAGTTATTTCGGAACTTAATGCGTTTTACCAAAACTCTCTTAGATTCAGCCCGAGAGGAACAATGAGGCACAACGACAGAATCAGAAGAATCACATGGCCAGCAATTTGGCTAAGCATTAAAACATTTGCTAAAGCCATTGTTTAAAGTAATATTTTATGATAAATCTCCTATCTTCTGAAAATTCTACCAATCCTCTAATACAAAACAATTACTAATTCTGCAATGTCAAAGACGATTATTGTGAAAAGAGAAACCATTCACAATAAGAGGTTAAAGGTGATTGCATACTTGTTTTAAGCTGAATTCAGACAGAATGCGTTTATTGCTACGCGCTGCGGGGCGATGTTTTAGACCGGTTGTAATACACAGAAATCCCATGAGCTATTTAGACAAAGATAATGCGTTGTTTACTGTCACGGCGTAGAGTTTTACTTGTCGCGGTGCGTTGTGAAAATTCACAAAATGTCCTACTGGGGTTAGTATTTTGTGAGTGTGTTAGTTCAGTTCTACAATTTTTGCCAGTTCTGATTGCCAGGAGTTGCCAGAGTTCCAGTAATACCAGTACTGGAGTACCAGTTATCGTTAGACAGTTGAAAGTTTGAAGGAAAAGCTTTCCAAAAATTTACCATTTTCTTCAACTATGGCATCTTCCTATTTATATATATTCCCAGTTGATTTGTTTACTTTCGTATCGATCCGCGTTCTGTCTGAGCACGAAGAGGAAAACACCCCGCAGCGCGTAGCGATAACCGCGCTCTGTCTGAATGCAGCTTTAGGCTGTGTGAGGTCCAGTAATTGTGGTATGTACCTAAATTAGTTCGATGCGCGCTCTAAGTAGAAATACTTACATTATGTGATTAATTTAATACTTTCAACTTATATGAACTTAAAATAATTAAAGATTGGATTAAAAGTAACATAGAAAAATCATTTTTTATTGCGAAGGGCGCATTCTTTTTATTTCAATGATTTTATTAATTACAAACTGGGTTACTCCCAATCCAATAAGTCCAGCTTCTTCTTTTGTCAGCTGGGCGTTTTCCACACGCGTAGCCAATGCATCAAAAAGCTGTATTGTGCTACTGGTGCTGCATACACAATTCATTCCTTACGCAGTTATTTGTTGAAATTTAATACGGAGCTACTCGTCTATTTAGGGTCAGCTTTAATACGTTATTGTTCAGCAACACCAATATGTACATATGTTGTTGTTTACCAGCAAAATAACGAAAATAACAAAGAAGAATCGGAAAGTATCGAGTAGTTTTTCCGGTAGTAGTTTTACCGGAATAATGGCGTCAATCACTTTATCGTGGTTTTGTTTAGATCCTAATTTGTAAAAAATGTTCGTAGTCTTTCCTCCATTTGATCTTACCACAAGCTAATATCAACGAGAAACGAATTCATACATGAAATGGGGTCGCAGGAAATAGAACAATTACAGGGAAATAGGATTAGTTCAAGTCGGGAACATTCAAAGTCTATAATAATTTAATAACTATGATTTTCCTCTTTGTTATTACATTCATTTTATTTAGATTTCAATTATTTTGTATTATTTTTTCACAAACTGTAGTTTAGCAGATGATTTCTATGTTGTTTCTCACATAATCCGTAATTATATGCAATTTTTTGTGCAAAAATGCATTTACGTTATGTATCGATATAATTAAGCGGTATGTGCAGTGTTTAGGTGGATGTCTGTGTGTGAGTGTTTCTTTGTATATCATGTTTTTGTAAACTTTGCAAGTTTTGCAATGTATTTCTAATTTTGAATATTTACACATGTCTGAACATGCTGCGGTTAGTTAGAATTTATTAAAACTATCGCCAGTGTTGCCGACCGCAGAAAGTGGTAGCAAATGAAATAAGCTTTGATGAGCGCTCTGCAGTCCAGCTCGGACTTCCATTCTTTAAGCTCTGATTACTTTGTATGAATAGTTAGTTTTGTGGTTTGCGTATTTATTTGTTTGTGTTTATCGTAATATAAAGTGAGAGTTGAGTTCAAATATTGTTTTGTTCTTCGTTTAATTAGAGCGTTTGGAATGCAGTTTATTTCGTTAGAATTTCATTCATAAGAATTTTATATCTTCTTTCTTGTGGTAATTTGATAAGCAGGACTTATTACCTTGAACTTTCCAGATTCTTTGAGTGGTTGTTGTTGGTTTTTGTGTATTTTTTAAATTGAATTGTAATTTTACTTAGAGAAAATAGTTTGTGTTTTTTAAAATTTAGTTCTTCCTTATATGTATGTATATTTAATTAATTTGTTCCACACACATATACATACATCTGCATGTGTGTTTGTGTGGATCTGGGTGTATATGTATACATGTATGTGTTATGCATATACATATGTAGAATTAATTTTTGCCATAATACATATGTACTTTCTTTTAATATTCTTAAATTAAAGCGATAACTTATTTAAATTTAATTTGGTATTGATTTTTTTACTTTGTTTATTACTTTGTATTTTAATAATAATTATGTTTAAAATGGATTTCTTCAAATATTTGCTTACAATATAAAAACATTTTTTAGGTGTATTGTAATTTTGTAGCTTAAGCTTGACTTATTTCATAGTACAATTTTTATAATGTCAATTTGCTTCATATAATTCTCGCCATCCAGCAGTTGATTTTAGTGCAAGAGACGAATGCCGAATCGGGCGTGTCTCGGTTTTAGAAATGGCCCGAGTGCTTTGTCATGCAGGCAGAGTGCTACACCATCCGGAGAGTACGATTGTTGAGCAGTAGATTGTGGAGCAGACTGTGGCAACATGCGTGGGTTACACGGAATTGGGGGGATTCGTCTCCTGCACAGAGCCCCTTATCAATGCTGGGTGAGGATTCTGCTTTTGTTTGGCGAAAAACCGACAACCAATTTTACAATTTGGTAAGTTTTTCGCACAGACTTTTAAATCGATTTTGGACACTTTTCCGTGATTTTGTCATTCAAATTCGATTTTCACTATAAATATGTCGATACTTATATTCTTATGTATGTAGGTATGTGTATACATAAATATAGTTTGATCGTATATACCTATATATATATATATATATAATTTCTCAATGCACAGGGTACAAGCATGCATGTGATACAAGTGGTAAAATGTTTTATATGCTGTTCCATATGCTGATCCAGTTTCAGTTTCTGACCCTCGGGTCAAATATGCTATTTTGAGGTGGGATCCCGAAAGAGTTTTTTCATTACTTTTAAGTATCGTGCTTACGTTTTAGTTGGTAAAAGTATTTTGTACGTAATTGCAAAACTTCCATAATTATGATGTTTTACTTTCAATCAGCATTTAGTACTGCATTATATTACATTTTCATATCTTGAATCTTGCAGATGGTTAGACAATTGTAAATGGGTTGGTAATCATATTACACTTGAGCTAAACGCCTGGTATCGTATTTTACACATTTGCATTTTGTATTTAAAGATTTCGAAAAACCAATTCTCTTTGCTAACATTTCCAATTACACAATAACACACAATTTTTACGATTCTTACTTCTCTGCTGAAAATTCTCTGCAGAGAGTGCTTAAACTTGTACATGTGTACATACACCAAGAGAAAACATTCAATTCTCTTTTAATCGTTTTTTTTTTTTACTTATGTACATACGTAGTATCCTGGTACATGTACATAGTCCCAATTTCTTTCGCTATCGCCAGGATAGGACCTTTTTTTTGTAGGACCTTTGTAGGAATTAGAGATTTTTGTACATTTTTGCTTTTATTTTTTTTTGTGGAAAATTTTTTGTTCTAAACATCATTTCCTTAATTGCAGGAATAGAACAAACATCGTTTTCCTTTTTCTGTACATACACAGTCCAATAATATACATATTTAATTTTTTAAATTCTTCTTTTGTCTGTTTTTGTGTTATTTCTGATTAAGAAAAGTTGTATTTTTTAAAAGCCATACACAGCATTTACTAATAACAATATCCTTTGGTTTTGGTTTTCAATACATTTTCAACTTTTGTTTAAGTCTTTAATTTTTCTGATCGTATTGCTACTACTAAAACTGTCTGTAGTACCATCAGCAGTATCATTTAGATTATCAAGTTAGGAGTAACGTCGACGTTGCCGATCTATTTCAAATATTCACATACACATCTTTTTTCGCTACACTTTCAGAATTATAGAGAGTATGTTATGTAAATATGTACAGGCTTGCGCTTGTAAATATCATTTAGAAAGTAAATGTAATTAATCAATTGGAGCGAAAGCTAATTTAGCTTAAAGTTTTTCTAACTTCTTATTTTTTTAATATTTTTCAGTCATATTTTTTTATAGCTTTCTTTTTGGTATGTACATACTTTTTTATTCTATTCGAAATCGTGAAGTGTTCATTGTGCGCAGCTACATTAAAATACATGTGTTTAAATATAAATTTTTGACATTTGCCGCCGCAAGCCTGTAATTACATACGAGTACACATTATGTTTACTGTAGCGAAAGGGTGAGCAATTTTTCAACGCACTAATAAAAATAATTAGGTATGCTTAACTTTTGTAATATAACTCGCTCTATAACTAATTTAACACTGTAATTTCATTAATTTTAAAGGAAATATAATTATAGACGAAAAATAGATGAATGATCAATTTTTCATACCTACATAAATACATTTGGATTGTGTCAAAGTTTAGTGGCGTTGATTTGAGCTATGGCGAACAAAAGCATACAAAAATCGATACATATACATTTATGACGAAAAAGTCTATAGAAATTAATTTCAAGAATGCATCCGTCTTCTTTTCTGTTCTCATTCCGATTAAAAAAAAAGAGGTATGTATCTATTAGCACGTTAAATCAATCGCTCGCTGTACCATATTCAGAAGTCCGTATTGTTCGGCGCATTCTCTGCGCTACTATCGCTTGTGCCAGCTTCAAGCGGTGGCGGCTGTAGGGCTAATGACATCTGTGGGCCCAAAACAGGCCCGGCCACAAGCATTGACGGTTCTGTATTTCGACGTTTCATTTTAAGTTTGTTCTTCTTTAACATAGTTGCCTAGATTTTTTTTAACGATCGTTTTATACACCGTCGTTGTGAGAGTTAACAATAATAGATCGGTGTAGAGTTATGGGTTACCGTCGTGATATCGTTGTTTTTTGTTGTTCCGCAAATAGACATTTCCGATCCAAGTGATGAGGAGTAAAAATTACATGTTGTTTGTTTGCATTAAAAAGTTGGTGTTTTCGAAAATTATTTTTAAGTAATTGAGGGGAAAAGTGTTGATTTTGTTGTTGTTGTTGTTGTTTGGTGGCATGTTGTTTTTTTTTTAGCAGGGGCATGTTTGTGTGCGTGCGTGTCAGTAAAGAGATAGAAAAGACAGAAAGAAAGAAAGAAAGAGAAAAAGAGATATACAATATTTATAATGTACATACACATATATTTTTTTATTTTAAATTTTATAACATTTATTAAATAGCAGAATTTTTTTGAAAAACAAGTTTATTATGAATACTTAATAGAAAAGTAAGAATGTTAATTGTTTCTTGATGTTCGTTAGGTTTTCCGACTGGGTTGGAAGATGAGAGGTTTTGGAAGGAAGTTATTCTGAGCAAGAATATACATATGTACATACATATGTACGTGTATTAAAAATATTTTTTTTGAAAATTATTTTCCCGCAAATCATTAATAAATGAAAAGTTTTTAAAGGAAAAAGAAATTTTGAATAAATATACATATATTTTTTGGACCAAAGTGCAAATGGTCTCATCTACGATTAGTTAAAAAAAATCTATATGTAAATAGATTATTATGATGAACGAATTTCTGTCATCCAAACCAAACTTGATCAACCAACCCTGTCGGAAGACTTAACCAACATCAAGAAATAAATAATTAATTAATTAATTTTTTTGTAAAATCTTTAAAAAATAAAGCAAAAAATAAAAAAAAAACAAGCGTATAATTTAATAAAATTATTCCTTAAGAAATTTATGTTCAGCGAATTAGTAACATTAGTCCATTAACATATTTAATATCGGAAGAAAGCCTTTATAAAATACATAATTTGTAACTCCATGCAAAAATTTTAATCTATTTTTTAATAATATTAATAAGATCTTTATTCAGAATGAAGTATAAATTGCTATAAACTATTAGTGAAGGAAATAAAAATTTTCGTCTATACTAAAGAGACAAAAAAAACTATTTATTATATTTATTCTTTAAGAAGTAAGACAGATACAAAATTTTGTTTAAAGCAAAAAGAGATCTTTTTAGCATTGAAACGATTGCTAAATAAGAATCTCGATGCAATATTTTTGTGATTTAAATTGATTAAATAATGGTAATAAATATTTTATGCATACATTAACATTCCTTTCAAATAGAGAAAAACCTAAAGTAAAAATTTTAAAATTAAACAGAAACATAAGGATGTATTTTATTTAAGATTGTCGCAGTGGCGTATTTAGCGTTCGGTCTTGGTGGGAGTGATTTCAGTTCAGGGAAGTATAACATAGAATGTTTGTAGAGGTTTACCCAAAATAGACTACAGGCAGTTTTTTCAAATCAATAATATACTATTTTTAATTTCATTGGTTTTTTATTAACACGACCACGTTTACAAACATCAACGCGGAAATCAAAATGTTCGATGACATCAACTATCAATCAATCAGCGATGGGTACCTATTCTTTATTGGGCAGTGATTTTTGAAAAAATTTTAAAAACTACAACAAGCCCTGCATTCGTATCCATGGTTAAAATTGTCTATCCATTGCAAGGATGAAATACATAAAAGTGACAAGAAACACACATGGCGTTTGACAAATGTTTCCATTCAACATCCTAAAGGTAATTTTGGATACACCCTTACATAACGAATAGAGATTATTAATTTATGATTATTAAGTTGGAAAAGAATATATAATACTAATAAAAAGAAAAGTAAAACACGGGGCCCGTTCTTGTTTACACCCTAAATATGCCACTGTACTACTATCTTATATGAATTTAGTAGTAAAAGAGACGAATTTGATTGTAAAGTACATACTTAAGATATGGTTTTAGAGTAAGAGTAAGTATATGGACAAAAAACTGAAGCAAGAAGAAATCTGTGAGGAGAGAAACAGTAGTTTTGAGATGATATTTGGTTCTGTGGTAAGTTGAATATAACTGATGTGTTGTTTAATGCTTATTTCTTACTGATTTAACTCAACGTTTTCGATGATCTATTGTCTTGTTCAATACAATTGAATTTTCGGCTGTTTTAGTTCTTGGTTTATTATTGATTTCAATATTTCAAATTATGATTGATGTATTAATGAATTACAACAACTCTGATATCCTTTTTTTATATATTATACGTATTTTGGTGACGATTAATCAGATTTCAGGTAAAATTTCAGGTTTTCATACAATATTTATATCAAGAGTATGTGTTTTTTTTTTGTTGAAATTTCTATTTCTATTATTATTATTGGTTTTTGGTTCAAATTAAATAACTTTTGTTAGTTTCACTATAAATTTGTTAAGTGTTAATTAAGTTTTCAGTGTTAAGTTTCTGCACATTTGTTGTTTATAAAAAACAAGAAAACAGTAAACTTGGACCGGACGGACGCGATTTCTATGTGCCGACTGGTTCCTTGTCGCGGTTTCCGTTCTCGGGTGGTGTCGGTATATTGTTGGAACTGCCGCTCTGCACGGACGTAGCTGAGGTGGTGGAGGTGGCTGACATTGACATGATGGCGGGTGAGATATGCGGTTCCGTTAGACGGCGCTTGTTTTTGGTTTTCTTCAACATAGTGGCCTAAATGATAGGGAGTATCGTAGAAGGGCGGTGCGGGGCGGGGCGTGGTAGGGAGGGTGGGGTGGGTAGTTTTAATCAGTATATTGAACACATTTAAACTATCAAGTGTTATACAAATGATCATCCATCGACCATTTTAAATAACAAAATAATTATAGTTAAATATTTCGAAAAAAAAGAAAAACAAACGATTAGTCGTTTACAGAAAAAAACGTTACATATATTAATATATTTTACGATTTCCGAAAATCAAAAAAATTCACTTCCCACTTTTGATTTTAAAATGCTTCGACAGAAAGGAATCGGATTATCGGATTATCAAAAATTATCGGAAACTAAATAATCTCTAACAAATGTACAATACAAATGATAATTTTCCTGGCATTTTTTGTCTTCGCGAAAACGTCGCAGTACGCACGAAAACTGTCAAGCAGTACGTTGTGTCTATTTTTATCACAGGCAGGTTCATCACACAGATTTTGTGTAAGTGTAATTAGTGAAATCTTTTTCCTGAGTTTACAGTTTTTTTCAAATGATTTGAACGGCTTGGGAGTCAGTGAGCGGAAGTGTTGAAAAACTCAAGGATGAGGAAAGTCTTAGCAACAAAACAGTAGTAGATAATATAAAGCCAATGGATGTAATGAATATGGATATGGATATACTCATAGAAAGCTTACTATTTGACTTTAATTAAGGTGTACGGATAACATGCTAGGACACCCGGAAGATATCCTTATTTTTTTAATAGTATTAAAAACATATTTACATTGTCGATAAAAGTAAGTCAAAAGTATTTAAAAGAATTATCAAAATCTCTTAATCGGGAGTGTTTACAAACCTTTAGTTATACTAACCTTAAGTGCTGATTTCAAAACCACGACATCTCCGGGACTTTGTACCCATGGTTCGCCATCAACTTGTACTGGCATATCAGAATATAAGTGAATTTTTATATGACCACCCTAGAAACAGAAGAAATTTTTAAAAATAACCGTCGATTTCAAGGCTTTTCTTCTCCCCACCTGAGCTATTCTCATTGCAGTGCGTATGCCAGATTGTATTTGTCCCAAATGCACCACTCCGGTCACACCAACGATTTCCAGAACGCCATCGTAATGATTAGGCGTCGAAAATTGATCATCTTTATCTGGTCCCCACGGATTGGCACCGGAGCCCCAACTAAAACAGGAAAAAAGCTCTATTATATCAGAAAAAAAGATCTTTTCTTTTTCAACACTCTACACTCACCTCAATATATTCAAGATGATAATTCCCTCAACAGGTGGCAACTCTACCACCTTGCCATCAACTTCCAGGCGGAGCTCCTTGTGCAAATCCTTAACGGTCTTACGTCCGACTATCTTTCGCAGGCCCATCTTGACGTAATAGCCTTTATTATGTAAGCGAGAATTGAACTTGTTAGGATTCTCCTCGCGGGCATTGTGGAAGTCGAGACAGAGATCAGCATCGATACCGATGCCGAAGTAGTTGTTCATGACAAAAATTTGAGAGTTGTCTTCATTTTGAGCGCCGCCTGTAAATGTCATTAACAAGATGAATTAAATTATGTACATATTTGTTAATTGAAAGTGAGAGAAATGATGCGTTGTGGAAAATAGTAGGAATTACAGAACCTTGCAAGTAAACATACGTGGGTACACACACGATCAGGCAAAAAAAAAAAAAAAACAAACAACAACACTGAATTACATATTTTTTAAATTTACGTATGTAAACTATTAAAGTTTCAGTGTTTGAAAAAAAAAAAATTTAAACGAAAACTGTAGATATGGTCATCCGTTTTTAAAAGGTAGCATAGAAATGTGTTGGAAAACGGGAAACGGTATGGCTAAATATTAGCATTGACTTGTTTAATGCTAAAGAACGAAAATTCACTGCAGCACATTATTAAAGAATTTCAATATTTTTCAATATCTACGTACGCAAATTTACAAACGGTGTTAACTATACATCAAGAAACACGTCACATTCATTAATTGAGACTAAAGTTAAAAAAAACAAAAAAAATAGAAACAAATACTATATTGGTGAAAGTATAAAATTGTAAGGTGCAGTTTTCTTCACTATTATCACACACTAAACAGGGAGCAGGGGGGCTTAAGGGCCTTTAGGGATATCATGTACGAAAATGCAGCATAATCAGATATCAGTCCAAAAGCTAAAAATAACAATATATTATAAATATATATATTCTCCAGACTATTGTTTAAGTTCTTTTATAAAAAATTTTTATTTAGTAAAGGTAAAAAAAGACGTGCGTATAACGCGGTTATGATACATTCTTTTTATAATTAAAGTAATTCTTTGTGAATTTGAGCGGTCGTTGTATTTGAATTTTGAATTTTCAGATTGTGATCATACCCATTAAGACATATACATACTCGTATACATATATAGTAGGTTTATACAAAATCACTTGAGGTACGCGTAAACATTTTCGTACTATTAATTAATTGCTCACGAATCAATAGAGACGTTTGCTGCAAAGGGAACATGAACTAGTATCTAATAACCAATAAGTTGGAGTCAATGGAGACGACAATCATTAATACCGATTGGGTGACAGTTAAAAGAAATGATAATACGTCACAAATGCTAAATCACAATTTTAGAAATTTGGAAAATCGAAGGACCTGCTAAATCAGCCGCTGTTATGGCCGGCATTTGGTGATGCTGATTTGTTGGTTGCGATAGGTTTGCTTGATGAGCTTTGCGCAACTTCTTCTTCTTCTTACCGGTAGTGTTTGAGGGCGCTTTTAGCGCTGGCTCTTCGGGCTTGTCTTCCGGATGAAAGACCACAGTCCAACGATCTAAGCGTATTTCTTCGGCCTCAATGACGTCGCGTAGCAAATTTAAGGGATCCTCACCGCCGGTGTAACCGGAACCCCAGCAGAGCACCCGCGCCAAATCGTTTCCTGTGAAGGGAACCGGCGGCGGCGGCGGCGGCAACGATAACGATAACGATAACATAGTAGATACCAACAATAATTAATTTTAGCACATACGAAATGAAGATTTCCTTCTAACAACTCACCTGTCCCTAACGGTACAATGGCACACGGTGGACTTGAACATTCCGAATCCTGTCCAACATTATCGAGGCATTGCAGTACCCAGCCGATAGTGCCGTCACCGCCACAAACCAGAATCTTATAATTGGTTATTTGACGGAATACGTATAAACTATGTAAACACAAAAGAATGCCGATAAAGATACTAACTTTACGGCTGCACCCACAGACTCATAACTCACCCTGGTAGAGGACCGCCATTGTCCAAATCAAATACCTGGTACGGATTCAAGAGCTTTCTGAAGCTGGAGATAAGCTCCAAGCCCTGACAGCCGCCCGATTTGACATTAACAAATACCAGCAAAGGCCGCGTGTCGGGCGGCACCATCGTAGGCTCTATGTTTGGCAACAGCATCACTAACAGTTTCTTGTCTTCAACAACTGTTTCGCGCAGATTATAAAAAGCGCGAACCTGGCAATAATATGAAAGTGAATACTTGAAAAAAATGCACTTAAAGCGAACAGCGAACGGTGTTACGTACCGCCTTCTGAGCATCCTCGAAGGTCAATACTACCGAACCATACTCATAGTAGATGGGACCAATGCTGATGAACTTGTTGTCGTCTGTGACGTACTTGTTGAGAATCTGTTCGTAGTTGCGTTGCGAAAGACCGGGCGGAAGGTTGCCTACGAAGAGGGCAACATTGGGACCGTGTGGATCCTGCTTGTGCTGCATGTAAAAGCGCATGAGTTCCATTTGGCGTATAGAATCCTTCCCCAGTTGTTTCATAATGTCCCAGGGACGTTCGTTCCACGAGAGGATGCGCTCCGTAACGCCACGATCCAGCAGAACCTCCGAGCATCTAAGTGAGACAAAGAGGAGGGCAATAGTAATACCCAAAAATTATAAATTTCAAACTGATTTCATTTTTCACACAGCGAACCTACCTATAGTCCTGTATTTGGTTATCTGGTAGACCGAACTTGTCTAATGCCACTCTTATCAAATCCTTAATGTAGGTGTTATTATCTACAGGAACACTAACGTACGGCTCTTCCAACGAGCACTGCAGCTTGCCCGGATAAACACGCACAAAACCTTTGTCCCTGTCGTGAAACCTGAGGTTGATGGCCGGTCGTTTGCCCTCTATGTGCGTCAGACTAAGCACCGGATTGGGATCCTGTAATGGTGCATCCTCCATGCCAGCCGGAGCATAAAGATCGGTTAAGTAAAATGCCTAAAAAGGGGGGGGGGGGGGGGAAAGCTCCCATAAAACTTTATGTTTATAGGAAAAACTAACAGAGTCTTTCTTCAATAACAGAGAATTTTGTAACTTACACTTGGATCACGTGTAATATGAAATGCTCTCAATGAGACTGTTAGCAACTCCTCCAGACTACTAGTTCGTGGTAAAATGATGACGCGGTACAGTTGCCGTCTCAGCGAATTGTTGCCATCGAAAACCTTTATCATTTCTGAAACGGTAAATAAAATGTTTGCTTATAACTAAGATAAAGAAAGGTATTGGCTCTCCGTTTGCGCTGGATCGGTCTACTTGCCAATATCTTTTTCTTCGCGCTCTTTTTCCTTTTTCTCTTTGTCTTTGTCGGATTTGTCTGATTTATGTCCAGACTCTGGACGATGGAGTGATGAAGAGCCTCCGCTGCTACAACCAACTTGAGTAGATTCCGTTTTATTGCAGGACTCTTCATCTTTGAAGCGTGCAACATCGCCACTGCTGAACTCCTCGGATATACTTCGAGCTAAAGCATGAGTCAAAGAAATTAAGAGAATTGTTGGCAAATAAAGTGTTGGAAATAATTCATGTTATTAAAGTAAAAGTATAGTTTTTATTTTATATTAAATTTAAGTAATTATATTTGTTATTTGCTGCCCCAAATTTAATGGGCATTTGTTAGTGTATTCAATATATACGATTATGGAATATTGTATTCTACAATATTATGTTAATGTGCAAAGTTTTGAGAAGTTTTACGACTGTTATTTATTTAGATTACTTTATAGACTTCAATGTACATATATACAAATAACACATTCCAATTTAACTCATTTAAGCTTAACGTGCAAAAAAAAAATAATAATAAATTACACCAAAGTATACACATTTACTACTGCTTTATTCTTTATGATACGATAGTAAACTTCTACTATAATCTACTAATCTACTACTAATCATTCTACTAATCTCCTCGTCGTATACTTTTTAGTATTGTGGTCCTTGCTGTTTCAATTTTATACCTCATACAATGTAACTATATGCTCTCATATGAATAAGAAAATTGTACAAGAAGAAGATTAAGCACAATACCATTTCGATTATCGAGTAACAAGTTAAGCTACTTATTGACAGCAGCTCTCATTATAAAAGCATCTTGCCATTGACGAGGTTTCGATGCGTCATACGAGACTAGCGACCCTTTTAAAACGTACTAAACTGTCGTATACGAATGACTTAAATGACGTAGTAGCATTTCTGCCATTCATTCCATGAAATTAAATTTCAAAATTGTAAAGTTCTTATTGAAAAGTGAATAATTTATGAAACTATGACATGGTTTCTAGCCAGTCCTTCTTTATATATGCGAGGACACCACGAAATTCTATTTTCACCCAATTTTGATTGGTATGACCTAATGCAAGTCGTATTAGATCATTGAATCTTATTGAAAATCGTATCGTATACAATTTTCTCTACCATGAAACCTATTTGTTTTCTATTTATTCCGATTTATATTGTAATTTATTAGGCATCGGTCTTTATTTTGTCTCAAAATCGTATTCCTGTTTTTATTATAACAGAAAATTGGCTTTTATATAATAATTTATCATGTAATTTCTTTTAATTTTTACTACTTAAGCGTACTTAATACTGATTTTAAATAATAAAAGACAATTTCTACTACAATTAAGCTCTTCCAAAACTAAGAAGAAAAGCACTTTCTCAATCAAATCTTGAAATATTATATAAGAACATAAATTACGACGGCTTACGGAACTAATTTCAATTATAGAAACATAAATTGCCTAAAAATTAACAAAAAAAAATCTATATAGAGCTCGGAGGTCTTAATTTAATAATAATGTAAAGTCGGTTGCACAATAATAATAAAACTAGAACTATAGTTATAGTTTTATAGAGTTGCTAAAGGGATTTAGTATAGTTATTTAAGGAAAATGATTCTAGATTTCTAAAGGCACGATACATGCTAATGTAACTGGATGATGATCGGGATACGAATATGCTAAATATGGTTGGTTAGTGCTTGTTTTATTAACATATTTCAAACACAAAATAAAGAAGCCAAATGTGCTAAAACCAATCTATGTACGAGTATAATAAATTTTTAAAAATGTGTATGACAAGAATTGAAATCTTTCAAATAAAAGTTCTTAAAAAACTATTAGGTTTTAGCAGATTAGTAACTGATAAGATTAGATTAGATTAGTAAATAATAAGCATTAAAAATGGAGTATTATTTTTATAGAATCGTAGAATTAAATCAAATAAAAAGAAAGGGCAAAAGCATTGCGTTGACTTAAGAACAAAAAGAGACCCAACAAATGGCCGCACATTCACCTCTGCGCTTGTTATATCGTGCCTTCCGCCATCCCAGCGACAAACGTCGCATGCGCTTCATCAGACGCTCCAACATATGTTCGTTGCCGATGGTCGGTATGTGGTGACTATGGCTGTGGCTGCTTCCCGCATCGCTGATGTCGGCGGCACCAACATCGTCACTGAGACCATCGCCGCCATCGCCGCCATCGCCGCAACTCTGTGTTCTGGGTCGAAGTGTCATATAGTCGTACAACTTATAATCTCTATTTCGCAGTCTCTTCACTTCGCCAGAACGATCATCATCATCATCATCATCATCGTCCACATCTGTATCGGTTGGCTGATCGTCACGCCCTCGGTTGCCACCGAAAGCCAGATAGTTGTCGTCATATGGTTGATAGTTGCCATCCTCATCCTGTATGATTATCTCAATGCTCGGCGGCAACGTTTCCAGACTGTAGTCACTCGTCTTGCACTCGTTGTTGTTGTTGTTGCTGTTGCCGCCTTTCGTTGCAGTTTCCGCTTGTAAGCGTTTGGAGCGTCGCCGCGTAAAGAAGCGTGTGTATTTCTTTTGACGCGACGTTGATATCTTCAGTTTTGATTTAACGCCGGGTTCCTGAAACGATTTGCTTCTACCCACCGGCGGCGATTGCAGGAGGGGCTGCTTTATGAAGGCCATAGACGGCGGCGGTATCGGTGAGACCGATGAGCAGTCACTTGTGTTGGGCGAACCCGAACATTTCGGGACTTTCGTGGGAGGGTAGAGATTCGCGCACTTGGTGGTCACCAAGATTCTATTCCTCAGCGCTGTTGCATCGTCTCTCGACGATGTCGTCTGGATATTGCGAAAGTTCTTACGTTTGTCTATTCTAGTGCGATTGTCTGTCGCCGTCGACATGTTGCTATTACTACTATTGCAGCTGAAATTACTTGTGACGTTGATGCTAGAGTCAATGTCTATGTCGTCGGCCGTGGTCTGATCGCCGCCTGTGTCTGAAGTCTCATAGAAACTTGATGGATCGCCGGCATCGCCGCGACAGTCAATGTCGCTGTTTGCGCCGCCGCCCTTGATTTCCTCTTGACTATTACGATTGTGGCCGGTTCTTCGTCGCCTCAACACAGCCTCCTCCACACAGTGATCATAATCATCGCTGACGCCACCACCACCACCGCCACCACCACTTATATCACCAAGTCCGTCGTCTTCGTCGTCGTCGTCAGCATCGTCGTCTGTATTTGAAAGCAAATGCTTTCGTCCGGCAGCAGCGCCGCCGCTTTGTTTGGTCTGGTTTCTGCGGAACGTATTCGAATACAATAAATGCACAAACGAAGAGGCTGACAGAGATTTCTGTATGGGTTGTTTTTGTGCTTCCGGAGAGGATGCCCGCACAGTTGCGTCATCTCGACATGGTGGTGGCTTTATGACAATTTCAACTGAGGATTCCTGGCCTGGTTGGCCTTGTAGTGCCTTCGGTAGTTGCGGCGTATCTTCTTCTGCCGCCTGCTTTCCGGTTCCTGGCAGTTCCATGGCTTCCACTGTCGGTGAAGGAGTTGGTGAAATAGAGGCATTAGATGAAGGCGTAGATGAGAATAAAAAGTTGTGCTTGATTTGAGCACGTCGTTGCCGTTCCAGCAACAAGATCTCACGTAAAGTCAACTCTGGTCGATCGACGCCCAGAGCAGCTGCTGTTGCTTCTTCGGAGCGATCGATTGCATTCAGTTCAGCTAAATCATAGTTTTTATCAATCAGGACATTTTTGTGGAGAACAAAAAAGAAAATGAAAAACAAATAAAGTAAGACAGACAACTTAAGAATAAACCAAATATTAAATTAAAAGACAAAAATTTGAAAAATAAACTCAAATTTCAAAATGAAACTATAAGATAATAAAGAA
Organism: Conops quadrifasciatus; assembly: GCA_949752815.1. Taxonomy (NCBI): domain Eukaryota; kingdom Metazoa; phylum Arthropoda; class Insecta; order Diptera; family Conopidae; genus Conops; species Conops quadrifasciatus. The sequence goes on along the minus strand of OX457078.1, from coordinate 13,675,707 downwards.
GAATTACTGATCCGCTGATGAGATGAATAATTCTAATCAACTTTATTCATCTTTTTCATCTCTTTGGCACACTATTTCGTGCCATTATTAAAAATAATACTTGCACTTCCTGGAACTGATCGCTTAAATACAATATAAATAAGTCCATTTAAACTCATAAGTGTATGTATGTACGAGTATGTTCAATACATGCACAAAATTAATACGTTTTTTTTTTTGGAAATCATAGAAACATAAAATGTACTAATTGCAATTGCAAAATGTAGATACATATTCGCAGATGGTTTCTTGATGTCTTGTGATGGCGATGATTGCATGAATGAAGAGGCTGACCATTTATATGGCCCGAGGAGGTCATCTTTACAATGATTAATGTTGATTTCTATTTCTATTAATGAATAACGCAACACCTAAAGCATACGCTAACTTCTTCTACAAATCTACAACCATTTAGTTAAGGGCATTTTTTTATAATAATTCATGACATTTTCATAACATTTTTTGGGACCGGAGCATTCTTTCGGGTACAACATTCAGACTAACAAGTATGGTATTCGGCATGTGTACAAGCGGCTTGTGTATATAACCAGAACTAACTAACGTATTCATAATGATGTTACTATGAAATCATGACATCTCTGGAAAAAGAGGCATTAGCAAAAGAGTAGCAACGTATTCACGGCTAAAATTTCATTGCTGTAGGAGTATAGGAGTTTTGTATGTATGTCATATAACGTAGGAGTATCTCATTTTTGCGTGTTTTGGAGCATCGCTTCCAAAATCGCTTTTAATCGTTTCTTTTGTAAAGCTAATACTTACGACAAGAATAGTCTCTGACAAGTGTTGTTTTAGATTTAACTTGAACACCGATAATAGCTTCGATTGGCACCTCAGTACGCGGTATTGAGACTGAATGCGGAGGTAAGTAAATAGGTTGCAAAATACCAAAATTACATTCGGTTGGCAGGTACATGCGGCAGCCTCCATGAGTAGTCATTCCACACCATTCGCAACGGTAGCCTGAAAAGACATTTCCAATTAATTGCAATTATTATGTTATTTCTTAATGTTCAGTAGTCTGAATGTGAGTCGTCTCAATGTCAGATGTCCATCATATTACTCGAAAATCTTAAGGACAATCGATATACGAGTATGTTAGGTTTGTATGTATTTTTCTTATACCTGTTAGACATTCATAGGACCAACAAGTCTTCTTGCAGTAAGCACATTTCGAGGTTTGCGGTAGGTTGCCCTCTCGCCAGTGATGCTGTTGGAAATCAGAGATCGATTACATGACAAATCTAATAGCACACTGCAATTGCGTCAATCAATCTACCTGGTGCTTGACGTTTTGTAACTCTTTGCCGGGAACATATGTGGCATTTTCTGTGCAATCAGGAACGGCAAAATCTTGGCACTCAGTATGGGCAAAGTAGTCGCAAACTATAGAAAACAATAGTAGTATCGCTTTTGCTATAATTCTATATCGCAGCAAAAGTACTTACTTAGGCAATGAACAGCAGGTGTTTCATCCAAGCGCTTTCGACAGACGGTACAAAATTTCTTCTTATGATGTGTCGGTTCAGACCAGCAGTGGGCAATAGGATTCTGAGGACGATAGTATTGTCATTAGAAAAAAAATCCATTCATGTGGCTTGGATTGGGTTAGTTTTTAACTCACTTTTATAATGCATGGTGCGATTCCTGAACAAGGTGTTACCACGCTGGACACACATCTCTCATGTATAATGAAATTACACACTGCAAGAAAAGTTATAATTTATAAAATTAGTTTTTAAAGATGAATTGAAATTTTCTCATATACAATAAGAATTGTTTTCTAAATATGATCAATTATGATCATACATGTGGTATATTTATTAGTAGTTGGTCAAGAAGCTTTATTTATTTTCTTATTAAAAAAGACTCTTATTTAGATTTAATTTGTACGACTTTTTGATGGTCCTTAGTTTTGAAAGCTCTTGCTTCCACCAGCGAAATTACTATAGTTCCTTTTTATACGGAAAGAAATAGTGTTTGAGGAAAGGCGAGCATTCAGAATTTAACCGAAAATTATGACTCAACATTACTAATAAAGCTGAATATAAAACGGATTTCATGGATTTCACGGATTTTTAATAAGAAAACTGCTTTATCTACAATAGAATAACTTGGATTTATAAACAGATTTTAAAACGAGATTAAACTAGTAACTTCGTGTGTATATTTTATTTAGACCTTTTGTTGTAATCGATACAAAATTATTTTCCTCAAATCACTTTTTGCGTGTTTTCGTAAATTTTTTGCTTTTATTGTTAAGTAAAAAGTCACACACACACACACACAAACACACACACATTTGCATATCATTGAATCGTCACTAAAAACTTTAAATGATCCAATATAAAAAAATCATTACCAGTTTCCAAGAGCGTCCATCTAAAAATAGCTTTTAGGATAAACCATATAAACATACATACATACATACATATGTATATTGTTAGTTTACCTCTGTGTACTACATGTGCACACATACAATATATTGCATTATGTACATATAGTGAAATGCCATTTTTTCGGGTTCAGGGTCTTTATGGTTCTGTTTCGACGAAATAGCAAAAATTCAAATATCATACATACGAACGCGTCATAAGATTTTTAAGGTTTTTTTTTTACATACAAAAATAATAAAATAAAGGCGAAGAAATATAGATTATAAACTTTGATTTGTTGTACTGTTTTTGCCGTAAATTAAAGATATGGTATTACACTCCGGGGATGGTGTAAAGCGTTAGCGTGAAGCAACAATTCAAATTGCGAATAGAGAATGCTATTAAATTGTTTGCATTTATTATATATTATGTATGTAGTAAATGTGAATTATATATTTATATATATACGAGTATATGTATGTACATATATATGACCATTATAGACTCTGTACAAGGTACCAGAACTTCTTGAATATATACATATGTATATTTTCTATTAATTCTGGAAATATTTCTTTACACTTAACTTACGCAAATATGGATGTACATATGTATGTTTGTACTCTTGCATAAACATTTACCTTTATGTATATACCGACCGCATGAATCTTTTGTACATATGTAAATACAATAAATATTTTTACCTTGTCTACTACCCAGGGGTGTGTTTGTGTGCACATAGTTTTGCGTACGCTTGTATAAACGATTGCAAACAACAACAACAAAAACTAGGTCGCTGACCTGGTGCATCGCTCTGACGTCATGAATGAACTCATTCATGGCAAATGTATATTAAATATTAAATACATCCATCCACACACACACACACATATATATATATATATTCCTCTCGTTCTCTCGCGTGTTTTCAGAATGACTGAATGTAAGCAAACCGTATAGCAAACAAGGCGGCCTGACACTACAATTAACGTTTGCTTTTCGAAGTCAATGCGTTTTTTTCTCGATTATAAACAATATTCAGCAGCGTATCGGTAAAACCATTAACGCTGGTAAATATACAATAACGATTAATGTTAATAATAATCAATATTAAATTAATTTTAAATTCAATTCTTCAGCTCACTTTTTCTCAACGAATACATACATTTTAAAAAAATTTAATAATAGTATTTTGAGTAACTTTTGCTCGGATTTTTCAAAGAATCCGAAGCACAAATTCTATGATTTAACAACGACAAACGGAGTCGGTCGGTCAGTCACTATTTCTATAAATTTTCATTCGCACTCTTGTCATAAAATTTAAAGCATGCCGATTAAAGTTTTAAATGTAAACATTAAAGAATATTGAAGGAGAAATTTTTTGTGAAATATAGCGTGAGTATTCCGCGTAAAAAACGTGAGCCTTTTGAAACTAAAAATATGAAAATTTTTTCAAAGGAAGTCACAAAATATTTCCTGATATTTCTGGACATAACCAAAAACTTTACGAAGAGATAAAATATAAGTTTTTAAACCAAAACATAACCAAAAACTTTACGAAAAGATAAAATAAGTATAAGTTTTCAAACCAAAACATAACCAAAAACTATAAGAAAACATAAAATATAAGTTTTTAAACCAAAACATAACCAAAAACTTTACGAAAACATAAAGTATAAATTTTTTTTTAAAATATCTTCTTCATATATTTTGAAAAGAGTCTTTTCGAGTTGTCTAAGCAGTTGAGGTTAAGTGTTAGATTTTTATAGCATAAAAATTTGAAAGGAAAATAATATCTCGTTATGTACTTGTGTGTATATGGAAAGAATTGTCCCAGAGGACTAAAAACGCGCTTTTATACATACATATGTATGTATGTCTGTACATAGAGTGCGCAGTCCTGGCTGTCATGCGTCACAACAATTTCATTAATGCAGCTGCATAGAGACACTGTGCACATTTATGTACGAGTATGCACGTAGCATGAGACCTTAAGCCAAGCAATGACATCGAAGTAGGTCACTCGCACATAAAATGCACCAGAAACGTGAGTAAAACATTTACGTGAGCAACACACTACTACCACTACGAACGTTCTGGTTGAATGCTGAATGATTATGATGGGCGGAGAACATGGTGAGCGCCGCGGAGTGGGAGGCAGGCGCCTTTAAAAAAAAAGAGCCAAACAAACATAAATGAATTTTGTGTCGATGACGTAGTCAGCGTCATCATAGTCATCTACACTTTCAGCAGCAGCAAACAAATCGTTCGTTCGTTCGTTTGTTCGTTGTCTTTGTTATTGCAATTGTTGATTATGCTCTGCGGATTGCACAAAGCAGTGAGGTTGAGAGCGTCAGCGTGTCAATGAAACGCCAAGCTTTCGTTCGACGAAGGGCTAAAAGTGCGTCATCGGTGGCCAACAAAAGAACACGAAACTTGTTGGCACAAATACACAAATCCATCGCCAGGTTCTCTTTAGCCATGATGCTTCTTTCTTCCAAATCATGTTGATAATGATGGCGGCCAAGCGAGTGCCGCGAGTTCTTGTCACAAATATTAAATAATAAATGAATATTTAAAAAAATAAATTAGTGTGTTATGTACACGACGGACGACGGATTTTCCTACACAAAACGGAATAATAATTAATAACATACGTATAGTATTCCAATGACCCAAAAAATGTTCACTAATTAAACGAAGTCTTGTTCTTTCTGATTTGCTGTTGTCGAAATCTATGAAAATTCGTAAAAATTATTGTATAAATTTATGTAATTTATGTATACTACGAGTATATTCATTCATGTCGATAGAAATACATAAATATAATTAAGTGCGAATGTGTATAATTATCGTAAAAAAATAAGCTTAAATTCATGGTAAAAACAAGGAGAATTATATAGAAATAAAACGCAATAAAATTTCTTTTAGAAACCACAAAAACCACGTTTTTTGTTTATTTGGAAACTTATAGTTGTCAGTTTTAATATCTCTGAGGATACACGTATTTTTTTATCTACTCAGTGCTATGTTTTTGACGTTTTGACATAAAAAAATGACTTTTTGACATAAACTCTTCCAACACAATGTTCCCAAAAAAAAGTCAAATGGAGAAAAAGCGTTATTAGTAAAGAGCTTTAGTAAATCCAAATCGCAACAACTATTATCGAATATAAATTATGCATGTTTATTGCAAACGAACGAACGAACGAACGAACGAATTGTTCGTGTGTAGCCATTTGGCGTTTGCATTCTTTTTACGTTATACGTATTTAAATTAAACATTAAACGTATTTGCGTTTTCACGTCTTAAGTTTATAGACAATTTTTTCTACTTTGTGTATTGTATTTTTAGAAAAAGAAGGTACATTTATAAATAAAATTTAAAATTAGGCTAAACAATAAACAATAAAAATAGTCAGTTCCACGATAAGAATATCGTGTGGGCGGTAGAAGGTGCTTGCATTAACGTGGCCAAAATGGCAAATATTAAGTATTGTGCTGGTCGTCAGTTGATATGTGCATTTGTGTGTGCATTTGTGTGTGTGTGTGTGTGTGTGCGTGTGTGTACATGTGTATAAATTTAAGCCTTTGTAAGTACTTTTGGCAGCACTTCGTGTGGGCGATGATCCAAATTGCAGGTAATTGGACTTTAAAACATGTATAAACAAATATACCAAAGAGAATCCAAAAGACGATAATTTATAGATGCATGTACATACATATGTATGTATGTATGTATAAACGATTATAGTAATATTATGATAAGCTACGTAATAATAATGTAATTGAAAAAGATAGCGCATTCTGTCTCTGGATGTTCGTCCAGTTTAGATGTTCGTCGGGTTGGATGATAATGGGTTTTGGAACGAATTTCCGTCATCCTTTGTCAAGGTACCTACATATATCATTTACTATAGGTATGTTGGGTTTCTCATGTGTGCTGGGTCACTTGATCTTTTCCTACGAGAGTCCCGTGTAAATTTGATCAGCTTTTTTGTATGAAGAAAGACCAAAGAGTAACTAACTAGTGGCCGTTACGTTGTGTGCAGAGTTACATCGTGTTTGCCCCAATTTTCGATGCTTGTTTTTTTGATTTTGTGTTTTTTTGTACTTATCGTATTTTTATTTACGAGTATTTATGAGTTTCTGTTTATTTACGAGTTTCTATTTATCACAGCAATGTGATTACAGCTTTCATATTTAACTTTAGAACGTGCTTTTCTAAAGTTTTGCAGGAATTATTGATGATGATGGGATCGTAAACGACGGCCGTTCTCTATAGAGAATATTTAATTAAAATATTCACATTTTTAAAATACTCGTACATTATTTCTCTACGTTGTATATGTATGTATGTATGTATATATGGCTGTTGTAAATTATTGAAAAATGAAAACAAATTCTAAATAGTATATGTTGCTTTCTATAAGAGTATTTTATTGCTTGAAACAAAGGAAAATCAAATTTAATCGAATCACAATAAATTTTAGTTGCTTTTAAAATACCAGTAGCATTAAAAGATCTATAAACTCTATAAGATCTATGTGTTATAAAACTTATAATATTTATAAATATTTCCGCAATATCTAAGTTTTTTACAGTCGATGTAATGAACAGTTTTTTCAAGAGTCCAGAGATTTTAAGACTTTAAAGTTACGCTTTCATCTCGTTGAGGAAGAAATTTATTTTCAATCTCTCGTAAAATTTAGTAATACCATTACCATACTTAAAGCGTAATATTATAACGTGATTACCACATTGAGATCATTCTCATTTCATCACTTACCTTCGCATATATATCCTTGTCCGATTAGTCCCCAAAGAAGATCCGAGCAATGATGACAATACGTTGGTTTATGAAATGTCTTCTTCACAAATGTATGTCCGCCATCCGCCATTTTGTGTACGTTTGATCAATCGGTTTTACAAGCTTACACTTGTGCCACCTTTGTGCATTAATTATTTTGAAGCGATTTTCGAATGTCACCACAAGATTTCTCAAAGATCATCAATTAGATTCTCGCTTTAATTATTAATACTTATTATTTTTGAAGAATTTTGTGTCGCCAAATCAGAAAAAACCGTTTGCAGCAGCAATTGTTGATGGTAAAAACTTTTGGTATTTAACCCAATGGATTTTTAACGCTTTCGATTCCGCTTTTCTCTTGTTCTGCCGTTTCAATGTATGCTCTTTTGACCCTTTGACAAGTGTACAATGGTAATGTGGTAATGATTGTCGTATTTGTGCTTTGTGCAATTGTGTGAGGCTTTGTTGATGCTGTAACTTTGGCCTTAACACATTGTCGGTTTCTGGTTGATGTTGCTGCTGCTGCTGCTGCTGCCCGCTGCGATGGAAATAAGAGAACAGCTGACAAGATTCCTCGTTTTGTGGTGCACGCTTTTTTTGGTTTGCAAGAACTTTTATATGCAGTTTTTTCAGTTGTCCTCGTTGTTCTTGTTGTTGTTGTTGTTGTTCTGCTTGTTGCTGCAAGTGTTGATAATGATGACAGTGTAATGGCGACGACGACGGCAACAAAAACGGCGACGGCAGCATTTTCGTCCATTTGTTCGATTCATCCAGACATTACACAGGCCGGAAAAGGGAAATTTTGTATTGAACTTTTTTGTCTTCTTCTTCTTCTGAAATTATTCACTTTTTTTCTTTAGTTCTGCCACAGAAGTTCTCTTGATTTTTGTGCCATATAATTTAATTTAAGACATTTTTCACAACTCTGATGGTTTTTTAATAATTTTTATTTAATATGCGACAATTCATTTGTTACCTGAATAAATACAAATGAAATAAATTTAAGGTGATCGTAAATATTGCCATATTTCAAACAGGTCATTGTGTAAGCTTCCTTAGGAAAAAGATTAATTTTATGTTTGTAATCCAATTTTAGGACCATAATCCAGCTGTTATTAAACGATTTAAGGAGCGTAATAGACACTTATTTATACCAAATGCTAAAGGAAAGGATCTCTATCAATCATTTCGAAGGAATTTAAATAATTTTTGGTACAAAATATACATATATTTCAAGGTGAAATACCAAAATCAAAATCCATTATGAATTTTAAAATTTCGGATATATTCGATAGTCACAGCTTGCTATGAGCTGTAAATTTTATATTCGATTTTCTTCTATTTTTTTTGTTTCTTCAATATCTGATCTTTTGCATGATAAAGAAATAAATTATTTCGAAGGTAAACGACGAAGAAGTTTTTTCGCTTGCATTATTTTATTTTCTCACTCAGCATTAAAAAAAAAAACAACCGTTGTTTGTTGTTTTTTATTAGCGTATGCGCTCTCATGGATTGGCCGCAAAATTTGTGTGCGCGCGAACGTGCGTGCGCGCGTGTGTGTTTATATGATTTAATCGAAATTTTCCAAACAGCTTCGAAGAGTACACAACAGCAGTTCAGTAAAAAACACTGACTGACGCAGCAAAGGCAAGAAAGGAAGTGAGAAAATCCCAAATTTTTCCCATTGTCAAGGTGAAAGAAATTCCAACCTTATCTACAGAGCGTAAAGGTTTTCAGTTGGAAAAAATATGATATTTACGAAAAGGCCAATACAGGATTTATACGTATGAGTTTTAATTTATTAGTTTTGAATTTCATTTGTTTGAAAACTGCTTCTTATTTGACCTTTTTTTCCATGCCTTTAGAGACTTTATTGGACAAAAATAAAAGCGCAAACAAAAAGTGAAAAAATTTTAACATAATTTTTCCTTAATTATGATGAGTTGGGTAGTTTATCTGCAGCATCGGAGTACACAAAATCCACTAATAATTTGATTGTTTCAGCTCGTAGAAGTTTAATAATAATTTATAAAAAAATATCAACAAAATTCCTTGCAAAACTTGACTACCACAAAAAATATAGTACTTTGAAGAAATTATAGTACTATGGGAATGGACATGCGCATTTGTGGGCCTTTGTGAGGTGGTCGCCTGTCGCGCGTATTGTCACCATTTCACGCAACTTCAACACATTTCGTCTCTCTTTGCTAAGTACTCAATATTCTATAAAACAATAACAGCAACAACAGCCAGCTGTCATCGAAAGGGAAAAATATCGTTGAATGTTGTGAAGATGGCGTCTTCAAAAGAACCTTAATATACTTTTGTAAACACACACACACATATGTACACTAGGCCGAGTTAAAATCTTGAAAAACCACATTATGGTATTTTACAATATAAACTTTAGCCTTCGAAATCGATGTCTTGATTAACTTTAGAACAATGCAAATTTGGAAAGTTCCTCTTTTTTTACTTTTATCAAATTAAATTTGACACCAACAGTTGAAAGTAATTTACATTAAAGTTGACAGCCAGAAGAGGTTTAGTAGAGTGTAAATAAGGACCCACGAATCAAGCCACCCACCCACCGACGCATTGATGGACTGGCAAAATAGTGATAAGTAGATAGAGAATTTTCTGTCTCCTTCCTTTTGCTCTCGAAAATTTATCCGCAGTCACTCTTTTTGTTTCTCTAGTAAAATTTGTGTTAGGTTTTATAAGAATTTAAATGTTAACAGAAACTTTTCTTAACGAATTCCTTCAATTTTTCTTTAAAATGAAAATGATTCTTATTATATGTTATATTTTTAAAATTTCTGAAGTCAACCATATTTTGTCTTTTCCAAATTGCTGCTACTTTTTGCCATAATTTTGTGGAAATTAAGGTTTCCTTTTTGTGTTTTTTTTTGATAATTAAATTTTATTCTCTTACACCACTTTAATTTAACGACTTTAATTTTCTTTGCCTTCGGCACATTTTTATTTCAGAAAATGTTCACATAAAATTGTACATTTTTTATTTGTTTTTTACAAATTTTCGCTAAAATATGTACCCGTCGTCATCGTGGTCGTCGTCCACGTCGTGGTGGTCGTCGTCGTCGTCGTCGTATATTGAAGAACTGAGCATTTTTTCACATTGCTAGATATAGAAAATTTTTCACGCACGAACATTTTCTTTATGGTGCCACAGAATTTTCACTTCACTTTTGCGATGGAAATTTCTTGGGCTCCTTCACCCTACGGTTCCCGCTAAGCCCAGCCATTTCCGCCTCGTGTACTTGCGAATTGGCGAATGATTGTTAAAATTTCTTTTGTTACTTTTTATATTCTGGTTTTAATTTTTTTTACAAAATTGTTCAATTGGTTGGAAAAAAACAATTCTTTCTTCAGAGTTTATTTTGTGTCGAACGTACGAGGCGGAGACCTGGCGGCTGTGTGTGAAGCTGGTGCGCTCTACTTCGCAACGAATTTTCTCTCAACTGATTTTTCCATTTCGCAGCGGCGACGGCAACGGCAACGACGGTGGCGGCGAAAATCCGCTCGGGAAAAGTTGGGAAATTTGTTGTTTGTTTTCCGCTTTTGCCTTTGATGGAAGGGATGAAAAAGATTTTCGCTTTGGTAAAAGTTCCGCTTGCGAGAGTTTGTTTGGTAGACAAGAGTTTTACTTTGGTTTTTCTCTATGTTGGTTGAGAGTACGTACGACGTACGGACCTGTTGGAAGCCTGACTGAGTGTTACAAATGTTTACACATTCACGTGTGCATGTGCACATTATGGGCAGTTCGTATGTGGCGAGACTTTCGGGAAATGATGGTGGAAAAGAGAACAACCATGTCGTCGATAATGCGTGCGAAAATAATGCTGTTACAGAAGGATTTCTTAAATAATTTTTATGGTCAAAGTTGAACACTGAGAAGTAATATTGAAAATATGTATGTACTCGCATTTCTTTAGAAAAAAAAATTAGGGAGATAAAAAATGACAATATTTGACTATTTTTACTTTCTACTAACCCTAATTTGCGATTTACAAGGTTCCTCGTCTAAATACCGCGTAAATTATCCAACTCCAATTTGAGCAGTTATTCTTATATTACCGTAGTTTGAAGATTCGAGAAATATTTACATAGTGCCATGAGTTTTGCAAAAAGATTTTCAAATAGATATTTCTCTCTGACACACGGTTTTCAAATTAAACGAAATGTATTAATTCTTGTTGGTTTAAAAGTTAAAAACTCACCAAAATTTAATGTGATCCAGAAGGAAACGGTAACTAATACTTCAGACTAGCAGATAATTATTTGAATTAAAATATTCAACTAATTTTTATAGAATTCAACTAAACGAAACCTACAAACTGCACCATTAAAAAATAAAAAAGATTATTTCTAAATTTGAATAAAACTTAATTTTATTGAGCAAATGCATTACATGATATCGTATATATTCATTAAATATCCATTTTAAGCAGTAGAATGTTTACAAAATTAGTATTTCTTTCCAAAAAGTATTAAGTTAAAAAAAAATTATAATAATTAATACTTGATGATAAGTACCAGGCCTGTGACGACACTCCATACAGAAGACCGAAGAGTTCGTATGAAGTTTATAAATTTTGATGACGGTTTTCTGAAGTTTTTTTTTATTATTTTGTCTAATCTGCGAAATCTAGCTCTATTCTAGTGTCTAATTGAAACAATTTTTTATAGAAGTATGTATGTATAAAAAGTAAATGTGTAAATATGTATAAATGTTTTCAATAATATAATGCACTAATATTTATTAAATCATAGTTGAATACTAGAAATGTCTTTTATTTAAAAAAAAAAAAAATTTTAAAAGTTAGTCCACCGAACTTATTTCACAGAACTCGTTTGTATGTTACTCATAAAAGCGTGTGTATTGTCTGGATAGTTTTAATCAAAAAATGAAGCATTTTAATTTTATGGTTTCTTCAGCCGTTTCAATTGAAACAAACACCACCGGCGTCAAAAGAGAACAGCGTCTCTTTCAAGCTTAGCCCAGACCATGATCCTCGAAGAATCCTTGTGGCGTTTCGTCCTGAAAAGAACGACATATAACGAAGTATTCAAGGAGAAGTTTTAAAATATTTATAATATTCTTAAGAAAGCAAACTTCTATGAAATGTTATAACAATGAGAAAGCTACACCGAAGCAAATTAAAAAAAAAAACCAAAACTACGTACTACATGTACCATAACACTTAAAAAGAAAGAACAGTACAACAATACAACGTACACAAAGAAGTCAAATAAAATACATACATAATAACAACAAAACAGACTTTACAATTTACATACCTTCGCTGGATGTGCACAAAAAAGCTTCACCACACCAAAAAGCGTTGCAAACAATGTCCACAGCGATAACAACAATAGAAGTACGATTTCGTGTGGAAAAAGTAGTAGTAGTAGTAGTAGTAGTAGTGGAAGAAGTAGTAGTAGTACTAGTAGAAGTACTGGTAGTACTAGTAGTAGTGGTAGTAGTACTAGTAGTAGTAGATATTGTGGTAGTAAAAGTAGTAGATATTGTAGCAGATAAATATACAAATGTGATTGACGTAGTAGGCGACAACGCAGGCGAACAACTTTATATAACTGGGCCAAAATATTTTAAAGTACACGCAAAAAATATAATTAAAAAAAAATTATGTACATACATACGAGTACATACTTTTCAATGGTTTTCAATTTTTTATGGTCTTGCTGCAACAACAATAACAAATATTTATAAATTTTCTTTTATTTCACCACAACTTTAAAAGTGCGAAAGACGTTTGATAAAATCTTAATCGTAATCGTTTTGATAAAATTTCGTAAGTAACAGATTTTGCTCGTACTCGTTCGTATAAATAAAAACAAATGATTGCTTTCTAACTTGACCAATTAAAAAATTTTATTTAAAAAATTTAACAATAATGTTGTAAGATGTACGTACTGTTGTTTATGAAGATAATGATGACGTGTATGATATGTACATCAAATATATGTACAATAAAATGTAAACTTCTTGAATAAATGAAAAAAAGGCATTCTTTACAATGGTTTGTCAGCAATAATTTGAGATATACATACGACTCTTTACAACCTGTTTAATGCACAGAAACACACACTCATATTTTAAAATATTATTGCTTTTTTATTTTAATTAAATATTTTGTTGAAGAAGAGTTTTCATGAGATTTATGAACATACGTACATATGGTATGGTATGGCATGTTATTTTATGGTGATATGCAAATAAATATGCTTCCCGCTGCTAAATACAATATACGAGTATGTATATAAAAAAAGATACACCAGATTTTGAATATTTGTGATTTATTATAATTAATTAAAAAATTACAATTCAGTATAAAGGGAAAAAATTGTTTTTAACATTTTTAAAAAAACATAAAAAAAAAATATATTCGAAAATGTGTACTCAAAAGAGTGTACGAGTATTCTAAACGATGTATGTATTCGAAAGAGTGAATTGGAAAAGTTGTATTCGAAAAATTATATATCGAATTGTATATTTTTAGAAGTTTATTCCACAAAAATTAAAAAAAAAAAAATTTTGGTTTTTCGCAAAATTTGTTTTTGAAATTTTTTTGTTTGAACACAATTTTTACATTTTATATAATAAACATTTTATATAATAGAATCATTAAATCACTTTGTTATATTAAATGTTTTATTCAAAAAATACATTGGAAATTATTTGAAAATTAATTCCAGAAAGTATTTTTAAAAGGTATTTTTTCAAATTTAAATTTATTCCAAATTTTGCATTAACCGCATGAGAAAAAATGTGTTCGGAAGTATATTGAACATTTCGAATATACGTACATACTTTGGTAAAATGAAGAACGGAAGATTGTTCCGTTTTTTGCTATTAGTAATTTTCAATTAAATGCTACAATATTATTATAAAATTCATACATTCGATAATTTTTCCTATATCTCATCTTACTGCATATATTTTTTCACTAAGTTTTTACATTAACAAGACTTTCTCCGATAAATACCAATAAGTTTAAACAATTATTTCAAAAATTCACTTATAAATGATTTTTTCCTATCGCCAAAACGTCTATTACTGATAGTAATTTCTCTTGTAGCTATTTTGTGTATGTAACGACGATTAATGGAAAAATAAAGTGCGTAAAAAGAAATCATTATCGTGAAAAGTGAGGCATTAAATTAATTCGAATTAAACCTTTAAATTGCACTTCAGAACTCCACTTAAATAAGATAGCTTTCCACTAAATTCCACTATAATAAATTATTTGACTAAAATAATTACGATACATTCGAGCATTGTTACAAAATCTACAGTGTTATTACACTACACTAAAAGTGATCAGGTGGTGATAATTTTTATGCATAGAAATTATTGAGCGAAAAATTGATTTAATTAGAGAGCCTTACAATTGGATACTTGAGTATATCAATGAATTTTAGGGTTCCAATTAGGGTTGTGGTCTTAAATTGGGTTGTAGTTGAAAAATGTGTATATTGTGGCTCACAGCGATCAACTTAAGATAATTTAATATTATTATAAAGCGCGTATTGAATGGAAACTCTTAGACGACCGTGTCTCGGTGAAATTTAGTGGTTTTAATTTTAAACCTGGCTTGAAAATACAATACAATATTGTTACGATTATACTAAGAAACAATAATTTTAACATAATTTCTAACAACTGATAAAAATAAGGAATAAAAAGAGCTCATTGATAATAAATTGGTTTTTTTCATGTTACAAAGTGCATTATTTTCATTGTTCTTGGAAGCTTAATATATCGTAAAATTTCTTATATAGTAAATGTACGTATGTATATGTATATTAAGCCCATATAATTTATATGATTCTATTAAAAATGAGTGTTTATGATTTTTGTGAATTTATAGTATATAGCTTTCTTTCTACTCAGAGCAGTCCAATGTCCCTTAAAGTGCTTTCAACAGCTTCATCCTAAAGTAGTACAAGAAAACAAATTCAGTGTGCATCTAATAAACAAATAATGTATTTGTTATGTTATTCCAAAGTGCGTGTTTTTTTTTAAGGCGACAGTCAACCTAATTTACAATAACAGTAAATGAGAATATGGTGAATGTGAAGAAAGTGGTGCAAAGGTTAAATCATATTTCACTAATTCAAATTAAATAGTTTAAAAATGACGTAGCGAACACATTTAACACTAAAAATATCTGGGAGAGGGATAGATATTATACTTTACAATCATCTTTAATAGAAATTTCATAGTATTATCTTAATTACAATCAGTTATGAAGTACGATAATTGCGGTTAGTGGTTTTAATGCGTACGTAGCAGGAGCAGTGTGGAAGGAGGATACATTAAAAGCTTTAAAATTTTTAAATTTATAAAGTTTGAATTTCCAGACAACATTTTTACACTTTTTGAAAATAAAGTATGCACTTGTGTGTTGACTTAAGAAAGTCATGACATTAAGAGCGTCGTCTACATTTGTTTTATATCAAAAATTACTGTCTTTCATAAAAAGTTGGTCAGCATACTACGTCCTTTGATAGTGGCAGGTTAGTGGCCAAGGATATAGGAAGAGCCCATAAGTAGTGGACAGCTATGATTAAATAGTTAGTAAACAGAAATAACAAAACAATTTCCATACAATTATTTCTCCCCAGCAATGAAGGTAACAATTTGAGATTAGGGTTTTTTTACAATTCATAAGCGACTTTATTGTGATTCATCATTAAATACGTATAGCCTAATTTAAACTAACTTAGATCGTTCTTAACAAATGCTGTCGAGGTATTTATATTCGTATTTAATCAAATTAACTGCCGAGTTCTTTTATACATACGTAAAAAGCTAGGGCTTCTTATGATAATTCACAAACGTGGTTGTAAGCTTACAATACAAAACTGAAGATAAGACAACTCTTGTTATCTAGACAGCTTAGTTGAATTGTCAACCATAAGAAGGACCATAAGAACTTTTTACTTTCCGAATTTTAAAATCTCATACTCATGATCGCATGACAATTTGGAAATGATCTCAAAGAGAAAACAGCGGAGAACATTTGTCTTTCCACAGTGGATTGATTAAGGGTTTAAAAGATTTACAAATATGATTTACTTAATGAATTATTAAATTTCGACATTTAATAATCGCCACGTTGTCACTATTACAATATAATGTTATAGTTTATAATATGTTTTACTGGATCTAAGCCTAAGCCTATAAACTTAATTAAGATACTCATTGAAGTCCTGGTTGGTGTTGTTAAATCGATTTGGTCCGCATTGAATAAGGAGAAGTTTTATACTTTGGTTATGTTTTTATTCAGAACAATTTGAAAACAATATGCTAGTATAATATGATATATATGGTTGAATCTGAAGTGTTTGGTCACACAATTTGGTATATAATTTTTAAGATTTATAATTAATTAATTGTATTTTGATATTTTTTATAACAATAATAGAGAATTATTTCTAAAACCAATTCTATTGTACGATATATCGACGGTTTTCCTGTCCCAACACTTCATTAATTAAAAACGATTATATCAATTACATTCATGCAAAAAATAAATAATATTTTGCATATAGAAAAAAGTGCAATTTTCTATTCGTTTTTCTTTGCATTAGATATAGGCAAAAATGTTCTTTACTTACATATTTTGAAGCATGCAGAACAAAAATAGGTTAACAAAAATTTTCTTAAATTTTTCATTCATCATTATTTAATCTATTTTATTTAAATGATAAGAATTATTTTTCTTTTAGCTAGAAAATAGCTAAGTAACCTTTTTGATTCTTTGCTAAAGAAAATTCTTTTTTGGTGTCTGATGGAATTTAAATTTGTTTAAATTTATTCCATTTAAAAATCGACTTTTTACGGGAAAAATACTGAAGAACTATTTGGGTGGTAATACATATTTTATTATAATTCTGTTAAACTAAGACTTTGGAATTAAATGTTTTAAAATGCATGTATTGTATTTTGCATTATTCTCAAGAATTGAAGAAAATTTTAGCATGAGTGTTGAGAAGGCATGCATTTTAATTGTTTTTTATTTAAAAACAAAAAATTACAATTGATTTACATTATAAACATACATAACGACACATAATTTTCTATTCGAAATCCAAATATTCACTTAATCATCAGATAACATGAAAACGTTTTGAAGAATTGAATAAAGTAACAAAAGTACAAATTATGCTATTAATGCAATGCAATTAAAACCAAAAAAAAACTAATCAATAGTATAGAAAAACGTTTGTTGCTGTTTTGTTTAATTATTTGTAATATATATATATATATATATATGTGTATATATGCAGTTTAGTATAAAGTAGTAGAAAACAGGTGAGGTATGGATGTGGTAGGTAGATAGTAGTAGAAGTAAAAGAAGTAGTAGTAGTAGTAGTTGTTGTTATATTGTATGGATGCAAACAATTGTCAAAAGAAACAAAACAAACAAACAAACAACAAGAAAATAAATACAAATTCATACGCTGATTAAATTTCATACTCCATAATAGTTATAGACATTATTAAATAATTGTAAGAATAAAAATCGGGAATAGTACAAAACAATTTTGAGAAAATAATTAAGAATTGCATTATATTGTACGTATAGCATGTTATTAGTTTTAGAAAAGTTAAATATTCTTCCAATAAGCTACATGGACATTATATATTGATGTCCAAATTTCATACTATTACAGATCATATGCTTCTGCTGTACTGACCTCTTGTAGAAGATCCTGCGATGCAATCGCTTTAAGTACGTTTTTCTTTGATGTTTCCTGTATTTCGCCACCAATTAGCAATTCATCAAGGATGAAGTAAGCCTTTTCAAAATTGAAAATAATATCCAATTCACAGACCTGTTGAAGGAAAAGTATTCGAATTTGAAATAAATGTTAAATGTTGTGACAGTGATGTCTAATGCTGATTATAATTGAGTTAATTCTTCCAATTATATATAGAATTAATTTCTTAAACACTACTTGTGACTATTCTTTTTATTGTATTGTATTTTATTGAAAATTTTCTATAAAAAACGTAGGATTTTAGAATAAATTTTATTGCAACTCACACTTCCAAAATATTTATCCAACAGCTCTACATAACGATGAATAATTTCCAACGTCAGCAATTCATTGTCGTTTTCTTCAATAGCACAACAGAAGTATAAGCTTGCATAACTAAATATAAGAAATATTCAGTGATTTATAATATACTGTACTAGGCGTATTAGTACTCACCGCTTGTAGACAATTTTACAATCCTTCCACTCCAGGAAGGAGCACATTTTTGGTTTTCTGGCCAATATCGTTGTGACCAGTTCCCGTGTTATCTTCTTTTTAGCCTTGTCAGGGTATGCACCATACCACTTTTGCAAACGCAATTTGCCCTGTCGGCTAAAAAGCAGCATAAAGAGCATCTAAAATGCAAAACTAAACATTATATCTGGTGCGAATAACTTTGGTTAAAATATTGTATCTACTGGCAGCCATTGCTTAGCTCCTTTTCATATGAATAAATACTTAAATATTAAATATATTTCATTGTTTAGTAATTACATACCATCTTGTAAGAAAGCCTTTGCGTTTAATGTTCACCTTTATTATTAAAATTAATTTTCTTTATTTCATTTGTTAAAATAATAATTAGCAAACGCAAGTCCAACACGAAGAAGATTTCACTCACTCCTCTGTCAAACTGTTTGTCATGCTCATGCTCTACAGTGCTTCTAAAATTTTTCTGAAGTCCTAGGGATTGTAGGGGAATTTGTTCACTCAGGTAGTATGTATCAGAAATTATAATACTTTTCTATTTAGTTGACCTATTTTAGTACGCTTTAAATTTTTACTCGAAATACGTATGGGTAAACACAGACGACGGACTGAAGAATGTGCTGTTTTATCTTTTTTTTTCGCTCTCAAAGAAAACTGATCGACGTGTAGTAATACGTGTTCGTTTGATCACGCTTGGTAAAACCAAAAAAAACCTCGAAAATCTTTTTATTTTGCAACCGTGGTCTAGTTTTTGAAAGCGTGATTCAGGGATTACCTTGTATCAATATTTTGACCAAGTGATTTCGGTGGTTGTCATTAATTTTCGCTCTTTCTAAATGTTCATTTCTTTATATGTGAAAGAAACAAAAAAATTGATTTTTGTCATTCTTTTGAATGTCGCGTAAGTGCACCCTATCTGTTCGTATATGCTTGTGCACTATTTCATAATTCCTTATCAATTTCGTTCTTATAAAATATGTACAAGTTTTACACAACATACTACAATAATAAAATTCTTTTAAATGTTGCAACTGTGCCTTAAGTGTAAGTTAAACATAGCCAATCCAAATCTTCAATGGAACTGTCATAAAACACAGGGTGGCTGAAAGTACCACCATTCATTCCTAAATATATCTTTGCTTTGGCAGTGGAACGTGGACGGTGTCTTGCAGTTCCTGGGAATTCCATTATACTGTTGTCCATTTTATTTTGGCAAAAGTTTTAAATTGAGCAAATCATGTCGATAAAATTAACTGCAAATCTTAAAAACCCACCCATTGGTAAGTATTAAATTGCTAAAAAACTTATATCCCGACAAACTATTTTGAGGTTAAATATGGGCAAGTGGTGTATGTTGGTAACGATAATACGTGCTATAGTATAGACTTGATCCATTTTTTGCAGGTGGACTGGCAACAGCACATCTTATTAACGCCTCAACACCTGTCGAAATTGCTTGGGGCAATGAGACAGCTTTGTCATTCCCGGATGGCCGTCGTCTTGTCTGCCATTCTAATAACGATGTGCTACGTGCTCTTGCTCGTGCTGCCCCAGCATACAATATGTATGGCGAGACTGCTATCGAACGTACCCAAATAGATCATTGGCTTTCGTTTTCGCTTACATGCGAGGACGACATCTCCTGGGCGATGTCTTTCCTGGATAAGTCTATTGCTCCAGTAACTTATCTGGTAGCAAATAAACTCACAATTGCCGACTTTGCTCTCTTCAATGAAATGCATTCTCGCTATGAGGTATTGGCTGCTAAAGGTATTCCTCACCATGTTCAGCGTTGGTATGATTTGATTGCGTCGCAACCATTAATCCAGAAGGTTATGGCCACATTGCCAGCCGAATCGGTTACCGCGGGAAAGAAATTAGCCAGTCATCCATCGGTAGGACGTGAAGATAGTCCGAAAGCGTCTGGCGAACGCAAGCAGGAAGGAAAATTCGTTGACTTGCCAGGAGCTGAAAAGGGCAAAGTGGTGGTACGTTTTCCGCCGGAAGCGTCTGGCTATCTGCACATTGGGCATGCCAAAGCGGCACTGTTAAATCAATATTATGCACTCGCATTCGAGGGGAAGCTTATTATGCGTTTCGACGACACGAACCCAGCCAAAGAGACGGTGGAATTTGAGAACGTCATACTGGGCGATTTGGAGTTGCTGCAAATTAAGCCGGATCTTTTCACGCATACGTCAAACTACTTTGATCTGATGCTGGATTATTGTGAACAATTGATCAGAAGTGGAAAGGCCTATGTCGATGACACAGCTCCGGAGCAAATGAAATTGGAACGTGAACAAAGAACTGAATCTGTAAATCGTTCAAATGGTTGGTTTTTTCGTTGGTTTTTGTGTTATTCATAATAATTGTGCTCTCGCTAGATGTTGCGAAGAATATGTCGATGTGGCAAGAAATGCAAAAGGGTACAGAAATGGGACAGAAGTGTTGTGTGCGGGCAAAAATCGACATGACCTCAGCAAATGGCTGCATGCGTGATCCGACAATTTATCGCTGTAAGAATGAACCTCATCCACGTACCGGCACAAAATACAAGTGAGGAATAAACGACGCCTTATTTGTGATGTAAAAACTCTATCTCTATTTTAAACTATCTCTCTTCATTCTCAAGAGTTTATCCCACATACGATTTCGCTTGTCCCATTGTGGATGCCATTGAAAATGTCACTCATACTCTGCGCACCATGGAATATCATGACCGTGATGATCAGTTTTATTGGTTTATTGATGCGCTTAACTTGCGCAAGCCTTACATTTGGGAATACAGTCGTCTCAATATGACGAACACGGTATTGTCTAAACGCAAATTGACTTGGTTTGTCGAGCAGGGCCTTGTCGATGGATGGTGAGTGCATACGGGTAGATTCTGTTTTAAATGCAAGCTAAACAGTGTGGGCTTATTCTCTGTTCCGCAGGGATGATCCTCGCTTCCCGACCGTGCGTGGTATATTACGCCGTGGCATGACTGTTGAGGGCCTCAGAGAATTTATAATTGCGCAAGGTTCCAGCAAGTCTGTGGTATTCATGAATTGGGACAAAATATGGGCATTCAATAAAAAAGTCATCGATCCGCTTGCTCCGCGGTATACTGCTTTAAGCTACGATAATCGTGTGATGGTAAACGTGGCCGGTGCTAAAAGTGAAACGATAGAGGTTCCTGTGCATCCGAAAAATGAGAGTCTAGGCAAGAAGTGCGTTAAATTAGGTCCGCGCATTTTCATTGATTACATTGACGCTGAGGCTTTGCGAGAGGGTGAAAATGCCACTTTCATAAATTGGGGCAATTTGTTAATTGAAAAAATTAACAAAGATAAATCGAGTGGGAGAATTAGCTCAGTGGATGCTTCGTTAAATTTGGACAACAAGGATTTCAAAAAGACTCTTAAGCTAACTTGGCTTGCGGTGGAAGACGATTTAGGCGAGTATCCACCAACGTATTGCGTATATTTTGAAAATATTATCAGTAAAGCTGTGCTGGGAAAAGACGAAGATTTCAAACAATATATTGGCCACCAGACGAGGGTACATATATTTAGTTCGATGCAGCTCTGGCGTTACTTAATAAAATTCCTTTATGTACAATAATATTATAGGAAGAGCTGAAAATGCTGGGCGATCCAGAGCTTAAGAAATGCAAAAAAGGTGACATTATTCAGCTGCAGCGGCGAGGTTTCTTCAAAGTGGACAATGCTTATGCTCCGGCCAGTCCTTTCTCGAATGCAGTTTCTCCCGTCGTCTTGTTCTCTATCCCGGACGGACATACAAAGGATATGCCTGGGTCAGCTGGTGTGAAAATTAATGCGAGTACATCGAACGCTGTTAAAAACGTAAGTTTATTTCTAATAATTTGTACAAGTTATAAACTTTTTCAAACCTCAACATTTCAAGCAGCTCTAGCTGCTTTTTAAAGGAAATACGCTGCCGTCTGATAACGACAACTTTTTTGAAAATTAATAATAAAATAGTCGTTTAAAACTAATGAAGTTTTTAAACTCTATTGTTAATTTTTTACTCAGCAGGACTCGACAGATCGACCGCTGGCTGCTACGTCAACCAATGCCGATGATCATTTGGACAAAGAAATAATTAAGCAAGGTAATTTGGTGCGCGCTCTGAAAGAGAATAAATCTCCAAAAGATGAAATCGACGCTGCCGTCAAACAATTGCTTGGTCTTAAGGCCGATTTTAAGACTGCTACCGGACGCGATTGGAAGCCACAGCCGCAGTCTCAGCAACCGACTAATTCAGTCGCCGCCAGTCGCTCTCCTACGAATACAGCTACCGCCAGCTCCGTTAGTGACAGCATTGTACAACAAGGCGATCTTATACGTGATCTCAAGGGTAAAAAGGCTCCCAAAAGCGAAATTGAACCTCAAGTGAAAATATTATTAGACTTAAAGGCACAGTATAAAACACTTTCTGGTCAAGATTGGCAGCCTGGCACTACAGCAACGAAAGCGCCGGCTTCTTCTACCGCTGGCAAGCCCCTTGAGGCTAAAATTGAGGAAGTACTGGCAAAAATTAACTCGCAAGGTGATAAAATAAGAGAATTAAAATCGGCTAAAGCCGAAAAACAATTAGTTGATGCTGAGGTAAAGACTCTTTTGGCTCTGAAAGCCGACTACAAGAACCTGACTGGTGCTGATTGGAAGCCGGGTCTAACCGCAAAAGTCCTTGTTAAGCAGGAAAAATCACCGGATCCACCAGCGGCGGGTACTGTTGACAGTTTGTTAGAGAAGATTTCAGTGCAAGGCGATAAAATTCGTCAATTGAAAGCTACGAAAACCGACAAACATCTCGTCGAGACGGAGGTTAAGCTACTGCTCGCTCTGAAAACGGATTTTAAGAGCTTGACCGGTCAAGAGTGGAAACCCGGCACTGTTCCATTACCAGTCGCGAAGTCCGCCGTCATGGAATCCATAAAAATCGACTTAACTACTGACGCAGAATCGAACGCGAACGCAAATGCGAAATCTAATTTGGACATTGCTGCGCTTTGGCAGAAGATTAAGACGCAAGGCGATTACATTCGAAAACTGAAGTCGGAAAAACAGCCAAAAACTATCATTGAAGCCGAAGTACAGGCGCTTTTGTCCTTAAAAGCAGAATATAAAACGTTAACCGGCGGTCGGGAGTGGTCGCCACAGGACAAAATTGCAGCAGCGGCAGCGGCAGCGGCAGCGGCGTCAACGAGAGAACAAGATGCAGAGACGTATACACCGATCAGTGAAAAGGACCAACTCATCAAGGAGATCAATGAACGCGGTGCGAAGGTGCGTGCTGGCAAAGCGAATAATGCGCCCCAGGAACAAATCGAGGACGACATAAAGAGATTGTTGGCATTGAAAGCGCGCTACAAACAAGTGACCGGCATGGATTTTCCGGCAGGTGGTCGTTTGGCAGTTGCAGGCTCTTCCAAAGCGGCGGGCTCGTCTGGTGACAAAAAACCACAACCGAAAGCGACCAAGCCAGCGAAAAAGGAAAAATCACCAGCTCCCAGAAACGAGGACGCTGCAACGTCTGGCGCCAGTGGTGCCGTGAAGAAACAAACACGCTTGGGCTTAGAGGCCACCAAAGAGGACAATCTTCCCGAATGGTACTCTCAAGTAAGTACCTGACTTGTGACATGTTGCTTACGAAATCGGCGCATGCCTCTACAGATTGTAGTTCCTCCGAACATTAGGTCATCACCAAGGCGGAGCTGATTGAGTACTACGATGTGTCCGGCTGCTACATACTGCGCCATTGGTCCTACGCCATCTGGAAGGCCATTAAGAGTTGGTTCGACGCAGAGATCACTAGAATGGGCGTGAAGGAGTGCTACTTTCCGATTTTCGTGTCAAGGGCGGCCCTGGAGCGGGAAAAGGACCACATCGCCGATTTCGCTCCGGAGGTCGCTTGGGTGACGAAGTCGGGTGACTCCGAATTGGCCGAACCCATCGCCGTGCGTCCCACGTCGGAGACGGTGATGTATCCAGCATACGCCAAATGGATTCAATCGTATCGCGACCTGCCCCTTCGCCTAAATCAGTGGAGTAATGTGGTGGTAAGTGAGGTCGCAGTTCAGTGTATTCGGGAGCGGGACTGACACCGATTACTATCGAATTTCAGCGCTGGGAATTCAAGCATCCGCAACCGTTTTTGCGCACTAGAGAATTCCTCTGGCAAGAGGGCCACACCGCCTTTGCGTCTCAGTCGGATGCTGACAAGGAAGTTCTGGACATTCTAGAGCTATACGCTAAGATATATACGCACCTCTTAGCTGTGCCGGTGGTTAAAGGGCGCAAAACCGAGAAGGAGAAGTTCGCTGGAGCCAGTTACACGACGACAGTCGAGGCCTTCGTCTCGGCTTCGGGCCGTGCGATTCAGGGCGCAACCAGTCATCACCTCGGACAGAACTTCTCCAAAATGTTTGAGATCGTGTATGAAGATCCCGAAACGCAGCAGAAACAATACGTCTTCCAAAACTCCTGGGGCATGACGACGCGTACCATCGGTGTCATGATCATGGTGCACGCGGATAATCAAGGTATTGTGTTGCCTCCTCATGTCGCCTGCATTCAGGCCATCATCGTGCCGTGCGGTATCACGGTCAGCACAAAAGAAGCCGAACGCGAGCAGTTGCTGAATGCGTGCAAGAAGCTGAAGGCTGCGCTTAATAGGTCTGGGGTGCGGTGTGAAGGCGACTATCGTGACAATTACTCGCCCGGCTGGAAGTTCAATCACTGGGAGCTCAAAGGTGTGCCTGTGCGCATCGAACTTGGTCCCAAGGATATGAAGGCGAATCAAATTGTTGCTGTGCGTCGCGACACAGGCGAGAAATTGACGTTAGCTCTGGACAATGTCGAGTCGAAAATCAAAAGCCTTCTCGAAAATGTGCACGACAGTATGTTCGCCAAGGCGACAGCAGATCTGAAGGAGCATACGAAAACGACAAAGAATTGGTCTGAGTTTTGTAAAATGCTCGATCAGAAGAATATACTTTTATCGCCATTCTGTGGCGAGTCGTCGTGTGAAGATAAAATCAAAGCCGATAGTGCCAGGTTGGTTTCGGTTGTTGTTGTAGCAACGATTGTTTTTAATGAAAGAAAATAATTTTTTCTGTTTCTTTCTTTGCCAGAGATGAAGAGGCTGAACCAGGTGCTCCATCTATGGGCGCAAAATCGCTTTGTATACCATTCGATCAACCTGCGGCCATCACAGCTGCCGATAAATGCATTCATCCAAGTTGCTCTTTGAAACCGAAATATTATACATTATTTGGCAGGAGCTACTGAGTTGAGGACTATCGAGCAAACGAGCGGCACAAAAAAATGGCGGCATTATGGCGGCGGCTTCATATCGAATACTTCTTTCTGGCTTAACTCAACGACTTATCGATGCAAAAGAATTCATCTTTTGCTAATTGTTTTCTTGAAGTTATTACCTTCTCGTTAAATATTTATAAATTATCCTTTATAAAAGTTTATAAATCTAACTTTCATTTAAATTCATAGATTGCTATTTAAAAGTAAAACCATAACATTTTATAAATAAATGCTTGGACTATAAATCTTAGTAGTTCCTACAAAATGTTTTAATTCTTTGTAAACTTTTCTCTTACGAGTAAAGACAACTTCTGAAATTTTTCCGTTTCTGCTGTTTATAGATAATAGAAACAGCAAAACTTTGGTTAAGGTTTTGTTGTATTTTATTTTATAAATATATACGATACTTGATATTATTGATTTTAGTTTTTAGGTTGATATTTATGAAATTATCTCCACGCTTTATTTATGAGAGGAGAATAAATTTTAAATGAGCACATTTTTTTTTGTTTTAAAACTGAAATGGAAGAAGAGAAAATAATGGAAGCGGCTTTTGCTGTTGATGGTAGAATTATTAGTTTTCTTTCGATAGAGCTTTTCTTTTCCCAACGATAAATGGAAACCTAAACCTTAAACCTTTTTTCCGGGTTTTTATGGTCCCCTAAATTTTTTTAGTGATACTTTAATAATAAAAAAAAATATTGATCATCTTTGTTATGCCTCGATTTTATTCAAATATTTTCTCTTATTTTTTTTAAATAAATCCTATATATAGAAAATTTCAGTTTTTGTTTTTAGAGCCATTAAAATATCTGCAATTTTATTTTGAAGTTTTTGGTTTTATTTTGATTTTTCTTATATGTTTATAATATGCAAGTATGTACGGATGTGTGTATGTGTAAATATTCAAAATTTCTTGACTTACATTCATGAATAATTATACATACAATATTTTGAAAGCCTACTTAAGATTTATAAATATTTTAATGATGATGGATAATAAAGAAGAAATGAGGATGAGTTTAGTTTATGAGGGCTTATTTACATTTTGAAAGAATTTTTAAATAAAAATTCCAAATGATTTTCGATATTCATTTTTTATTTTATATGTATGTTATGTATTTCTTTTTAAAATATATAACCGCTTGCTTTGCGGTCGGCTCCGGCTCCGGCGACGGACGATGTTCTTTTTTGTTTTCTTTAAATGTGTTACAAAATATTTTCTGAATTATTTTATTGTCTATTTCTTTGTGTTATTGTTGTTTTTGCTATTGTTGCTGTTGGTTTAATAATTTTCTTAACACAAACAACTGAAAACGTTTATAAGAATAATATTATATACGATAATATACATAAATCTTTCGAATGAGAATGTTGAATGAAAAATAATGCAGTTTTTATTTTTAAAGCTAGAATAAATTAATAACAATTTTTTTTACGCTTAAATCTAAAGAATATTTAAATGTCATTGTTTTGTACAGTTTATCAAATATTTTATAAGTATATTAAATTATAATTTTTCATAATTTCTTTTGTGTTTTTCATTTTTTATGAATGCAAATTACAATATGTATAACAAAATCAAGTTATACTTGAAATTAGTACGAGTATATATTTTATATATACGATACTTGTTTTTCTTTTATTTTTTCTAACTTACAAAATTGTCGGATTAAGACAGACATGAAGTTATTTGGTAACCTTTTTTAAAGATTTTTTGTGCTCAGAAGCATGTGATCAGGCTTCGGAGGGACAAACGACAGGGGTTTGGGGTATGGTAGAGAGAGTCAGAAAGGGAGAGATACAGAGAAAAGGTTGTGTACTTCTCAAGAGGTCTAGTGTTGAATAATCTACGCTTTTGGAAATTCGAAGTGTCTGAAGACATTGTCTAAACAGCATTTTTTCAAAAAGAAAATAAGCCTGCCAGAGGCGGATTGCTTTATTGTGTTTCAACTCAGCTCATGCAGCTGATTAGCTGCGATGCAGGATCGACCTTGACCTTTCAAAAAGAAGCTTAGAAGAATAAATTCTTGTGCCCTAAAAATTAATACTTTAAATGAACTACGGCAACCTCAAGGCGGGGGGGGGGGGACAAAGGAGACTAAGCTCCATTTCTGTTCTGTTGTTGGATAATTAAATAATAGCAAATAACAAATTGGATAGTACCGATATGGTAGACAGTTTTATAACGGCCACATTTATTATTCAGTTTGAGTTTCATGGAAATGTAACTAGAAATTGAGAGAGGGTGAGAGGGTCGATCTTCTCAAAAAATTCTGTTGAAATTTGTAACTTTTCAAACCATTTTGGTGCATGATTTTTTTTATCGCATTGTGTTGTGTTGTATTGTTAGTGTAAAATCTACTGTACGCTTATAAAATTTGATATTTTTAAACTTTTATTTCTTTTACTTTTTACTAAATTTTTAGTATGTACGAGTATGTACTTTTATTAGCTCTTTGTATCTAGTATGTATCATATGTACGTGTACATGTACATGTACATATATACGGTATATATATATACGATTATATACTTTATTTTAGCAAACTGAAAAATATTACCTTTCAGTCCGATGCGCTCATGCTCTCATGCCAGTTTGTTGCTACATACAATACGACAACAAACAGCGTCGTCGTCGCAGCGGCCAACATTCACAATAGTCAACGAGCTGGGCGTGGGGCGGCTGTGGCTGCTGCTGCCGCTGCTGGTGTTGTTGGTCGGCCGGGAGATCGTTATAACATCGTCCTGGTCATAGGTCTGCGTGAAATGAGCTCATTTCATTTATTGTGAATGACCAGCGTGTACGTTTGCATCGACCACGAGACTTGAGCGCATGACTCCGCGGGTCATTTGGACAGCGCATGCGCCGCTGAATGATTCGGATGGTGTAATTGTTGATGGTGTTGTTGTTGTTGTTGTTGTTGTTGTTGATGATGAGCGTGATGTTGCTGCTGCTGCTGCTGTTGTGGGTGTTGATAATGTTGGTGTTGTTGAGTGGCGAGTAGATTCAAATGAGTCTTAGCGGCGGATGCGTTCGCGTTGTTGTTGTTGTTGTTGTTGTTGTTGGGTGGCGCTGGCGCAATGCGTATAGGTTTGGAACGGTTTGATGGTTGCGGCGGCGGCTGCTGTACCGCTGCGCCACTGCCGCCACTGCCGCCACTACCACTGTTGGGTGTTGTTGCTGTTGTTGTTGTTGTGGCGGTGGTGGAAATAGAATTGTTTGATGTCGCTGATGAAGCTGTTGAGGATGAGGATGATGCTGCTGCTGCTGAGGATATGACTGTATAACGTGCCGCGCCACGTTTGTTACGATGCGGACTTGATTGGTTGTGGTTGTTGTTGTTGTTGGAAGTTGATGTGGGTTGTTGATGCTGTTGATGTGCTATTTTATGGCTGTTGCTGCTTGTGGTGGTAGCGTTGTTGGCGGCCGCTACCGTTGTTGTGGTCGATGAGGCTGAAATACGATCCAATTCGGTCATTGCTTCTTGAATGGCGCGCTCAAGTTGAGAATTTAGTTTTCGACTCCTTTGAAATTTCAAGGTGTTTTTTTTTGGTTTTGGTTTTTTTTTTTTTTTTTGGTGGAAATGTCAGTGTTTGTATGCGGTGGTGGTTGTTGTTGTAGTTGTTGTGGCACATAATTTTTGATAATAAACACACATTGTTGCGAGAGGAGCGAGAGAGAGAGAGACCATGATGGATGTAATAAAAGAAAGAAATGCATAAGAAATAAAAATTAATTAAAAAATTAT
Organism: Conops quadrifasciatus; assembly: GCA_949752815.1. Lineage (NCBI taxonomy): Eukaryota > Metazoa > Arthropoda > Insecta > Diptera > Conopidae > Conops > Conops quadrifasciatus. The sequence continues at coordinate 13,646,078 of OX457078.1, read as the reverse complement.
TCAATACGCATAATTATAAATAAGAAGAAGAATAAGAAAAAACACTCTAACAATTTAAATAAAAAAAGAGTGTATAAATACGTTCGAAGTCTAAGCTAGATTTTTACGTTTCAAAAAAAATTCTTACTTGAATCAAACAAAGTCCAGACGATGTTCTTACTTCAATCAAACTACGTTACGAACTAAGTCTGCGCACTAAGTTGTACCGATTTTCTAGTCATAATTCAAAGTGTTTTCTTTTATTTCTATGTAATAAAAAAAACGACTCTAACGAGTCTAGCAAACACTACACTACTACAAAACTACATTCGATGCAGTTAGTTTGGATATTTTTTGCAGCTTGTGTGAAAAAAACTGCCTGTCTCGCTTCTGCTTGAAACCTGCCCCCCTCCTGTCTCACTTCACTTCACTTCATAAACATAACAACGCATGCTCACTTTCTGGTGTCCTTCTGCGCCTTGTGATGCGCCTCCAGCCCCTCCGAGAGACTCTGCAACGAATTCACCGCCACCAGCTCGCTGTTGGAGCGTCCGCCGCCGCCAAACCACTGCACCCAGACGTTCTCGGTCACCGCCAGCGACGGACTGCAGACACTGTCGGGCATGCGCACCACCTTGCCCGGCCAAGCGGGGTAGCCGCGCGCAGTGCCCCAGATCAATTCGCCCACCGCGAATGAACGCTGCTGCTGCTGAGCTGATGCAGCGCAAGAAGAAGAAGAAGCAGAAGAAGTCGTTTGCTCGAAAGTGCTGATTTTTATGCTGGCGGCTGTTTTAAAAGCCGCCGTGTTGTCGTTGTTGTTGTGGTTGTTGTTGTTGCCATTTGCTCTGCTAATGCTCGTTGCTTTAAGTGCGTTGCGAGCAGTGCGTTGACGCGTTTGTTTGGTTGGCGTTTTTGCATTTGACGTGCGACGTTGAAGCTGCAGCTGCAGCTGCTGTTGTTGGCTGGGCGAAGTTGCCGTCATCGCTGGTTGAGCTGTTGGCGTTGAGGGCGTTGGTGTTGAGGGCGTTGAGGGCGTTGGTGGTGGCGTGCTAGTCGTCGATGTAGTCATTGGTGAATGTGTTGGTGATTCTAAAGAGTTTCGTAATGGGTTAGAAATTTATACGGAGTTTTCTGGTAACCGTTCGTGGAGTGAGGAATTGTTTTTGTAAAGGGTTCGGAAGAGATGATGATGATGTTAATGACAGGAATAATGATGAAGTAGTAATGCGGAAGTAGCGCTGATGAGAAGGTTTGTAGTGAAATGAAGCTAAATGCGTTTGTGATTAAAAGCTCCCGAAATTTAATTTCATTTCTCAAGAAACGCTTTGTTAGAAATTGTTTGTGATTTTAACGCTCAATCTCTACATTGAGACAAAAAGAAGGCGACAGAAAGTGGCCAAAAAGCGACTTTGTTCTCTCGATGTTGTTTCAAAATCAGGGTGACTCATTCACAGCCAAAACACATTGCGGCAGCGGCAGCAACAGCAACTCTCTCCCGCTGCTCAGCAAACTACATTAGAGCAGCGACAGCAAGTCGGCTATTTGTTTTTGTATTCTGTATCCCATTCTCTCGTCTTGAAAGAGAGCTTACTCTCCGTATATTTTTCAATACAATTTGTCGGATTTTCAGTGAAAATTGGCAACACTGAGTGAAAAAGAGAGTGGAAAAAAGAGAGTTTTGCTTGCTGCCGTAATAGAATCTATTTTTCAGGGCAGCGGCAGCACCCATAAGCCTCTATATAATTTGCTGTTGCTGCCGCTGCCGCAATGTGCTTTGGCTGTCACGCTGCAATCCAGATGAAATGTACAAAAACTTTGATGGAAAATGATTCACTTGCAGTGAAAAGTAAGCAAAGAGAATATGAGCGAGCTCTTGCTCTAGAAATGTGTACAAAAAAAGAGAGTCAAAGAGAGAGAGAGAGAGAGTGCTGGGTGAATTTTGTGGGAGTAAAGTGAAGGATTGCCACCGCACAATTAAAATAATTCTGAAAAACTATTCAAAGGCAGTAACTCATTATTGTCGTTATAGACTTAGGTTGAGCTCTCAATTTTCTTTATCCTATATTATATATTAAAGGGCTTTTCTATATATTAGTATATAATATATTAGTGTTCTTAATGGTTGTAGTAATTGCTTTTAGTAGTAAAAAAAAACTTTAGTAGTACGAAGTTTTTCTCAAACTTTAAAAAATGACCCCCGTAGAGAGCATGTCTCTCTAATAATTCTGTATATTCTTTGTATACTCTGTGTATTCTTTATATACAGAATTATTACATATTCTTTGGTAGAACACAAGTTTGCGCTTTTACATGGTTCGGTTCGAGATTTTAGAGATTTCGATTTAGAGATTTTAGAAACATTTACAAACTAAATGGTATAAAGTAAAGAAATATTTCTCTCTGCGCTTGCATTTAAAGATACGAGTATATTTTTCTTATGGAAATATAATATGTTTTTCTCTCATTTTTTTGGAACCTTGAATTCGGTTTTTCTTTAAACCAGAATTCCAGCTGAAATTTCAGGGAAAGATTTTGTTAAGTCAATGAATTTATGCAAACGAATTAGTTATGTTTCTTTCTAATGGTCGCTATAGAAAAATCTGTTCTATTAAAGCCTGGCCTTTTACTATCTATTTGGTTAATTCTTTGGTTAATTTAGAAGAGTGTGTTGCTAGGTTTTTCCATTAAGTTTTAGAGCAAACATGTTGTGGACTGGCAACACTGATTAAGAATAAATATATCGTTATAAAATCTGAAAAGTGTTTTACTAGTGTGTTTCTTTTAAAGCACTAAAAAATTTCAACTGAATTTCAATTTCAATCAATTGTTAGTACAAAATGGCAACTCTGTTGCAGAGCGAATGAAACGACTTTTCAGCTTCGTTGTCGTTTTCGTCGAACTTTCATCTCTTTCATACTCTCTCAGCGACGTTGCTCAACGCTCCATGAAACAATATTAATCTCCGGACAAAGGATTAACAGGCAATAAGAGTGAGAAATGCGCACTACCACAAAATAAATCTGGAGTAATTTTTGCACTCCATCGACGATGATTTATCGCATCGGAATGGCAATAAATCATTGCGTAACTTTTAACGATTTATGTACGTACATACATACACCTGTTCATCGAAAATGAATAAACAAAAAAAAACCCATTGGATCCTTAAAAAAGCACAACCAATTTCAAATTTGTATTTACGAGTATACATATAAAAAGGTCTAACACAATTCTATAGTTACTCGTACAACAACTTTCTCGTCTGAAATCGAGACAATGTTATGATAAATTTTGGTGGAAAAAATTTCGTCGGCTATTTTTGGTTTGAGCCCATGAACCAAACGCCCATAACCGAAATGTTTGTGGTTAAATTGAGGTAGGATTCTCTGATGATAAATATGTATGTATTCGTATAATGCGATTTTTGAAAAACTGTTCGTATTTGCGTCGGAATTGTATAAATTCCGAAGGGAATAAAGTGTTCACCCCAAAAAATAGTCACAAACGTGGCTAAAATAAGAGATATCTTAGTGCGGGACAGTTCTTTTCTTCCCTCTTATGGGTTTAGTTTTCCATGTTACTTCTTTGGCGTATTATTATTATTAATGATGAAGCGAAAAGATTCGCTTATTTCATGATATCTTTCGATTTTCTGTATTAGACCGAGATTAGGCTTATTATCTTGTATTTTTATTAGTTATCAGTTATCATAAATACTTTAAAATAAATTATAAATAAATGACTTTCCCAAAATTGCTAACTAAGCCTTTGCTATTATTTTTAATTATTCGTAATTTTCTAGGCACTTTCTTTGTATTTAATTTTTCAATTATTTATGCTAATATTGTGGAAAGAAAAAGATTCTAAATAAATTAAAAAAATCAAGTAAAGAGCAATAAAATTAAAAAATAAATAAAAAAATAGTTTCTAATTTTTTTCGGTAAGAAAAAACCAAGTAAGAAAGCAAGAAAGATATAAGAAACTTAGAGCCAAATTTTGGAAGGGAAAAAATTCCTTACACTAACAATAAAATTCTATATATGTACAATCAATACTAATTCGAAGAACAAGAAGAAGAAAGACAAGAGAATATCAGCATATTATTACTTAATGGTAAGTTAAATAAAAGAAGAACAATGAAAAAGTGTGCGCTAATTGAAAGAGGATACAGAGAGAATGAAGTACCGGATGGATAAGATTCGCTCGGATAAGAAATATAATAAGATAATATAGTACATATAGTAAGAAATATAATAACCAAAGTTATCCTACTATTAAATTATGAGCAACGCCATTCAAAAGGACGCAATTAAGTTACGAAGAAAAGGAAAAGAAAGGAAACAAAGATGGGGAAAGTGGCTGGAGGGATGGAAGGATGGATGGATGGATGAATGGTTCGTGGGATGGATGGAAGGCTCCACACAAGACACAATGATTCGATTATAAATAAATATAAATTAAATAATACTTTACTAGATCATCAGACAAGTACGAGTTACGAGTTATTCTGTATGTGAGTAAGTCCGATGGGAGTGTCTGTGTGGGTGTGTGGGTGTATGGAGTGTAAGTGTATTTGTGGGTGTGCTTGTGTATGATTATGCGTGCGGTTATTAAGGATTTATGAACGGAATTGTTTAAGAGCGCGAAAGCGGGATGCGGAAGAAGGATGCTGTGGCTAAATTAAATTCTACGAGGATGTGCGTGCGTACGTGAGTGAGTGAGTGTGTGTGTGTGTGTGTGAGCACATTATAACGCAGATGTGTGTATGTGTGTATTACATTTTGGATGTATAGACGAGGACCCGAGCTTACCCAGCATTGGCCTACTTACCATGAGAATCAGGCTTCATTAAATCTGAGTGATGTGACTGCTGCTGCTGCTGCTGCTGTTGTTGTTGTTGTTGCTGCCGATGGTGATGATAATGATGGCGATTATGATGGTTCTGCTGATTCTGGTTCAAGGCTGTTCCATTAGCTGCTGACAGTGTATCCGCTGCGGCATTTGTGGTTGCTGTTGTTGTTGCTGCTGCTGCTGTTGTTGTTCCATAGTGTGGTGGTGTGTGAACGCGTCGTATTTTAGCCTCCGATGGCTTGTGGTAAATATTTGTGGTTTGATATGATGTTGATGACATGACGATGCCTGCGGTGGAGCAAAAAAAGGATACGCGTTTAGAAAAGTATGAGAAGAGAAGGACTACTAGGTACTAGCAGGAGAAAGGCGTGAAAGAGAAAGAGTAGTAAGGAGTAAAAAAAAAAAAAAAGAGGCTACAAAAAATTTGCTGACTTTTTACGTAGAAAATGGCCGAAGAAATTGGCTACTACTAAATAGCTTGCGTTAAGCTCTACGCGGATATCATACTGATTGCTCCGAGATAATACAGTTAAAAGCAGCTTCTTTTCTTTGCTTCCTGCCGAACGGGTGGGGCCAGGTCGATCCGTCGGTATACCTTTGAGGTTACTTATGTTGTTGTATTCGAGTCTGATTATGCTGGATATGGCGTTATTCTCAGCGTTTGAGAGTTTGGTGGAGGTTTGGTAGAGAGAGAGAGAGAGAGAGAGGGGTCTACCCTCCATTCCTCCAGAGTGTGCAAGTGAGAAATGAAACAAGTTAGCTGTGACTAATGGTGCGTGCACTTTACGAGCCTGCTCTTACTTTAACGATTTTCTGAAATGTTACTTTTCATGTCCGTTCCTTTCTTTCCACTTTTTATTTATTTCCTTTAACAATTTCATTGTTGTTGTTGTTGGTCGGTCGGTTACCGTGTTGATGCGGTGCTAAAGGCATTCCCGTCTATCGGAATTTAATGCGGCATTTTAACGTCTTGATTTTTGTTGAGATGCGTTCTGAATTTGTAAAGAATGCTAACGTATCGCCTCGTAACGTCTGTCCTTTTCGCTCTCCTTCTTCTATTGCTGTCTCTTTCCTTTTTTCCGTTCCTTTTACCGTTTAGGCTGTGCTCTTTTACCGCTCTTAGTGTGTGTTACTTTATAGACTTCTGTTGCCTAAAATAAGCTCTAAGCTCTAAGCGTGTGCGTGTGCGTGTGTAGAGAAAATGATTTTCCTTGTCATTTATTTTTATTGCTACGTGTTTCGGTACTGAATCTTTTTGGCCGCTTTGGGCCGACCGAGCCCAAAGGCATACCGACCGCTATTCGTTATTGATTGGATTTTTATGATTCTCAATTAATGGCAGCATTAATCAAATGACGGTAATGCTCTGGTCAGAACGAAAGGAAGCACTTTTCGCAAGATATAACATACACACGTAGTGACTATATACACACCAGAATATTTCCAATACATATAACATACATATAACGATATAAAGAATGCAGTAATGTGAAATTGAAGCAATAGTACACATATACACACTTTAGCGTAGATGGTACATCTTCGCCTTAGTATTGTAGATAGATAATAATACTTGTCGGATGTGAAAAAGTTTCTTTCAATTTGATAAAGACCAAAAAAAGGGACACCCTTGAAAAAGGGAGGCTTTAATAAGCAACAAAATCGCCATTGAAGTTATTTCAACGAAGAGTAACCAATTTTATGTGTCGTGAATATGCCGCATGTTGCAAGATTTTATCTCAAGATTTTCCTTTCCGTTCTCTTTTTAAAGTAGAACGAATTATGGAATTCATTCCTTCTCGAAAAGCAAGGAAGGAAGGAAAGAAGGAAACTTTTCGAAGTGCAGTGTAAAATAAGTAGCCTTTCAACATAAATTGTGAAGCAGTTAGGCCAGATTTGCTTCTTAATCTACCGAAAGTACAGTTGTACAAAGCATTACTAAAAGTAAGTTTCCAAATTCAATATCTTACGCCCATAAAATTAGTGCCATGTTAGCTTAATCTTATACAGAGTGCGCCATCTTTTATATCGGTATGTGACGGTTTGCCCGTATTCCAAGCGATGTGGACGGTCGGTCGGTCGGTCTGTTGGCAATATTCTTTGAGTCAATTGCTCTATAGACGGAAACAAATGCAAATCATCCTTTAAAATGCGCCGCAAGGTAATTCCACTGACTCTAAAACGCCAAAAGCGCGGTGACGATATGACACATGTGGGTTCTCGGGCAACACTTTTTCTCTTACCGCTTCAATCAGTTCATGGCAACGTTGATTAGACGTTCATGAACGGCATATCGACGATCTCCCACCGTTCCGTACTCAAAAAAATTCAACACCAAACGACAAATAGTGGTTTAAAACACGGTGCTTCTTGGCCACGATTAATATTCGACGATATGCATGACTATTTTTCAGGTAAAGCGTCACTATTTCGGCGCGTTGTTTTGGTGTGCAGCCCGATTCATGGTTAAAATTGTATTGAATTGTATTAAATTTTGTCTTTTGTTTTTTGGCCCGCTCCCAAAACAGTTTGCCCATCCCTGACTTGGAACCATCCTTCCTTAAGCATAACCAGTTCAGCCATTTTTCACATAATGACATTTTCAACTAAAACTAAACCTTCTCCACGGTTAATGAGACTTACCTCGTTCACTGTCGGTTGTTGATGGCGACTGCCGGCTCTCAACACTTTGGGGCGACACAATGCCGCCGTCTGGTTCGGAGCTGGATACACACTGAACCTGAAAAGGCAACAGGAGCGTGTTTAAGCGTGTTGCGAATACGATACTTGGAAATACGTCGCGTGTGGCTTACCATATCGCTACCACCGCTGCGGTTACTGGCCGGTCGCTCCGGACTGCTCGGACTTCGTGTTGTTGTATCTGGTGGACTAGCTGCAGCAGAGCGATGATGACCATTGGATGCTGGCGACGACGACGACGACGATGGCAAAGAACTGGCTGATTCGCTAACCACGTGTTCATTGGTAAATGCCAAATGATGTTGTTGTTGTTGTTGCTGTTGTTGGTGTTGTTGCTGCTGCTGCTGTTGCTGTAATTGAGCCTGCTGTAATGCCACTTGTTGTTGTTGCAGCTGCTGCTGCTGCTGTTGGTGCTGTTGTTGTTGCACCGCTTGCACCGCCGCATTCTGTTGAACGAAAGTCGCCGTGCCGCCATTCTGTTGCGGCATCATTAGACCCACCGGAGTCGAGTAAATCTGACCGATCGGACTGAGCTGTCCGTTGCTGCCGACAATAAATTGCTGGCCGGCAGTGCTCGGCGATAGAAACGATTTGTTCTGCGGAGACGGCGTGCGCAGCATCATGGTGCCTTGCGGCGTGGCGGTCAGGATGCTGGCCCCACAAGTGCCGACATTTTGTATCTGCAGCAGCGTGGCATCGGGTGCCATCACCAGGCCGGCGGGAACCAACAGTTGCTGGCCGATGAGATTCATGGGCTGTATCAGTTGGCCGTTCTGCAGCAGGATTTGCTGCGCCTGCGCCGGCATGGAGTTCGGGGCGTTTGGCGCCTTGTTGACCACGATGCCCTGAATGCCAGGACTGAGTTGAAATTGCTGCTGATATTGGGGTGGCGCCGAGGCGGCGATCTGTACCACTTGCGGCTGCGTTGCGGCGGCCACGGTAGCCGTTTGCTGCTGCTGAATAATGGTGGCCGTCGTTTGGTTGGGAATCGTCGGCGAGATCTGCGGCGACAGGGTCGAGGCCGAGGACGTCGAGGAGGGAGAGGTTGAGGTTGCGCAGGAGCTGGCAGAGCTCTTGCGCTTCTTGGCCCGGCGCTTGCCCGCCTCCGGAGATGTTATGATGACGCGATGTTGTGTCGCGTTGTGAGGCTGATGCTGCTGGTGCGGCTGACCGGTGGCCGGTGGCGAGTGTTGCACGTAGTCGGCCTGCTGCACCAGTTGACTGACAACTTGCCCGTCGAGTGTGGCGAATTGTTGTTGCGTTGTCGGCTGCTGTTGTTGTTGCTGGGGTGTTTGCTGAATGACGTAGCCGCCGTTCGGTAATGTGTTGAGGACAACTGCCTGCTGGCCCAACATGCCGGTGCCGTTGGGTGAGGTCAGCAGCTGATGGCTGCCAGCGGCAATGAGCTGCTGGTTGCCGGTATGGATTATGTTGCCACCACTAGTGGAAAGCACTTTGGCGCCGCTATTGGCCGCCAAGAGGTTTTGTCCCGCCGAGTTGAGAATAACGGTCGTGGGCTGCAGCTGGTGGCTCGCGGTACCAGCTGTAGCGGCACCGGGTGCTTGGCTGACGATGTAGCTGCCCGGCTGCTGTTGGTTGTTCTGTAGAATGATATTGCCACTGGACGCGGCAGCCAGATGTTGGCCACTGATGACTTCCATCTGATTCGGGTGATGTTGCTGCTGATGATGGAGAATAACGTTCGATGTCTGCTGCTGCTGCTGTACCGGGTTGGCGACAGCGGGATTGTTGCCGGCAGCAGTGATAATCAGTTGTTGGTGCGGCCCTTGTTGCTGTGCCATTTGTGGCTTACCGTTGGCCGGCATGACGATCAGTTGGCCGCCAGAGGTCATGATGAGTTGCTGGCTATTGTTGTCGTTGGGCCGATGAACGATCGGCTGAAGTTGCAAGTTGCTGAGAGCAATATTGCCAGCGCCGTTAGGAGCAATTTTATGCATGTGCGTTTGCAGGGTGGTCGCTGCGGCGGCGGCGGCGGCGGTCGAAGAAGTTGTGGTCGTGGCTGCACGGCTGCCGGCAACTGTCGTTAGCGTATTGCGCAAAGCTGATTGCGCAATCGGTATGCGTTGCTGAAGCGCTGCTTGCCGAACTACTTTCAGCGGCTGCGATGTCTTTGGCGGTGCTGGCTGCAGGCGCATTTGCACCATGTGGTGGTGTTGCTGCTGCTGCTGCTGCTGCTGCAGTGATGGCGAGGGCGCCGTCTTCGCCGAGGAGGCTCGCGAACTGCCGGATTCAACACTGTCCGCTGGCGAAGGTGGGCAGGGCCGCGGGCTTCCGTTGCTCGTCGATATCGCCCCGATCTGTGCAGCCCCTTTGGAGCTGCTGCCCTCCGGAGTGCGTCTTTGCATGTCGGGCGTTGACTGAGCGTACGCGGTGCTGGACGATACTGGTGACTCCTGGGCCGCCGGTACCAATTTGGCGCCGGTAGGCTTCTGCTGCTGCTGCTGCTGGAGGTTCTGGCGGTACAGCATATGGTGCTGCTGTATTTGTTGTTGCAGTTGGAAGTGCTGTTGCGGCTTCAGGGGGTTGCCGCTGGCGTCGCAGGTCTGCTCAATGTGCACCAGTCCGTTCGGCAGCTGCGTGACGGTTTGTCCGCCCAGCGTAGTTGTCAAGTGATGCGTTGAAAATGCGGCCGTTGATGGCGTCGATGTGGTCGATGGTCTGTTGGTCGGCGCTTGTTGGTCGGACTGCTTAAGCGGCGGCTGCGTAGTGGTTGTTGTTGCTGCTGCTGCTGCGGTCTGACTAGAGAGCGAAGAAGCAAGGTGCTCGTGTTGTTGGTGGCGTTGGTGTTGTTGTGGTTGTAGTTTATGTGGCTGCTGATGCACTTGGAGGGCCTTACGTTGCGAAGACTGCGTATGAGAGTTCTGTTGTTGTTGTTGTTGTTGGATGCGAGCGAGCTGCTGCTCCTGCGAGTGATAGACATTCGCCGCTCCATTCGAGGCGCACACACGCCCCGAGCAATGATAGTTGGCTGCGTGTTTGCTGTCGGCGGCCATTTGCAGCCGCTGATAGTGTTGCTGTTGGTTCACGTGAGTAGTCTGCCTGCGCGGTTTCTGGGCGGGAGCCAAGGTTTCCGGCTCATCGCAGCCATCTTCGAACTCTGCGTTGTCGTCTCCGTCTCCGTCATCGTCATCGTCAACGCCGTCAGCATCTGCATGTCCCTCCACTCCGATGTCTGCATCCGCATCCGCATCCGCTTCAACATCCGCATCCATATCGCCCTCTCCATAGTCCTCATCCGCCTCCAGCGCCACGTTCATCATCGAACTGTGCAGCAGCGCGGTCTGTTGCTGCAGATAACCCGCTGGATCATCCTTGAAGTTGGGCTGTTTTCTGGCAGGAGCAGAGAGCGACCGTTTTGGCGGATGGGCGCCAGTGTAACGCATCGGACTGCCCGGACGCATCGACAGACAGGGGCTCCAGGGAGGAGCCACTGCCACGGACTCTTGATCATCATCGGCGGGTGGCGTTGCTGGTGGCAAGTGATGCTCTGGCAAGGAGCAAGGCTCCTCTTCGTACCCAGCGCCGGCGGCGGCAGCGGCGGCACTTCTATACCAAGGAGGTGTCTTCGAAAGGGTTACCGAACCGATTTGCCGTGGATAGTTGCTGCTGTCGTTAGCATCGCATGAATTCTGCTGATCTGTGATGGTTGTTGCTGCTGCTGCTGCAGCAGACGATGCCGCAGACTGATTTCGCCGCGTCATACGGCCGGCGTCAGGCTGACTACTGCTCGAGTCCTTAGCCGTATTTTTTATCACATGTTGCTGCTGTTGCTGTTGCCGTTGTTGCTGTTGTTGTCGTTGCTGCTTCCGTTGCTGCTGTTGTTGTTGTGGCTCGGTAGAAAGCGCTGGCAAAGACTTGCCGCCGACACCGTGTTGTTGCTGTTGCTGTTGCGTTAGCGTCAGCTGACTAGTTTTCTGCAGCTGCCCACCGGCAGGGGGCGTAACCGTGGGGGCGGGCAGGTGTGGTACTGCTGGACTCATTTTACGACGTTTAGCTTCTGAAAAATATGCCAAAGAGAAGAAAAGATGCCAAAATTAATCGGAGATATCGCTTAAGGATTGTTCGCTACAAAATAAACTATAAACTCAATTGTCGATTATCGATTGTTGGCGACAAAATACATTCATCACCACACTTCCGCCGCTCTTCCGCCAACACACGCCGGTACAAGCAGAGGCTCAGGCTCAGCAGCGGGTTGTGGCGCCGAATTCAAGTCTCGTAAATTAATTCGCCACTTTCGGCATCTGCAAACGCTCAATAAGCAACAAAAGCAATCAATTAAATTCGGCGATAAAAATCTTCACACAGAGAATGACACTACACACAGGCACGCCCCACACAGGCAGCACAACCGCACTCACATGGTGCCAGCTGTGAACTGCGACGCACAGTGAGCGGCCACACGACCGGAAATAAACAACAACAAGAACGCCAATGATAGCAACAAACATGACGGTGGACATATTGTTGCCGGAAGGTAACGTTATGATTAATGCTTGCCTGCATGTATGTACATGAATGTGTGTGTGTGTGTGTGTGTGTGTGTGTGTGTGTGTGTGTGTATGCAATTCTGGTGGTATGGTATGGATATATTGTAGTAGACGCTGGGTCAACCAGAAAATGTTCAAAAAAATTTTATAATACACCGAAACCTGGTTTTACACGGTAAATACTACATATGTACGTTCCAGAGAATATCGTGTAAAAAAAGTCGTGTAAAAAAAAATCGCGTAAAGAAAAACGTGTAAAAACAGGATACGTTTTTTGTCGACCGTGTTGTTTCAAAACCGTGTAAAAAAGACCGCGTAAAAAAATACCGTGTAAAATAAAAACCGGGTTTAGGGTGTACATTATAAAAACAAAGAAAATCAACTGAACAGATTCGGGGGACCGCGTAAAAAAGACCGTGTAAAAAAAGACCGTGTAAAAAAAGACCGTGTAAAAAAATACCGTGTAAAATAAAAAGAGGTGTAGGGTGTATATTATAAAAACAAAGAAAATTCAACTAAACAAATTCGGGGGTAGATAAAAATCAAAGAAACAATAAAAAGAATTCAACAAAACTACAAAACTGTAGAGAAAGGAAGGAAGGAAGCAAAAAAACGATAATAATTGCGATAACATTTTAGAAGTGATTAGCAAACGATGGCAAAGTGTAGATAAAAACGTAATGGCATCATTCATTGCTGCCGGCCGCAACGCCGGTCGGCATCGCGACGCGGTACTCAACAGCAGCATGTGGCTTAGTTACTACGAGTATACGTACTATATTATACAATATGACAGTGTATCCGGTGGTAGATTGGAACGCGCACCTTTCGCGTCAGAAATGCGTGTTGTTTTTTTTAGTGTATGTAATTATTGTGCGTCTGCTGCATGCTTGTTCTTATATTCAGGGCGTATCCATTTATCGTTGATGACTAAACACGAATCTTGAGTTTTAGTTTTCGTGTTTTCTTCTTTCAGCTTAAAGAACGGCATGACGCATAAAGAGGCTAAAGAGGTAATAAGGGCTGACTGTAAAGTACTCAAGGGAGGGAAGAAGTGAGGAGCATGACCTCTTCCAACACGGCATAATCAATTAATGGTATCGTATAACAGTTTGGAATAGTCACAATTAACAATTTTTAACAATATTAAGTCAATAAAATTGCATTGAATCCATCAATTACAATCTCTAAGGATCAAAAGACTTAACACCTTCCGATTATTTCTGCTGATGTTACTTCATGTTACGATACATCAATCGGTTTATGCTAATAAACGAACAACAACAAAAAAAGGAAGCTCTCATACTCAAAGGAAGAGCAAGAATACTCTTCGTAACGAAGAATGATTAATGATGCTCTCAGAGATCAGTTCTTATGGACCATAACCATAAGTTATGGTTGCTGTGATGAAGAGGATTGATTGTGTTTGTATGATAAAGAGAACGAGCGTATGATGGAATGTTTAAATATGATAAGATTATGATATGCTGCGATACCAATAAAATTATGGCAAAGTAATGATGATAAGATGATGATGGAGGAAGCGACGGTCTAATGAAGATTTCATTGAGAAATGGTATGAGATGACAGCATGATTAGAAGGTAAAGAGTGCGGCTAAGGATACTCTGCTGAAGGGTTGAACGGTTCGGAAGAAGCTTTGATGGTAAGAACAAATACCATCAAAGTTTGAATACATAATTATAGTAAAGATAAAATCATATATTTTTCTGAATTAGAAAATTAGTGAATGATTGAAAGAATAAACCCATTTTGAGTTACTTTAGGGTTTATTTAAATTGCGTTCGCTTGAGTTAAATTCAAATGATGAAATATACTGATAGAGTTATTAGCCTAAACTTTTATTACACACTTTTTCTCTCACAAATATATCATCATTACCTATACCCACGCAATTGTAAGCATTAGATTAATACGTCTATTCATTGTAAGCTCTTTGAAAATTTAGTATTTTCAAATTTTCATTATCTACGATACACTCCATTTTGGCCAATGAAATCCCAAAGGGTTAACTTGATATTTAATTATTAACAGTTAGAGTGAATGAATTCCGAATGTACTCGTTTGTGGAGATATTGAAATTTATGTATATATACACACTTGTACATACATTCGTACTGACATACATACATACATACAATACAATTACAAACATTTGTTTTAGTGGATTCAAAGTGAGCCGGTAACGGTTAGGCTAAACATTTTTCATACTCTATAATAAAACCCAAAAATACTCAAACGAAAAGTGTTCCACACACACTCACACACACACACACGCGAAATAATGCAGAGCTGTAAATTAATTTAAATGTGTTGCAAAACTATATGCGGTTGGCAACACCGACTACGATCAAAGGGAATGCGAAATGAATGCGCACATTGCGGTTCCTCACACCTAAGCTTCAAATCGACGACCCAACACACAAAAACAAACAACAACAACAGCATCAGCATCACCATCAGCAGCACCATTACTACAAAAAACTATTTTGTAACTTTTTCCCAAAATTAAATTTGCAAATTTTAACGAAAATTCAAAAATAACCGAAAAAATCTCCGAAAAAATCAACACCGGCATTAAAATGAAAGGAAAAAAAGCCCGAGGCCTTTTAAATCGTCCTGAATTTGAAATGAATCGATTGATTGAGCCAGCATAAAAAGCTACGGTTGATTAAAATAAAAAGTAAATGAAAGCTATAATTATATTATATAGACGCACTATAAGCATGATGATGATGATGATGATGATGATGATGATGATGGTGGTGGTTCTTTTGAAAAATTTTGATATAACTTTTTATTATATTTTATTTTATTGTATACGTTCTACTAAAACGTATAACCGAGTATATCCTATAAATTTATGCAAAAAAACTGCGGAAAAATTTCATCTATGACCGTTAGTTAATAAGATCATAAAAGCGGATATTGAGCAGATATTGACAATTCCATAATATCAGAATTTGTACTTTTGATTGTAATAAAAATATTATAACTTTTCGCAAAAATATTGTATTTTTTCGTAGACTTAAAATGACATCTCTTGTTGAAAGAATCTAAACTAAAGAGGACATACTATCAATAAAATAGGTTTTGATGAAAAAATGTAACAAAATCAAAATTGGCTTTCATTTTTTTAATTTAAATTTAGATAAAAATATTTTCAAAATTTTTGGGTTTTTTACCATACGAATTACCATAAGAATTTTTTAACATTAAAAATTATGGATGAAATCGAATAAAAAAGTTTAGTTCAGTGTATTCGGTGGTATTTTTTGGTTAGAAAGTCGCTTCTGTCGCTTTTTGTTCTTTTTCTTCTTCTTTTGATTTCAATACTTGTCAAGTTTAGTGCTGTATACGATTGACAGACGAGACGAGAGACAGCTCAATTATTTCTACAGACAGATTATTATTTTAAAGGCAATAATTTATAGATCGTAAGAAAATGGCAGGTAATTTATTATTATTTTGAACACGATTATTTTCATCGATTACTAAATTTTGAATTTAATTTTATACATATGTAGATGTTTTTTTGCATTTGTTGTACAATATTGCACAGATGTCAGGCAGATGATAAACAGCATCTGCTGTTGCTGTTGCTTTTGCTGTTATCGTTATTGTGGTTGTTGCTGATTTTAATTAAATTAGATTTCGTATTTTATACGATATCAACAAGCAAAGTGTTGGTAATTTTTTTTAACACACACTATATGTGTGTGTGTACATGTACATGTTTACTCATATACACTTCGGCCATTTTGTCGCTGTTGATGTTGATTTCGATGTTGGCAGACTGTACATAAAGCGACTAATTGACTTTATTTATTTATTGATTTGTAGGCTGAATTAAATTTGCTGGAAATGCATTCACAATAATTAAAATGTTACAAAAGCAAAAACAAAAAGAAAACACCGTAGAAATTCTGTGCGCTTTAATTAAAAAATCATTCATTTTAATTATCAAGGAATAAATAATTAAATTAACGATTTAATGCATTGCAGTAACGGAAATATAGTCGAAGACTTTTTGATAATTTTTTAATTTTAAAGCCCTTCATCATCAATTAAAATTTTTGAAAATTTATATATAAATCTAAAGAAATGGTAGAAATATTTTAAGCCGATTTTACGATGCTTTAAGTGTCCTTTTACAGTCTTTTAAGTGGCTCTTTACACTCTGCACTGCCAAAGTATTTAATTACCAATTAACAATGGGTTTTTATGAAATTCGACCACTCGTAAGTGTTATAATTCAAAAATCTCACACAAAAAAAAAAGATGATGATGATAAGTGTGTTCACACTTTTGATGGAGAGCGTGAAACAGTGCAAGGGTGAAATTATTCTACATTTCATACATCTCATTTACAAGAGATTTTTTCAAAAACAATCGTATAAAGAAAGTTTTATGGAGTATTGAAGTCTGTGTGTCCGGGGTGTTCAAAATAACCCTTAAAGGGTTCAAGTAATACAGCACAAAATGGATTTCTATTCATTGAAAATAAGATTGGGTCAGCAGCAGCAGCAGCAGCAGCAGCAAAAAAGGGTTGATTAATATCATTATATTGACTGGTTATCGACTCTATAGAATCGATGGCGGAAAATTGAATAAAGAAATCTCTTCCGAATTGAGTTCATTAAACGTAATGGAACAAATTTTTAATACCCAAAAAAGGTATATATACGTATATATGTATGTATTAAAGAATTGAAAATAGCACTAAATCAAGAGACCATTTTCCGAAAAATTACCAAAACAAGAAAAGGAAAAACAATGACAGCAACACCGCTCCGGTGAGCGTAATGACCGGTCTCAAGAGTAAGGAGGAAAAAAAAAGAGAGTATAGCTTCCAAAGTGAACTTAATGGATGGATGGATGGTCCCTTGCCTTTTGTATCGACCTCACTACGTCGCGTTGCCCGTCATTTTACAAATGTTTCGGTTGATTTAGAATTTCAGCATAGTTTCGACTGAACCTGCAATGAGTAGTCAGAGCGTAGCTATGACCGTTTGCAAGTTAATGGACAAGCTGTTCACCCACCACGAGGGTGGTTGAGTCCGTATCCGGAAATATCGTCTGAATAAAGGCTGGCTACCTGGCGACCTGTCATATTTGCTGACATTTTTGCTGCAAAACCTTTGAAAAAGTAAGTGCATTAATCATTGACTTTTTCCCTTTGTTGCTCTCCGAACAATAATTGCCGACGCTAACTATAAGAGAAAAAGAAAAAACAACAACAAGAACCAGCGAAAACCGACTAAATCGTCAATTGCAATTGTTATGATGGCGACAAAAAACAGCACGCAAAAACCTGCCTTCATGAAAGTTTAGTAGTCGCTATCGGCAACATGAAATCTATTGTGGTTTACTGGACGGTTCGGCTGACTAAGCGTTTGTGGTTGGTGGGGGGGAAGGTGGTGGAAGGGGGCGAAACTGTTGATATTAAACGAGACCCATTTGTTATTGTAGATGGGGTTTTTTTTTGCTGTCTCTATGGCCGTGGAAACACATTAACAAGTTTTTTTAATCGAAACTTGAATAAATTAGCCCTGGTTTTTGTGGCTTAAAAGAAAGATTAAATACAAGTTGGCCAACTCGGCTACAAAAGGGTTAGCCCTCGTATAACCCTCGTAGAAGGAAGGGTTGGCGATTTTTCTACCCTTCTTTTCTTCTTCTCGGCGACTCGTAAATACATTCTATTAGAAGCTTTTTTTATAATAAACAATCGAATTTATTCAGTTCAGTTCAGTTGTGTTGCTCTTCAAAGACTATTCATTCAGTCATTCATTCATTACTTAGTAGCGTAATAATATCGTACTTTGTAAGTGTCTTTCATGTCTTTCATGCACGAAGCAACCACCTCTGAAGCGTTTTTAAGCGCCATTGTTTCGGTCGTTTTCAGTGCCGTCAGTTCAGTTTATGCACATACTTTGCATGTCATTGCAATTTGTTGATAATCATTCGAGCCACCGAAAAAACACTCACTCAAAGCTTCAACACTCAGAGTCATTAATGCCCACCTTTTTGTGCATGTTTAGTACTAATAGTGTTTATAACTTTCTCCTTCTCTAACATCTACTCTTCGGACATTTGTTTTTTTTGGCGCTAATTATATTTTTCCTTTTCTTAACGTTATTTTTGATGTTTTTTTATGAGTTTGTACACGCAAATGTAGCGTAATGTCGTTGAGCGGGGACAAAACTAATGACAGGGAGAGAGAGCGACGACTCTTTATTACTAATAAAACCTCGAATTAGAGAGATAATTCCGTTAAACTAATTATGATACCTTTATATAAAATAATTCCTTATTATATCAATTTAAAAAAGAACAATGTGTAGAAAAATTTCCTTTGTACTAATTTATTTTTCTCAAATAAAACCAAAGTTTGCCACTGAAATGAATTTCGGGGCGTTCCCGTTCCCGATTAAGCCGTAAAGTGTAAGGATTTATCTAAAATCCAACCGTCATCATTTATTACTTTGGAACTTCCATAATAATTAGACTCTTTTTCGAAAAGTTAATCTAATTTTTACCTTCACTAAAGAATCTGCCTGCCTGGAATTTGTAGTTTTCCTCTCTCTCTCTCTCTCTCTCTCCTGGTGGACGCGGCTGACAGACGAATTCCCGGACAGATTTAATTTTAAATTTGTATTCATATAATTTTTTTTTTTTGTTTTTTTTGGACCTTCTCTGTTGTTTTCTCTGTTGTTAATGAACTTTGAACTTTGTAATTAAAAGCTTAGTTCTTCATAGCTCTTCTTCTCTCATAGTCTTCACACGGAGGAGGAAAAAGATGTAGAAAGCAAAAGAAGAAAGAGAAAGTTGAGACTGTCAAAGTCTGAAGGCTGAAAAAAAAGATTGAATGTGTCGCTCGGTGGCGTCTCTTTGAGCGAGAGACATTTTGTCAGACGACGAAAGTAATGAGATCATTTATCATTTCTGACACGTTATTTACGATTACGGTCTCCGGCTTCGGATGATGCGTGAAGGTGGTAATTTGCTATTGTGACATATAAACATCATCATCATCGTCAGCGTCGTCATCATCATCAGCCTCGTCAGCATTGAGATAATGCTTTGAAAATGGCAAGAAGTGAATAACAGAATAACAGAAGTAAGGGTAAGGGTGAAGGTGAGGGGGTGTAATTTGTCATGGGAATAAAAAATTCCATTCTACCTTATATACACGTATTTATAAAAAGAAAGCTTTTTATTCATTACAGCCAAAAGTATTCAGCTATTGATAAACGTTCATGACGTATGACAATATGTTATGGCTTGATTCGATCGATTTCATCCCTTCACGACCATAATGGCCGGATACTATTTGCTATTTTCCAAAGAAAATATTGTCATTCAGTCAGGTGTCATTCATGTCAGGTGTTAAATTGTGTCAATAGACGCAATGAGTCGTCAATATTGCAATGTTTGAAGAACATTTTTGCAATTCTTGCAACAAGCCTTTTTGCAATTCTTGCAAGAAAACTTTTGCAATTCTTGCCAGAATACTTTTGGAATTCTTGCAAGAAGACTTTTTTTTCCCTGCAATTCGTGCAAGAAGCCTTTTTGCAATTCTTGCAAGAAGACTTTTGTAATTCTTGCAAGAAGCCTTTTTGCAATTCTTGCATTTTTTGCAAGGATGGAAAAAGTAAAGCTTTAGAAAGAAGTGATTTTTTGTAAGCATATATTTTTATTTGCGAGTAAATTCTTGGCTACTTTAGAGGTTGATTTTATTTTGAGCTTGTGCGGAGTGAGTGTGCCTTAAGTCGATTTGTAGCTTTATACCCAACTACGTGCCTTTCAACACACTCGTGCGTGTGTGTGTGTTTGAGTATTGTCGGCAACCTTCTTCTCGGTGCACATTGGCGCACAATGGCGCCTTTTAATAATGCTGCTACCTGTGACGCCGCCGCCGCCGCCGCCGCCGCACTGCGACTACGAGTGTAACACCGACAACACCTGTCGAGTAGCAAGCATGAAAGGTGGTGAATAGAAGCTTGTAGCATGGTGCAAGCGACGGCGACTGGTGCGGGCTGAATGGTGGGCCACAGTTTTACACAGTCACGACTTTGTGAAGTGCAAGCGCATGCAGCGCCATGATTGCAGTGCCGCAAAGGAATCGATGCAGGCAGAGAAAGGATACGACTGCCAGGAGCAAAGAGCAAAGAGAAAAGGGCCAGAGGAAGGTGTGCAGCAGGAGCACAGAGCTAAACAGAGCTCAAGTGCAATTTGAAAAACCGGAACCGGATGGCCGAGTACGCGCTCAGCGCTCTAACATGCAACAACATGCAGCACATGCATACACACATACATACATACATAGCATGAAGGCTGACACATGCTCTTAGTCATAGATTTTTCATTCGTCCTCTTTGTTTTTTGTTTTCTTATTAATGATTTCCTTTTTTTGTAACTTTTTGCAAAGAATAAGAAAAGAAAGAACTGAAAAAAAGTAATGGCTCTGAAAAAAGGACACTAAAGTATAAAATCGTGTGTGTCTCTGTGTGTGTGTGTGTGTGTGCCTGATTCACCACAACTAAACTTAAACTTTAATAAGAAAAACCGCTCCGCATAAGCGTCAGTTAAAAAGAGAGAAAAAACACCCTTCAGTTTCTCTTAAACTGATACGCACACGAAGGACTCTCTCCCTCTCCCTCTCGCTTCATTGAGTTTAGTCGGTCTTTGTTTGTGTGCGTGTGAAGCAATCAAATCAAATTGTAAAAAAACCAAACAAATGAAGAAATAGAAGGAGAGAAAATTAAAAAGAAAACGAATAAAAAAAAGGGCGTTGTTTAGTTGAGAAAAATAGTAATCAACAAAAACAACAAGAGCAAGAGCCGTTATTAACGTCCGGCCTGGTCGAAGCTCTTACACTCTACAGCGGTACACAACGTATAGTTGTCGAAGCGATAATGAAAAAGTGGGCGGATCAAGCCCATTTTCATGACACTTTTAGACACTGAACGCA
Organism: Conops quadrifasciatus; assembly: GCA_949752815.1. Classification (NCBI taxonomy): domain Eukaryota; kingdom Metazoa; phylum Arthropoda; class Insecta; order Diptera; family Conopidae; genus Conops; species Conops quadrifasciatus. The sequence continues at coordinate 13,625,044 of OX457078.1, read as the reverse complement.
ACTTTCAGCTTTAAATTTGCACTAAAAGTGAAGAAATTTTACTCGAAAAAGGGATTTATCACAAAAACTAGGCGTGGCACTGACGATACGTTCACCTAAAATCATGATTTCCACAGACGGGCGGACGGAAGGACCAAACAACAAGAGCTAAATCGACTCAGCAGTTGATTCTGAGCGTGAATATGCCAAATATAATTTTCTATAGCTGCCACGCCTCCTACTTCAATGTGTTACAAACGGAAAACGCACCAAAATGTGAATATACCCGCTTGCCTTCGGGTGTAGGGTGCTCGTATAATAAAAAAATGGAATAATATAAAAATCCTTTGTGTGTTGCTGGAGTGTACTGGTGCAGGAGGAGGAGGAGGGGGAGGACAAGGAGGAGAAGGAGGCTCAAATCGGTAGGCGTTTGAGGTTAATTTAAGTGAAGGCAGGCGTGTAAGCTTTGGGCGTGTAACAGAACTTAGAGAGTAAAGGGCAGAGCCTTCATTAACCCTTTGTTGCCGCACGAGTGGAGCTTAAGTGAAATCCTTTTCAAAAAAAACACTCCAAAAAAAAAACCCACAAGTGCATTTACGCAAGTAAATTAATATAAAATTGGAAAAAAAGGGGCTTTACTAAATTATATGTATATATTTGCTATAGAGCATAAATACACTGAGAAAAATATGAAAATACAAGCATGTAGAGGTAAGAACAACAACAACAACAGCAAAAAATAATAAAATTTACACTAATTGTGTTTCTTCCATGCTTTTTTATGTAGATATTTTGGCTCTGTGTAATTCAAATTCCTAAATTTGAATTTCGAAGTTGAAATATTTGAAAATAATGAAAAAAATTTGTTAAATCTCAAGACGTAGAAAGGGTTAAGTTAAGTTGACACCATACGGCAGCAACAGCAGCAAACCAATTTCTCAATTGATTGCTTTTCAACATTCTTCTAGTCGACCAACCATAACCATAACCACAACCATAACACCTCGGGCGGTCCAAAAGACCACCCCCATCCATTCAGCCATTCATTCATTGGCTGTACGGTTATGAAGAGAGGAAGGAGAGACGGCGTTGGGTAGATGATGCAAAAATTAATTTCAAATTAGTTTTGTTATTAAGATTTGTTCTTAACCCTTGAGGGAATATATTTATTATACTCGTAAGTACGAGTACCTACGAAATATTACTTGTTTAGCACTTGAATGAACACTCACTCACTCACTCACGCACTCGCTCGCTCGCTCAAGCTCACTCTCAAACTGTTTGCATGCAATAATTAATAAAACAAAAACAACACTAGGTACGAGTGCCGGGCCCAATTGCGCGGCCGGCCCAAAATTCTCTTCGGATTTCGTAAGCAATATCCTTAGACAGGACATTCGTTTAATACAACGCCGCAGCGAAGCAACTCGCAAGTCTCGATTCATGTGATGTGATTTTCACGTGAGTGCACATGTTGTTATGGGTGTTGTTGCTGTTGTTGTTGTTGTTGTTGCTTGTTGTACGCGTTGTATATTCATAGGAAGTGTGCCACGTTCGCTCCTTCGTTCGTTCTTTCCTACGTTCGTTCATTTCTTAAGCACTAGAAGCAAATGAAAGCCGTTTTCAAACTCAAAAGGGTGAGCGAGCCTCTGTTAGGAAGCAGGGCGGCGGGGCGTTGAGGGCGTAGAGGGTTGCTGTGATGTGTTGATAACGCAGCAAGAGGTTATAGAGCGAAATTCATTTCTCATTTCACGCCCCGGAACAAGCGGAACAACGAAATGCATATGGGCTTGCGCTTCGTGACTCTTGAAGAAATTTTTTTATGCACGAGTATGTATGCATGTGTGTGCTATATGTATGCGTCTGTGCTTATAATCAAAGTTCATATTTTCAATTTTCCACCGAAGCAAGTTCATGCAAGTCGTCGTTGGCGGCGCTGGCTTTTGGTTGCTTTTGTTTTTATTTTTACGAAAGCCCTTCCGGTTGCGTTGTGTATGCGCTTTTGTAGTTGTTAGGACATACCGCTAATATTCCCGTTGTTGTTGTTGTTGTTCGTGTTGTTGGTGGTCGTTTATTTTTGCATAAACGAGCTTCTTATAACAGTGAGTACAGGGTGATTATAAAACGGAAGTGTTTGTTGCTTAAATGAATACTTATTCAAAGTATGTACTTGTTTGATGTCGGCGCTGTTGTTGTTGTTGTTGTTTGTTACTTTGCCACTATAATTTTTTTTTTTTGGGGATTTTTTGCTATTTTTTGTTGATTGTTGTTGAGCACTTTGCATATTTTAATTATGACGCAATTGTTGCAATTTTTCCACTTGCTGCTTACCTCGCCATTAGACCTTCATAAATCGTCGTCATCATCATCATCATGATTGCCGTCGAGCAGAGTGAGCCGGCGAGCCGGCTAAGTCAACTTAAGCCTTCTGACGGTATTTAACGGATAATAAGGAATGGTCAGGCATCGACTCAGGCAACGCAGCTCATACGATAGCAACATGCAATGTCTAGACTCTAGACTCTAGACGACATTAAAATTTGACGCCAGTTTTTGCCGTTTCAGAAACGTTAAAAAAGGGGAAAAATGAGATGATTGGAAAAGGGTTAAATTCATAATATCGTCAATGTTGGAAGAAATTGGACTAAAATAAAGGCACTCCTGGCTATTTTAAAGATTAAGTAATTATTTTTTTGAAATATGTTGAGCTTTTTTGACGGTTGAAAATAGAAAATTGTGCTTTCAAAAAAGAGAAATTTCCAACTTTTGCTTTAATTTTTTGTAAGCCTAAAAAGTATTTGCGCAATATGTAACTTGACTCGATTACGTCACACACACACACACACACACACACAGAGGTACCGATGATAGTGATCGAATTTTGTCATGCACGCCTTGACAAAAGTGCATGAAATACAACATTTTCGAAGTTACCTACCAATTTTTTCAATTTCAATTTTGTTCGCAAAAACACAAACGTAGAGGAAAATTGGAAATTGGAGCAACCAAACGGCACACACACACACACACAAATGCATTGTATAAAATCCTTTGCTAAAATTTCACTGAAACTGTACTTCCTTCCGTTTTTCATAGACAATTTCTCTGTATTCTTTCGACGCAATGCGCCCCGCCCCCGCTTGATATTGCGTAGCAGAGAGTCCTTCCATCCTACCCTTCCAACCGCCAACCTACAACCAAATCAACCAACCCAAAGGGCTCTATTAAAAAACAAAACAAACCAAAAAAAAACAAGTAAGAGCGTTATCTTCGGCCTGGCCGAAGCTCATATACCCTACACCCGCATCTGTCGAGGTGATAAAAAGTGGGCGGGTGACACCTACTTTTTTAAATTTACAGTGAGAAAATTTTGATCTATTAACTCGTCTACAACACCGCTTTTCCTATCAAACATCTTATTATATGGTATAGTATATAAGTGGGCGTGTCACGCCCATTTTTCAGAATATATTTTAGTCTAAGAAGGTGGACTCGGGGAACAAATTTTAGCTTTATATTTGCTCTACAACCTGAGAAATTGAGCTATAAGCATGGGAAAATTCACATTTGCTAATAAAAGTAGGCGTGGCACTAATCCGATTTTCCTCATTTTCAATACCAAACAGCCTATGATGACAAAGTATATTCGTGCTAAATTTCATGGCGATAGCTTTATTCGTTCTCCCGTAATCGTGATTTCTACAGACAGACAGACAGACAGACAGACAGACAGACAGACAGACAGACAGACAGACAGACAGACAGACAGACGGACGGACATGGCTAAATCGAATCAGGAGGTGATTCTGAGCCAGAATATATATACTTTTCTATACCTGCCACGCCTCCTTTAATGCGTTACAAACGGAAGAACAAAGTGAATATACCCTCAACCCTTCGGGTGTAGGGTATAAAAACACAAAAATCATTTTCAGTGCACAAAAAGGAAAGGTACCTACACATCGTACCTTTCTGACAAACGCATTCAAGCGCGCGCCACGCATCAAAGTTCAAAAAATGTTTTAAAGTTTGTATGTATGTGCATATGTCGATTCGTTGTCGTATTTGTGATGACGACGAAGAGTGATGAAACGTTGCATGATGAAACGTTGAAACGTTGCAAAAAAAGGATATCGAAAAGAGCGGCACTGATTGTGATGCAATTTCGGATTTCGGGGGGAAAGCGAAAAAGGGGTCGAGGAGTGGCGAGGGCGGACTTCGTTTTTGGCAGGTAATTTTGGCGTATGGTTGGATGATGCATTTTCAATTTCATTAATTTTCAGAAAACTTTTAAGCGTTCTCCGGTTTTTTTTTCTCGACTTTCGGAATTAATTGACACGAAACTACCAAAAAAAAAAAAAGAGTAGTAGAAAGGAGTAAAACATTCATGAGCAGGTTGCACAGATAAAAAACTCTTCGATAAACTTCAAAGAGGATTAAATTAAATAGTGTAAAAAAACTTCTAAAAACTTCTTCTAAACTTTTCTAGTTTTTCATTTTTAATCATAAGATTTTTCCTGCTTTTACTCGTTTCTTTGTTTTGGTTTAAGATAATGATAAAGGATTTAATCGATATTTATAGAAAATTCTTCTACTTCTCTCATTTTGAAGTATAATAAAAATTATAGTAAAAGAAAATCTTAGAGTCGTCGGTCATTTTTTACACATTTTTACTAAAATCGATTGAATGATTTTTACTCTAGTTGAAATGAAAGGTAGCAAAAAAAAGGCTTATCTTTTTCACCAAAGAAAACCATCGCATTATTACTTTTCATTCATTGTGTTTGTGGTTTTGTGTGCCATTATGGTTGCATCCTTGGCTCCTTTGAGCTGTTGTGCTGTTCTTTTTTTCCAATACAATTCGTTGCCTTTCTTTTGTCTCTGACTTTTTCTACCTGATTCTCGATTTCAATTTAATTTCATTTTCGTATACGTATGCAAAAATGTTATTAACTGACTAACGTAAACCGAACGTTGATAACATCAAAATCAATTTCAATTCTATGTTCAAATAAATACAGTTCAGTTCATAACTACAGTGGCACGAAAAGGCTTAAAATGTCATTTCATCAGTGTACTCGTAAGTGAGAATAAATTCTTCATCAACTGTCAATAAGTCGGACAATGGTCGCAAAATTTCTAGTTGCGTTATAAGAATAAGCAGCAAAATAATTACTAGGTTTCTTTAAGTTAAAAAGCTTAATTTTTAAAAATGTTAAAAAATTTGTTTTTTTTTTTTAAATTCTTTATGTATTTTATCAAAAACGAGTTAAAAACGAATTTTTAATTTAATTTTTTTAATGCAATTTTTTATTTTTGAAATTTTTTTAAATTTTTTTTAATTTTTAAAATTTAATTTTTAAAAATGTTAAGAAATATTTCCTTTTTTTATTCTTTATTTATTTTTTTTTTAATATGTTATATTTTAATTCTTTATTTATTTTATTAAAAACGAGTTAAAAACGAATTTTTAATTAAATTTTTAAATGCAATTTTTTTTTTAATTTATTTTAATTTTTAAAATTTAATTTTTCAAAATGTTAAAAAATATTTAATTTTTTGATTCTTAATTGAATTTTTTTTTTTTTTTTAATTTAAAAAAAAAAATTTTTTATTTTGTGTTCAGCTCAGTGGCGTATATAATTCTCTTGGTAGACCTACTGTTAAATAAAATCTTAACAGTACATCTTAACAGTAATCTCAATCTTAACAGTAATCTTAACAGGCTTAAATCTCGTTGGTTTTTTATTCGGCAGAGGCTTGGCCTTTCTACGATTTGAAACTATGATGAGATTATTTGGGTTATTGCATCTGGAGAGAACAACCAGAAATGTTTGATGGAAAGTTGAAAATATTGGCAATATTGCTATGGTTAACAGAAACCATTGAAAGTGTCAGGGTTAGCTGCCATTACTTAACTTAAATAAGACAAATTTTCTAAAAAAAATTCGCCCACCGTGCATCATCACGGTACACACACTGTACATTATTTTTTTGTTGTCGTTCACTTTACTCTTTTGCCATTTCAAAGGAAAACTATGACGCAGTAGGAAGGAAGGAAGGAAGGAAGGAAGTAAGGCAGGAAAACTGTTGGCAATCCTCAGAGAAAGATTTCAATTTCGCTGTTAAACTTCGGCATGTATGAAAGTTTGTTGTCGCGCATCGAGCGAAAGAGTATTCGTAAAAGACATTCACGATTATTGGAGGAGGCTGATGTCGCACGTAGTGCTGGTGCCAGTGACGGTGACGCTTGAGGTGGTCATCGACAGGCTGCGATGCTGTGAGTTTGCTAATATACAAACTTTGCAAACTATTGAAGTGGAAATTACGATGATTCGATCCAGACGTTATTTGAATATTGAACGCTCGGAAGTTTAGGGAGGACGCTTTGCATTGACGGAAGTTTGGCGGTATAACTCTGTGCAATCAAGGGTGAATGAAGGAGGGAACGGTTGGAGGAGGTCGCATGAATGAATGGATGGATGAATGAACGGATAGGATAGTCGGATGGTCGGATGGATGGATGGAGAGGAGCAGAAACTGCCGAAGTGAATTTAGGGTTCGATTATTGAGCTGATTTGTTATAACTTCGGCGATCAAGTTAATAATTTACAAATATTTTGAAAGGCTTTAGTGTTGTGCTGCTTCTGAAACGATGAGGCGGAAAAATGTGGGAAAGGAAAAATGAGGAGCAAGGACGAAAGGTAGGAAAACAAAGGGTGAAGAATTGTATAGCAAAAGGCAAAGTGTACCTAAGTGCAAAAATTGCAAAAAAAAAAAATGAAAAAAAGGCAAATTTTATATTTTCTTCTTCTCAAAGTCATTTTGGAATTTTCCATGAATAAATACTTAACTAAAAACTATAAAAAACCACTAAACTACAAAGTGTAAATGCAAAAAATTAAGTGCAAAAATTGCAAAAAATTTAAAAAATGGCATATTTTATATTTTCTTCTCCGCAAAGACATTTTGGAATTTTAATGAATAAATACTAAACTACGATATTAAATTATAGTCTCTTTTAGCATACATTATCTCTACTTTCATTGAATGTTTGGCATGTTTTTCTTTTGGTAATTTTAGTTAATTTTAGTGTGTTTCTATTATTAAAAGTATTTTGTTTCTTTGGTGGCCTTTTTTTATTATTCTTTACTCGTAAATTTAGCTTACTTTCTTTTCGTTAAGTTGATCACAAGTTAAGTTAAGCGACACTAAAGTGACAATAAATATTCCATCTACAAGGATTCTCGTCTATAAGAAGGTAGAGAAGGTATAAAATGGTGTAGCATCAAACAGCATTAAGAGCCAGGTAGACGAAGAAGAAGAAAAAAAAGAATAAGAAGAAAAAGATAAGGAAGCAAAAGAAAAAGGAATGGCGATAAAGAACAATAACGTCGTCGTTGTATCCTTTCGAATAAAGTATGAGTTTTTTTTACTAACGCCAACGTTGTGCAACGTTACAGATTTTTATGCCATACAATTTATGCATGTTACTTTGGTTGTTGTTGTCGTTATTATTGCTATTTTTTATGTCTATTGTTATTGTTACCGATGCCGATTCTTGCCAAATGCCAAATAAATACTATATGTATCTACACAAAACATGTCGGTTGCTGCTCTATAGCTTTTTTCGTCCATTGTCGTCATCACTGTCGCCAACGGTGTTGCTTGTTTATTGGTGTTGTTGTTATTTGTTGTTGTTGTTGTTGTTGTTATCATTATTATTATTATTGTTGTTGTTGTTGTTATGATTATTATTATTATTATTATTATTATTATTATTATTATTATTATTATTATTATTATTATTATTATTATTATTATTATTATTATTATTATTATTATTATTATTATTATTATTATTATTATTATTATTATTATTATTATTATTATTATTATTTGTTATTGTTGTTGTTGTGATGGTTATTTGTTGTTGTTATTTGTTTTTGTTGTTGTTGTTGTTTCATTCGTTGATGTTGTTGTTGTTTTCACTCTCCCTTTTTCGCCCTAAATTTGTTGTTGTTGTTGTTGTTGTTTTCACTCTCCCTTTTTCGCCTTAAATTTGTTGTTGTTGTTGTTGTTGTTTTCGCTTCCCTTTTTCGCCTTTAACAGTTGTTGTTGTTGTTGTTGTTGTCAATGTAGAAATGTTGTTGATGGCATCCGTTGCTGATGGTTGATAAATTGGTCTGTGCGGTTTTTTCTCTCTGATTTCTTGTGGCAGCTTTTTTTATTCATCAGCCGTGTTGTTGCTAGTCGTCATCGTTGTTGTTGTTGTTGTTGTTGTAATTGATGACTGGATAAATTAAGCGCCAACATTATACCAACATCAACAATGCCGAGCAACAACAACAAAGACCATCACCGTAAATCAGTCAACATAATTTGAGGCGCAATGAGACCATCCCTTTGTCTCTCTATCTGTCTAACTGTATGGATGTCGTTCTCTCTCTTTCTCTCTTTTATTCTCTCTGTCTCTTTTTCTCTCTCTCTATCTGTCTGTCTAACCATAAGTCGATTTTGGTCTGTCTGCTGTTTGCTGTCAATCTGTTTGTCATATAAATAGACAGACAACAGTCATAGACAATTCGCGTGTGCGTTCGTGTGTGTGTGTGTGTGCTTTAGACCTGTTAGATAAATAGAATCGTAGACAGATAAATTTTAATGTATCACCGGCAGCAACAGCAACAGCAACAACCACCAATAGCGGCAGCAGCAGCAGCGAAAATAAACGCTGCAGGAAAAACGCAGTAACAACATTTGATGTCTTAAATTAATCGTGAGCTATAAATTTTTGTTGGCCACAAGCTACACTTGCTGTTGTTGTTGTTGGTGTTGTTGTTGTTGTTGTTGTTGTTGTTGTGGCGGTGACATTTGTTTCAGCACACGTTTTATTTCTGACATTTTGGCATAGACTTTTTTGTGCGCAATATCTTTTCGTCGACATTCATGAAGCGTTACATATTTTTGATTGTTGTGGAAAAATTTAAAACAATTTCGGGATATCATTTCAATTTACAAACCGAACATATTTCAAATGGTTTACACACACACACACACACACTCACAGAAATTGTAACCAACATAAAAAAGAAGCAGCAAGCTGTTCTCGATTGGTTTCAATCCTTCGGGACTCATAAATTCTTTGACCTCGTCGAAGGCTCGAGCAATAGTTGGAGGATTGACTGCAGAAGCAAGTGTAAGAAGAACAAGAAGAAGCACAAGAAGAAGAAGAAGCAGCAGCTAGCAGGCATGCCTGCTTCCATGCATCCTGCTGAAATCGAAGTCATAAATGAAAAAGCTTCTAGCGTTCAAGGAAAAAGAAATCTCGTATGTAAAAATGATTGCAAATGATGTTTTTGCAATGGAAAAGAAAAGGAAGAAAAAGGGAAAGGGAAGTTCATGAAACCGCGAAAGAGACTTGCGATAAAATACTACGCAAGTATTGTATAAGGAGACAGAAAAAGGCACAAGGAAGAGTGTTGCATGGCAAAGATCTGAGCGGCGAAACTTATTTATGCTACACTTGTGCAAACATGTGCAAACATAGTGGGCGAATTATGCTAATGTTGGCGTTATTTTACGATTCGAAACTTTGATATTCTCAAACTCAGATAACATCATCTTTTGAAGATCATCATCTCTTAACTCACAGAATTTACGGAACATCAACTTTGCACTAGACGAATTGCCGTCCTCTTTTTTTGCAACATCTTTTGCAACATCTAGGCCGCTTTGGAACTTCGTTTCTTTTTTCTTGCTACTCTTTCTGGTTTATTTTCTTATAGATTTTTTGCAAAGTCAAATTCTTGCAAAGTCAAATTCTTGCAAAGTCATTTTTTGCTATGCCACTTTTTGCAATGGCAATTGCCGAACAACGAACTGCCCAAACCAAACCAAATCGACACAGTTCTTGCTCAACTCAACCTCAAACTCACGGCGTAAATCCCACTGAGTATCCTGTCAGGACAATCATTATTTGTACTTTTGTGTCGTTTAAAGGAAATGAATAGCGTTCTACGGACCTACGGTATGCCGGAACAGTTCTCTCTCCCTCTCTCTCTCTCTCTCCACCCCTCTCTCTCCACTACCCCTTCCTGATGATGGAGGCATGATATACCACGCTGATGAAATATTGTCTCATGGGAGAGACTGTTTGAACGGTTTTTATGACCGCAAAAAGCTGCTAGTTAAAGGGAATTTTATAGCCTCAATTGTTGTTGTTGTTGTTGTTGTTGGTTGTTGTTGTTGGTTGTTGTTGCTGTTGGTTGATGGTGGTAATGGTCACAGTGGCGGTAATGATTAAAGTGATAGTCATTGTGATGGTGATGGTGATGTTGATGTCGTTGCTGTTGGTTGGCGTTCGTAGAAGAAGAAGAAGAAGAAGGAGAAGGAGAAGGAGTAGCCTTTCATAGTTAACAACCTCGATGCACAGATAACTGCGACTTTTCGTTTGACTGACGACTCGCCCGTCATGATAGCATGAAGGATTGTTTATTTGACAAACTGACTAACGGACTGTTGTTAACTGTGGTTAACAGTATGCAAGTTTGAAAGCACGAAATGGTAATAAAATACACTGAACACAAAAAAAGAAGGAGATAAAATAGGGTCATATGAAAAAGGCGCCATAAAAGCCATCCAAAAAAGTTACATAATTTTCTCTAAACTAAAGGAAGAATGGTTTAATTTCATATTTTTGCAAGTCCAAAATTACACACGACCACTGACTGCCTTCAAAGAATTTACTTAACATTTTAATTTAGTGTTTTTTTTCCCCCCCAAAAAGAGTCTTTTGAGTGACAATATGTACGTACTACGTACCTTGACGTTCGTTAAGTTTTCCGTCACGCTTGGTTGATGGGTTGATGAGTTTGGTAACAAGTTGCTGTCATTTCTTGTCGCGTTTAGTTTGGTGACAAACCGGTTTCGGCCATGTGTCATCTTCAGCATCTGTTTTTTGGTTCTGACAACGGATATGCGGAATGACGGAAATTCGTTTCAAAAGCCATCGTCATGCAACAACCCACGAATACGAAAACGAACATCCTTAACGAACACTTAACGAAAAACCGAAAAACAATTTATGCACCATGTACCACGGTACAGTTCTATGAAGTTCTTCTAAACCACGGAAGCAATTTAATTTTTTTTTTTTTTTTTTTTGTTCAGTGTTAAGCAAAATTTATATACGAATACTTGTATTTATAGCGACGGATAAAGTGTTTTATTATTACTTGCTTTTGTCGTAAAACTTTTGTCTCGAAATTATTTTATTTATAGGCGTAAATTTTTTAATAAAATAAAAAACAGATTTCATTTCATTTTAACGCTACTGTGCCTTTTTCGGACCGAAGGGACAACGTTTAGGGACATGAACAAACAAACAAATCAACCAAAAAAAAAAAAAAGGAAAAAAAGAAAAAAAACTGAAATTAAACAAAAAAATAAAAATATGATTTTTATTTAAACCGAAAATAAACGAACACACACACAGAAGGAAAGAGACCGCAGGAGAGACCAACTAAAAAGGAACAACCATGAAAAAACAACAGACGAAAACTAAAACAACCAAAAAAGTGGAATAAAAAACAATTACACATCGTGTTAAGCAATCGACGACAGCCACGAATAGCAACAACAACAACAACAACCACCACCCAACAATAACAAGAACATTGTTCAGGTTTTATTATTAATATTATTTTATTTTCAGTTCTGCTTTTGTTTTTGTTTTTGACTCTTTTAAAGGTGTTTTTCGCATGTTTTACCACAAACTCAATAACAGGCAAAAACAATTTGCTGCGACTCTCTAAGGACTGCAGGGGTTAAGGATGGCTAAATGGTTTGCACAAATGCGAGTGAGAGCAATTTGGTGTGTGTCAGTGTAAAAAAAACCATAGGCGAAAAATGTAATTGCTAACGTGGTGTGTAAAAAAAGCAATAAACAATGACTAAAAACAAAAAAAAATTAAAAATAAAAGTTCCAAAAACAAAAATTTAATTTTTTAAAATTTTAAATTAACAAAAGCTGCCTCAAAAAAAAAAAAAAATTAAATCCTAAAACCTTTTTTTGATGATTTTTTACGAGAAAGCTCAAAAAAAGTTGGAAAAAAGAAAAAAGTAATAAATAATAAATAAATAACAAATAAAAATAAATAAATAAAAGTAAAGTAATAAATGAAAAAAAAATTGCTCTGGCCAACTCCAAGCAAAAAAATCTGACAAACTGATAGATGCAGATAAATGCATGAAAAACGGAGCGACTGCAAAATATTATCCGGTCCGGTCGGTCGCACCGAGGCCTCGGCCGGATGATTTATTTTTATTGTGCTTGTTTTGGCTACGAAGTATTAAAGCGTTATCATGGTAATGGAGGGTGTGTCGAGCAAGCGTTAAACTCGCGGTATTAAATAATCAAAAAAGTTAAGTTGTGGCTATAAAGCAAAATTTTTGGTAGTTATGAAATATATAAATCAGGCGATAATTTTATTAATATTTAATCAGCAGTTATATTGTGAAAAATATTGATATGGTAAAGTTATAATAACATAATAATAAAAACTATAATTATATTAAATTATTTAAAAATGAAAAACATAAAAGACGTGAAAATTATAATAACACTTTTTCAAAATTTTTTAAAACAAAACTTAATTTGAAAACATAAAAAAATTAAGAAATTAAATACATTTAAAAAAAAAAGAAATCAAATTAAATAAAAAAATATTAATATTAAAATATTAATTAAATTAAAAAAATATTAAAATATTAATAAATAAATAATTAACAAATAAATAAATAATAAATATTTTGTATTGCGTTTTAAAGATTTTAATACAAATGAAAATACAAAAAAGAACACTAATAAAAATTTTAACAACTAAAAAATATTTTAAAATTTATCCTATTTTTTTTTAAATTATTTTAATTGGAAAGAAAAATTAAAATATTAAAAACATTAAAGTATTGAAAAAAATGTGAAAATGTGTAAAATATGCTTTTGCTGATTTAAAGAATCGAAAAAAAATAAAAATGAGTAAAATCGTGAATCGAAAAAGGGAGAAAATAAATTCGCGAGGAAAGGTTTCTCTCTCTTTCTTCAAGACGCACACGTACTTTATCCACTGAGATTTCGGCTAAGCTCTGGCGATGTGTGTGTGTTATGATGAATTATAACGATACGATGATGCTGATAATAAGGATTCTTATAGACAAAATAAATTTACGCTTAAAGCCGATAAGCATCGAATCCCAAGGGCGAAAATTGAGTCCAAGGCTGGTGTGCGAGATCCAATCGACAAAAAAAAAAAACAAGCATTACGCATGGTTACGACAGCGACTACGACTACAACTACGACGGCGACTACTATGAAAATCATATTCATAAATTCAAATGAAAGCCGTTTTTTCTACTTCGATCAAGTGTCACTCTCGAGAATTCGAGCTCAAATGTATTTATTGCTTACAATCGCATGGAATTTGTTCAACACAATTTCGTATCGTATGAGTATCGTATCGTATAACTACGCTATATTCAGCTTAACATCTCCTCAAAGAGGCTACGATTTCTTGCTCTACTGAGACGTTCATTTACTATAATTGCATTTTTTTATTGCTCTCTTCCATTTCTATGCATTTCTATTTATGAGAATATATCGTATATTGAGAGAGAAATGGAGAAAAAAAATTGCATAAAAGCGCAGTGATAATAACAAGAGTTAACACAAATCGTAATTGGTAATATACAAAAATTTTCTCAGAATCTTCGCAGAAAGTGACGAAAAAAAAAAACCTGTTTAATGCTTTGCTGCTGCTGCTGCCAAAAAAACTCTCAAAAAACGGAAATTAATTTAAAGAAAGCTCACAACTAATGAGATCACACAAACATCCGCCCAACACTAGCTTCACAAACAACACCATCACCGCGCCCACTTTCAATTGCTCTCACGGCGATAAAAACTAATTTTCGCCGCTACACAGGAAGCCGTCGGCGATTGACGGCAGGCAGACAACGCGACGGCAGCAAAACTTTTGCTCAACACGTACCGAAATTCAAGCTGCTGCCGTCGCTTCGACGATTGAAGCGTGGCATTATTTCGAGCAGCTGCTAAAAGTGGCAAGTGCCGGCCAGCCGGCTCAGAGCAACTAGTGCGGAAGTTATTACCAACTTAGGATATGCTAGGAGAGAAAGGGAAGAAGCGCGGGTGTGCTCGAAGTGTCGAAGTGATGATTACACGGAAGAGCAGTGATGAGAACGAGGCCAAAGGAACGCCTTGGCGTTGCTGATGCCTGCCGGAAGCGGAAGTATGCTTTAAAACGAAGCGGCGGCGGTGGCGGCGGCTACTACTTATTTTGCAGTACTTTCAGTATTTCAGAGAATGATTGATTGATTGGTTGATTGGTTGATGCACGGACGTGTTAAGACATAATCCCTTTTGATTGAAGAGAAAAACCAACGATCGATCAATCGTTTGGCGATCAAAAAAAAAAAAATTTAAAAAAAAAAAAAAAAAAAAAAAAAAAAATTAAAAAAAAAAAAAAAAAAAAAAAAATTTAATTGCATGCGAGAAAATGGAAATCTGTTTAGTTTTTAAGCAAAAAGAAAGCAAAGTTTAAAGTTTAAATTAAATTTTAAATTTTTTTTTTTTTTAATTTTAAAGTTTTTATAAATTTTAAAGTTATTTTATGATGAAAAATTTTTTTACTCAATATAATTTAATATAATGTCAACAAAATTTGAGTGACATGAAAAATATCAACTAAACTTTTGTTTGTAACCAATTTTGCAAAACCAAATTTGCTTTGCAACCAAAAAAGGAAAAAATAAAAAAAATAAATCCAAAGTTTTAATGAAAAATAATGGTAGTTTTAATTTTATTTAATCTTTTGGTTTGTAATGAAAAAAATACTAACTATGAAACAATCTTTAAAGCGTTTAAAAGGAAAACTTGACGCATTCACAATAAATTGTCAAGTCTTTGCTTGACAAAAATGGCATATTTTTTGCAAAAAAAAAATTCCTGTTTTCTTAATAACTTAAAAGCCAATAAGCGTCTTTCCATTACTTTCTAACGGTTTGCACAAAATTATGAATACAAAAAATTTGCATGCGAAAAAAACGATTTTATTTCATTTCAGCAAAATTTCCGGGATTATTTATTAAAAAAGCAATCTTTTTCTGCAAATTAATGACCTTCAATTCAAATAAACTACTTTGCATTTTAAAACTTGCCTCTGGCAATTCCTCTAACAGTTATCAACTGTCACGAGGCAGCATTTGCAACAATTACTGACTCTTGCACTTCGTTCGTTTTGTGGTACGTGTCAGTGATAATGTCTGCAACGCACGCATAGAATTGAAAAATGAATTTATAGACACAGATATAGACATAAACACATACATAGAGAGATACTATTTGGCATATAGTCGATCCGTACACGCACACAAAGGCGCACATACTACAAGTTATATATGTACGTACGATACAAATTCATGCTAGTGCAGTCGCTTTCAGACAAACCGTCGAGTTTTAAGAGAGCCAAATGGTACGTGATTTATGGGTTTTGGTGTTGTTTTTGCTGCTACTGTTGTTGTTGTTGTTGTTGCTGATGCTAATATTGTATCGTTTATTTTGAAAGTGCAATAAGTCTACTTCATGCAAGAATGGCGTTAATGAAGAGAAAAGTTAAATGATGATCTTTTTATTTTTCTATTCAATTTACAGATTAATCTTTTCAAAATCTATACAATTTTTGAAAAACAAAACTTTCGAATCCATAAGAATTGCATTGCACTCGAATTGCAAACAAAGTGACTTATGCCACTTTCAAAATAAACGAATAAATTGTTGCAATTCTTGTTGTTGTTGTTATTGTTGTTGTTGTTGCATTGCAGTTTTGTAGTTTTCGCATGCATAAGTGTACAAAATCGCGGCCCTTACGATACACAAATTCATATATGACAAATCGTTCATGAATCATTGACGAAAACTTATACACTATGACAATGACTATACTAGATTTTTCTTTGTGTTCATACTTATTCTCTTAGTTTGCTTAATCGCCGCTAATAAATATTCTATTTATTCAAATAACCAGAATCTATTTCTGGGTACATTTTTGTGCCATTGACAACAATTCATGCATCTTTCATTCATGACTTTCATGTCATCGAAGACAGCCTGGTTATTTGTTTCGAAGCCATCATCGATGATCAAGTTTCTATGATCAAGTCAAAACTTTTTAAGCGCGTTGGTGAAATGTCATGCGTGATGCGTTCAGGTTTCCTCAAAAGCAAGAACTACAGCGAACTAACAACGGATACCATTAAGAGTTTGTAGGCTTTTGCACGGCTTTGTTGTTTGTTTGTAGCTTAAACTTCGGGTCCGTGATCGTGTCTGTCCATGTGTGCCGGTGCAAGTGGCTCAGTGAATGGTGAGTTCATGCAGAAGCTTATCGTTTGGAAGGCAGACAACGGCAACAATATAATTAAAGCGAACGATTTGTATTTACATAAGTACCGCAAGCGACAACTAGACGATAACATCAATAGGAACAAGCAAAACAATAATAACAACAACAACAACAACAACTACAACAACCATCAACAGTCCACAATCAACATAATAACAAAACGCAAATAAAATACTTTGTGAAATGCGCAATATAATAATTAAAATTTCTGTTGATTGCTAACGTGAGCGAAGTATGTATGTATGTGCATACATACAAGTTCGATATGTTTACAACGATGCTTACAACGTTTGTAAATATTAAAAAAAATAAAGAAATCAACTCAAGAAATCAAGAAATCATTATACAAATTGATCAAGATATGCTGCCGTTAAAAGGTTTTATCGTCTGTTAGATATTATTTAACATAATTTTTCAATATCATTAAGACATTTTCTTATTAAATGTGATTAAAAATATTTACCCATACATTTTAGTAATAATAGTAAATTCTTTAAAAGTCTGGCATAAAAATGTTGATTACCTGCAAAGAGAAAGAAGAAAAAAAATTTTATTAATAAAGAATTTGAGTAAAGATTGCAAAATATTTGTAAGTTGAATTTTAAATAATTATAATGCCATTGTGAATAATTAAAAAAAATTAGAAAATGGAATAAATATTTCGAAATTATTTCAATTCTTATAAAGTTAAACTATGTGTTGGGGAAAAAGTATTCGGCGTTTTTTCTCATCGCTTCACTGTAAAGTGTCATAACTTTGAAACGGTTAGTTGCAGCTGGCAACCTTTTTTTTCGCTTAACAGGTGATAAATCGTCTAATAATTTGTGAAATTTATGGAGATTGTTTTAACTGAAGACTTTTTTAACCTCAAAAAATATTCGATTTACTTTAGCAAAAATTTCAAAACCTAAATCCTTTGGTAATAACAATCCTTCTAAAGAGTTGATTAAAGCAGTTGATTAAAGTTGATTTTTTGTTGGTGTGTTTCAATGAAGTTTCATTTTTTTAATATACTACCAGTATCTCTCTGTTAAATCGTTATTTTTTAACCATTATTCATATTTTTTTGCAATATATCGTACCGTATTATACACGCACTTGCATTTATTATGCTTTCATATCAATAAGATTGTTTTTTCTGCTCTTTTTTTTTTCTTTATTTATGAGAATTTATGAGAAATGCTCGAAAAATGATGAAAAAACCAGAAAATAAAAGCAATACTTTTTCATTGATATTCTTCTTTCTTCATTTCTTCATTTTGTTTCTTCATTTTGTTTCTTCAATGAGCTTTACACTTGTCAATAAAAATAATCTTACACTTCTCTTTTACGCCGTGTTGTGTTGTTTTTTGTGGCCTTCCAAACAACCTACTTCATTACTCTCAGGGGCATTATAATCGCCACACCAACACACCCACAAAAATGACGGAACCCAAAATAACACGCAACAAAGACGTAGACGTATAAATAACGTAAATACGATAAAACGGAAACACGTTAATCGCCCAAAAACAGCTTCATCAGCGTCTCATCATCAAACCATGCTCACGCTTTCGGCCTTCACGCATACGCCGATACTGACTGATGGGTCCGGAAGCTCGGATCGGTCCAGCCCGAAATCAGCAGTAGATAGATAAGTGTAGAACGAGGTAACGCCGCGCCGCCGCCATTCAACAAGCACCGAAAAAACCAGGGTCCTCCATTGGGCATCAGCCGTAACCGACAACGGCGCTGGTTAGCGCGGTGGATTTTGTGGGTTTACGTTTTGTGGGTTTAGCCTTTGGGTAGCTTTTGTGTTGTTGTTGTTGTTGTTGTTGTTGTACTGGTACTATTTCAGCGAGCATGTTTACCATATAAAGTGATTTTTTCGTCATGTTGTTGCTGTTGGTGTTTGGCGACGACGACGACGACAAACGAAATTGGGGTTCTTCTGGTCTCTCATGCTCGTGCTTTGTCTCTTCGGGGGTCCTGTGGATATTTAAGGAATTCCCAAAGCGCAGTGTTTCGGGCTCGGCAGGATATGACTTGCTAACTTAAAAGTGGATAAGATGGATGGATGGACGGATGGATGGAGGGCTGCATAGATGGTTGTTTGCTGGAATGGTGGCATGACAGGACATTGTCAAGGATTGTATCGTATGTGTCACGGTTGCGCCGGCGTCGGTGTGAAGCAGTTATGCTACGTATGCTACGTATTTAAGCAGTTATTCGATGAAACTGCTTTGTTGGCGGAACGCAAGAGTAACTGCCGCATAATATATCATGACATGATGACAAAGAAATCGATTGATTTCTTGATGTTGAAAGTTGTAAATATTTAAAAGCGCAAGAAGAAAGATATTGCCTTACATGTCATTAAATATTAAGAGCCTAATGGTTTTATATTCAAATAAGAGATCGTTTCGTTTAATTTGTTGTTGAATGAACTCTACTTTTAGTCATTTTCCAGGCAGCAGATGTTTTGAGTTGGTTTTTTTGGAAACAAAGAAAATAATAACTTAATACAGTTTAAATATTGATGAAGTCTAAAAGGTTTCTGTGAGGTCTAAAAGTTTAACAAAAAAATATTCAATAGATTATTTTTACGGGAGTAATTTCCAAACGAAAATTACGTATGAAAAGAAATTCTTTGAAGAAATATTTAAAAAAAAAAACCAAAAAAAAACAAATAAATTGATAGAAAAATAAACCTTTCGGTTTTATTTTTACTCGAATTAAGAATTGAGAATTGTAATGAGATTTAAATGATGTCTCAGGGAACTGACTTTTTTGGAGCGGAATGAAAAAAAAGTCACAAAATTTAAAAGAAATATTCTTAATATTAAAAATCAATATTCTCAAAATTAAAAAACAATCTTAAAAACTTGAAAAGTCATGCTTGTGGTTTATTTATAGGTTCTAAAAGTTTTTGGAACTGCTTAATCAAAACTTTTTGTTTTGAAGGCTCTTCAATTTCTTGGTATGTCCAACACTTATGTATATACATACGCACACCCACAAGTTTAAGGAAAATGTTTGACTTTTAATGATGCTAAAATTTGTGTATAATCAAAACTAATTTATATAAAATTTATGGGTACATTAATCCTTAATAATACTCTAAACGTTTTCTAAGAGTACCTATAATGGATACTATACTAATTATATTAAATGGGACAGATTAGAGACAGATTGTTGTCGTTTAGAAGTCATAGTACTATTTGGATTCTTCTTCTACTTCTTCTTCGTCCTCTTCGCCACCTTCCCCTCCTTCTACTTTTTCTATTTTGAAACACAAAACCTTTCTAAATCAATGATGAGACGGCGTTGTGTGTCTCTGTGCGTGTGTTGACGTCTGTATTTATCAAAAAGGAATATGTCAAGAATTTGTTTATGTGATTTTGACCTTTTATTTTATGGCACGTGGCCTACGACGACGGAAAACCTCTTCCTGTAGAGAATTTAAGTAGCTTTGTCTTTGAAATTCTACTTCATTTAATCGTTATGATTTCGAATTAGAGCCAAAGATAAGAAGGACAAGAAAATAACAAAACAACCCAAAATAAATATCCACCCGTAAACACACACACATACCCAAACACACACACACGCGTGAGTACTCATGCATCAATAAATTCTTTTATTTCAATGGCTTTCAGGACTCGATATGACCACTCGATAACGGCGCACAACGACAAAAACAATAATCAGCAGCAGCAGCAGCAACGGCGGAAGCAGCAACAACCAACCTTGTCCAACCTCGGTCTTTAAGCCGAGAAAAAAAGTTGGTCAAGTCGTTATTTTGACCATTTAGTAAAATGCTTTGTTCATTTCATCGATAGCGCATGCAATTGTGTGTTAAATGTAAGTGTAAGTGTAAGTGTATATGTTGGTGTGGTGTGTGTGTGTGTGTTTGTGTGTGTGTATGCATTAATGAACATGTTAGCTTTTGCACTGTTTTATTTTTGTTGTTTGCTTTGCTTTACTTTGCTTTGCTTTAACGTTTGTACGACGTGCCTGAAACGTCGTCGTACGTAAACAAATATTGAACGTTTTGTCGTAATTAAATATGTCATTAAATCCCAGAATTATTGATGACTGAAGTGAATGAAAGGGGAAGTGATACCTTCCTTCTGATGGCTGACTGACGTCTGAAATACGTACGTACAAATAGACAGACAGACAGAAGAGTATGTTGTGTTCATTGCGTTGGAAATACGATACTGCATGCGCATTAACAAAAGGATAAATTGAAAATTTTGTCTGCCGAACGGACAAAGGATGTTAGTCGTTTGTAAACGTAGCCGTATTTATTATCATAGAAAAGTATATGGTAAAGGTAAAATGCTAAGGACACGCTTATTTTATGATAACACCGCATTTTTAAAAGTTTAGACACGAAAATCGTGATATAAAAAATATTTTGACTACAATTTCTTAATAAATCGCAAAAGATTTAAATTTCTAAACATACCAAACATTATAAACATATATATATAAACATATATACATATACATATGTATAAATAAATTTAAAATAATGTTATCAAAAAATTTAATCAAATTTACATTGTCTAATAAATCATAAGAAATATAGCAAATAACTTCTACGAATCATGAGATAATTTCAAAAAAGGCCAAAAAAAAAAACAGCAAAATAAACAAAACCAAACCAAATCAAAATAAAACCACACCGAACTGAACCGTGACTAAAGATATATGTTTATATTTATTTTATGAGGATCAAGGACCATAATAAAAATTATTTTTCGTCTTTATTTTTGAACTTTTATGGTCTCTTCGTAGACTTCTTCGGGGACGGCGCGGCGGTTGGGTTGTGTGCTGTACTCAATCTATGGAATAGAATTCTGGTATATTCGTATAAGATACTCGCAATAATAAAACAATCGCCAAAAGGGGGGGGGAAAGGGAAGACAAACATTATAATCGGATGTTTTTGATAATAAATAACGGCACAACCATTTTATGCAGGGCATGAGTTTGGGTTTGAAGCAATTATTGCTACTTCACCATCATACACACACACACACACACACACACATTCGCAATGATAATGATAATAATAACAACAACAACCACCAACGAACGATTACTAAGGAAAATGCTTTTAACAAAAATTACCCTCATCATAAAACGCTAACGGTAACGCTAACGGTAACGGTATTATCGTATGACAACTACGACGGCAACGACACAAACCTCAATTTACCCCAATTTTAGCCAATTCCTCCACCTTCATTCACCCCAAGAAAAAAAAATGAAGCCTTTACAAATCTAAAGACTACGAGAATATTGAATATAAGCAGACATATGTATGTACATACTATCTATACACATTTAAATGCTTATATGAAAACAAACACACATACACCCACACATTCATACTATATCTACGAAATATACAAATAATACAATACATATTGGACTATTTAAGCTTCTTTACGCATAAACATTTATGTTTTCCTGATTGTGTCGAGATTTAGACAAACAATATCGTACCACAAAGCAACGCCAACGACAACGACAACGACATCGACATTAACGATTATGACAAACCCTCGGGGTAGTTGTAAAAGGAGGGGAAAAAATATTCTGCAAGTATTTATGTACCTTTTACACGATATACGCGGCCGGCGTATTTAGTCCGCAGAAAATTTCTTATGCTTTATTAGACAAAAGCAACCTCAAAATCAATGAATATTCAAGAAACGTAATTGGAAATGGTAAAAAGGGGAGAAAGGGGATGGCTAAGGGATGGGGGAGGCGGTACAAGAGCAACAACGTGAGAAGAAGCAAAGATTGTTGAGCAAACGGAACAAATCTTTTTTACTTTTCTTAAATTGCCGCAGGCTAAATCGAAAAATAAAAGGAATAAAACATCAAATACACATAATTCAATTATATTCTCTCATATTATAAGAAAAGAAGAATAACTCTTAAATACAATAAAATAAAATAAAATAAAAAACAAATTAAATGAAATGAAATGAAATAAAATTAAATGAAATAACAGCAAATAAAAGGAAATGAAATGAAATAAAATGAAAAGAAATGAAATGAAAGAAAAAGGAAATGAAATTAAATTAAAAAACAAATGAAATGAAGTTCAATGAAAAGAAATGAAATGTATTGAAATTAAATTAAATGTAATGAAATGAAATGAAAATAAAATGAAATAAAATAAAATGAAAAGAAATGAAATGAAATAAAATGAAATGAAAGGAAATGAAATGAAATGAAATGAAATGAAATGAAATGAAATGAAATGAAATGAAATGAAATGAAATGAAATGAAATGAAATGAAATGAAATGAAATGAAATGAAAATAAAATGAAATGAAATAAAATAAAATGCAATGAAATGATATTAAAACAAATGAAATGAAAAAAAATTAAATAAAATGAAATGAAATAAAATAAAATTAAATGAAATTAAAAAACAAATGAAATGAAATGAAATAAAATGCAATGAAATAAAATGAAATAAAATAAAATAAATAAAATTTAAATGAATGAAAATGAAAATAGAATTGTAAGAAAATTGCAAGCAGAGAAAAAGCAAACCAACAGATTTACTTTATGCAAAATAACAGTACAGCAGCAACAACAACAAGTGAAGATAAATTATGGAGCTAATAGAGAAAGAGTAAGAAGATTAAGAAGAGAAAAGAAAAAATAAGCTTGAAGAAAAGAATCAAAGTAAAGTAAGTACGTTTAGAAAACAGCAGGCAGTAAGCGGCGACCGGCGACAGACTTGAAGGAATACGATACAATACAACGCGACGTATAACGAATGAAGAAAAGCGTTTTGGCACCTTGCAGCTGCCTACTGCTGCCACTTCTCAGCGCACGATGCATACAATAAAATAACAGAAGCTTAAATAACATAAAGGTTTTTATTTAGAGACCATGCGGCGATGACTTATTTTATTTTATATCGCGGTTGGTGGTTGGTTGCGCCGAAGGTCGGTAATAGTGTAGGAAGAAGCCCCGACTAGATCGCTCGATGCAGCAGACAGACGGACAGGCGGACAGACACGGTTTAAACCACAGACATTACTTCCTGCTCGCCTGCCTCATTATGCTCAAGACTAAATAAGTTGATGTGTTGCAGTCGTTTCTTCAGGTCTGGTTTTTCCGCAATCGGACAATCTTTATTTTTGCCTCAATAATCATCAACAATTTGTTTGTCTAACAGTCAGTCAGTCAGTCAGTCAGTTAGTCTGTAGGTCTCTGAATGTATTAACCTTTCTCTCTTTTAGCGTTTCTTAAGAGTTCTTACGTCTTTTGTCGAATTGTAAGAGTTTCTTTTTCGTGACAAACTTTCTTTTTCGTGACGATTTTCACTTTTCGTGACGATTTTCACTTTTGGTGACGATTTTCACTTTTCGTGACGATTGTCTTTTGTCATTTTGTCGAGTGTATTAATTTTTTCATCTGACTTTTGCGGGAATTTTTATTATTCCGGTGCTTTCTTTTAGCATTTAAGAGACTCTTCTCTTAAAAGAGAGTTATCTCTTGGGTCAGTTTCTAGCCGCTTTTCTTTGAGATCAGTCGGTGTCTGCTTTTCTAAACTTTCTTTGCTGTTTGTAGCTCTCTCTCTCTCTTTTATAAGAGAGACCCTTTTAGACTCTGCTTCTCTCTGTAGTCTGTCTCTCCGGTTTTTCTGTTTGCTTGTCTAGTATAGAAAAGTATTAAATTTCAAAAAACCATTGCTAAGTGCGTCTATTTCCAGTTAATACCTTCTCATTATCACTCTTCCTCTTCCTCTCTCTCTTGCACACCGTACACACCTTTCATCCCCTTCCATCTAAACCTAATCTTAGTTGATGTCATTGGCAGATTAGCATTCCTTTTCTAACGTGCCAAAGGCATTAGTTTCTTAAACTGAGCTTATTGCAAAATCGAGGCTAAGTGCAAATAATATGGCTAAAGTTACTGAAGTAACCACCAAAATGAACGCACACATACCAACTTAAAAAAGATATTAAGACTTAAAACAACAATAACAACAACAGGAAGCGAAGCCAATGAAAGTTGAGAAAGATAAGGTTAAGTTCAACATAAAAGTTCATCGAGTTTCGTGTAACAAGTAAAATAACAATAATCAAAACCACCGCAACAACAGCGATAATAACAAGAAGAAGAAGAAGAAGAAGAACAACAACAACAACAACAATAGAACACCTTCCTTTCATTAACAATAGCAAATACGAGTACAAGAAGGTACAACAACTAACATTTGTAGTTGCATAAACTTTTGCAACTCTTGCAAAAGATAGCATAAACTCTTGTTTCTTTGTTCCTTTTACGATGTTCTCCAGATTTTACATAATGAAAGTAAATCGTGCACGTTGTATAGCTTTTAATTAATTTAAAATGGTGGTTATCTTCTATTTTTATAGAAGTAGAAAGGATTGAAACAAGTTTACCATCAAACTAAGAACATTCTTAAAAGGGTAATTGTTATTCATTGAGATGCAGCATAATTTCTTCGTACTTATGATAAAAAGGCAAAAAAAAAAGGAATTTTAGATATGACTCTTCCAACACCTTCCAAATTCATGCCTGCCACAGAATTTATAATAATTTTTACAGAGATTTCTATGATTGTTCATTAAAATTTATTGCCAATGTCTTTTTAATGCATTTGATAAGTTTACGAGCTATCATTTCGGATTAAAAAATCAATTATTTTTACAGCTGTCATTTTGTCATCTTACAGCTGTCACTTTTGTATGTAATTTAAAAGCTATGTAAGATTCCTTTTTTAAGAGGTTTTCTTTTCCTTCGGGAGACATTTTGTTTTAAATGTGCATCTATTAAAATTTGATTTAATTCATGAAGTCACCAATGAGAAAGAAGAAGAAGAAGAGGAAAAGGAAGAGGAAGAGGAAGAGGAAGAAGGAATACTCAAGTCAACTTGAACTAAACAATTGAGTGGAAAAAAAGAATACAAACGCATAAATAGACGGACAGATAGACGACTACGACGACGACGGATAGATAGCGAGACAGACAGACAGACAGACAGAAAGTCATTTGTATAAGATAGACAAAAGTAAAAGTAAATAAAACGAGAAATACCATTAAAAAAAAATATGCTATTTCAACATTTTCAAGGATGGCGCACATTAACAAAGGTCAAGGCAAATGAAAATGACAACAACTGAAGGGAAAACCAAAGGCACCGAACAGTGCAAAGCACCGATAAGCAGCACTTGAAAAGCCGTACAAAAAGACACTCGAAAAAATTGAAATGACAATAAAAATAAAAGTTAAATCAGAAGCAACAGAGAGACACACATCCCTCAAGGATGAGAATGAGCTTAGGGGGAGGGGGCTGCTCGGAAGGGGCTGCGAAATTGGAAAAGCTAGCAAACAACAACAACAGCAAATGCAATTACAACCAGAATAATGAAATGCGACGACGACTAACAAAATTTAAATTTTATTTGCGCAACGAAATAAACACCAGAATGATATAAAGACAAGCAAGCAAGCAAGTCGTAATCGTGGTGTTGGCGGAGAGAGAGAGAGAGAGAGAGAGAGAGAGCGAGAGAAAGTCGCATGGAAAGTCTAATGTCATGCGAGATGCTGACAAATACAAAGGAATAATAAAATAAGAGCAAACGAAGCCGTCGAGAGTCGTCGTAGAGGAAGACAATAAATTTTAACATAAACAGAACAAGTCAAGCATGTGAATGCAAAAGATAAAAAAAACAAAAGAGAGGAAAAAAAAAATTATAAAAGGACGAGAATACAAGAGTAAAAAAAAAAAAAAAAAAGAAGAAATCGTGGAAAGAGCGAAGAAGACGACGAAGAGGTTGAAGAGAAAATGTCGGCGGGTGCAGCACAGCTACAGTGAAATTAAAAATTTTAATATAGTTTTATTTACTACAAAGTCTGTAAATTTCTAGCGTTGAGAAAAATAGAAAAACAAGGAAAGAAAAGCCGCTTAAAATTCCTCTAAAAGGAGGCTACTAATGTACTCGTACTAAATCCAAATCTTGGCCACAGAATTGGCCAAATTATTCTATTAACAGTTAGTAAATCTGTTAATTATAGCATTAACAGTGAAAGAGTAATCAATTTTTCTGTTAACAAAATTGACGTCGAAAATTGCGTTTTCTCTCTGTCATCGATAAAGTACGTTTTTGAGTTCGCTCCGAACAGAGTTTTTTTTGTTCTCATTTCATTTTTGTTCCACTCTCTCTCTCTCTCTTTGTTATAATTATTAGGTTGGTGTAACGTACGAGTACGTACGTACATACATACGTTAACATGTACAAGCTTAGAAGGAATAAAATATTTCTCTGAAGTCCACTCGAAACAATCAGAAAAGCTACGAGCTACCGCGAATATGAAAGATGAAAATCTAACAGACTGAAAAAGTGTACCTACGAGTACTCACTACGATATCACATTGATACATACATACCTACTTCTTGGCTTACAAACAATAAAAAACTTTTATGAGTTATCACATTGCTGTTGTTCTACTGCCCGTGAATTGTTTTTGCTGCCTTCAACAACAAACAATGCATAAAAATTGTAATCCACAATTCATCCTACTCAATTGCTCTTTCGGCAGCAATTGCTGCAATACAATAAAACAACTAGAACAACAACAACATGGAAAAGCGGAAGGCGCACCGAAAAGGCGTAAAGCTGTTGGTTGTTTGATAACAGAAAATAGAAATAAACACATAAAACAAATAGCACTACAACAATAACAACTAGTATACAAATCATATAGTACTCGTACATACGTCAAATAATCGCTGGAAAACCACTCGAGATCTCTCACACTTGAAAAAGCATAATAAAAAACAGAAAAAAAAACGAGAGGAAAAGTCATAAACGAACGCAGTAGTACAATTCATTCTAGTCTATGAGAGGAATGTTTTGTTGGAGTGGGTGTGTGTGTGAGAGTGTGAGAGAGAGAGAGTCGTAGTCGTAGATGACCCTGTAAGAAAAATTGGGCAACCCAAGCATGTGTAGTGAAAGAACTATGCCTGTAGATCTGAGGCAACGCTTCTTCAAAAGCTATTTTCAAATTAACTTCGCTTTATTGAAAAAAAAAAAAAAAAATGCAGAGACAGCTAGCTTAAGGAAGTACATATGTATACATTATCGTGCATCTATTCAGCAATATTTGGTAAAATTGCAGTTTTTTAAATTTTCTAAAGTACTTCGTATTTGTTTATTATAAAAAAGAGATATACATAGATTTATTCCTTCAGCAATCTATTCGCAATAACAGTTCGTGTTTATACAAGAAAACTACTGTGGATTAAGCCTCCTTTTTCCGCTCATCATCCACCCTGAAACCGGGACATTTCTATTATCTCGCATTGAGATTATCTGATAAAAAATGTTCGATTCTTATATTTTTTACCACAAAAACTTATCCATTATAGACCGATAGATTGAGAAATGCGTGTTAGATTCCAAAATTAGATAAAAAGTTTGCTCTGCAAGTAATTACCGGTAATGAAGTGAGGCTCCCTCTAATAAAAGCCCTCTATTAATGTAATGACTTCTTTCTCATCATACAAAAGAATCGCTATGCAACCGGTTACTTTCTTTTGCCATTAATTCAATTTCCTACCGGGCAGCATGTGGGTGTGTGTGTGTCTTCTAGCTTGTTTGTTTTTTTTTCAAAAAAATTGGTATGGTTGCTGTCTCTTTTCGCAGGAATTATTTAGAGATTCTCTGTCTGTCTGTCTGTCTGTCTGTCGACTTTGTCCGACTGCTCATCAGTTAAATTTCAAACTTTTATTATTATTTTTTGGTTGGTTTTGAATTTTCTGTTGTTTTATTTTCAATTTTTTTTTCAACTTTTTTGTAAGTTAGTCGTTTGTTGTTTACTTCTGTTTGTTTTTCCGCTTTGTTTCTTTGGTTTTTTTTTACTGATTTAAATGACTTTTGTAAAAGACTGGTTGATGGTGGATTTTGCAAGCACTCGAATTATCTCGTGCAGGATGCACACAAGTCAGAATGATGTCGACCATCCACTGCCACCACTTGCAGCATTACCACCATCCGCTTCTCCATGGACAGCGTCATCATCATCATCATCATCGGCAGCATCAACCATTTTCATGTTTTATTTTTATAAAATAACCAACAAACCATTTGAATACGGTGCGCTGTTTTTGGTTTTTAACCTTTCTTTTTACTTTATTTCATTTGTCTATTGCGTTTGAAGAGCTGTTGTTGTTGTTGTTGTTGTTGTTTTCATTGTCTAGCAAAAGCTTCATATCATTTCGAAGGACCTCTTCAGAGTAAACATAATCAAGTACGTCTAGATAGATTTGTTAGTAAAACCAAAACAACCACATTCATTCATTCATTTGCTTCCGAACACTATCTCTACTGCACTATCCCAGTCCCAGTCCCCGCCCTCCTCCCTTTTCTCTCTTTCTCTAAGTAAACCTGCCATTACCTGAGAGTAAACCTTCTCAGCAAAAAATAAAACACCTTTGGAGCACATAATCTGAACTCTGGGACCAACTACAGCAGCCAACTTCATAGCAACAGTCTGATTTTCTCTCTCTCCCTCTCCCTCTCCCTCTCTTCGTAAATTGTAAAAGGTCCAGCGGAAAAAGTCGATGGTGACTGAAGTTGTGTTAAAAAGTTTCCGTTTTTATACTGAATTTCTTTTGAGGAACAAGAAGTTTTATACGTACGTAGACACACACACCCACGCACACTCACAGCATTATACACACTACGACACGTACTTTACTCATACTCTATTCAATATTGTATGTATGTATGTATGTATGTATGCATGCATGTAGGTATGTATGGATTATACGTAAAATAAATAGCTTTAAGCGGCTTCAAAGTATATGATTTTGTAATTATTATCCTTGCAGTTGAAGAAGACGCAGAATAAGGTACACGGTACAAGGTAAGAGTTATGTTGTTGAGGTTATCGTTGCCGGTTTGAGGTTGTTCAGGTTGTTGCTATTGTCGCTGTTTACATTGTGCAACTCATTAGCAGAGTTTTGTAGCAGGTTTTGCGGTGAATTTAACCTTTGAACTTTGGCGAAATCAAAAGAGCAAACTTTTGCAAATCGTAAATGATGAAGCTGCGTATGGAAGGAGGGTAAGGTTGCGAGCCCGGTACCCGGGTCGTATGAGTAACCGCAATATTTGCTCATTTAAATTAAGATAAGAATAAATGCGGGACGGTTGAAGTGGGCTGAAAAGTTTAGCCACATTCTTCCGCAGAAGCAAAAATTAAAAATTATTAATTTTTTAAAACAAAAGCACAGCAGAGGAATGCTATTAAATGAGCTTGATCTTGAAAACGAACTTAAAATTTATGGTTTTTGTAATAATTTCAAATTAACAAATTCCATTAATAAAATTAAAGTAAACCTTAGTAACCTTAGTAATTTTTTAAAGTGTACAAACAATTTAAAGCGAAAAATTCTATCACAGTGAAAAAGAGCTTACCAGAAGTTCACTACTAATGCAATGTTATCGTATATATCGTAATATTATATACAGAAGTAAAACCATTAGAACTTAATTTCTTTGCAGCGAAAAAAAAAAAAAACGGCACCTAATTATTAAAAAGGAAATATAAAATCATTTGAAAAGAAAAAAAACAATTTAAAATTATTAAAAGAAAATTACGTTAAAAGGGATAAAATCTGAAAAAAATTAAAATCTAAGAAATTCGTAAGAAATTGAAAACAAGAAAAAGGAGCGGCGGCGGCGTCCGAGCAATTAAATTAAAACGAACCCGGAAAAGAGAAAAAATCAAAAATTCTAACATAAAAACGGCCAAAGTAAGACGCGAAAATATTTCAGAAGCTCAAGAAATAAACAGAAAAGACTTGAAGAAATATAAAAAAAGCAGCAACAAAAAGGGACTAAAAAGTAAAAAAAAAAAAAATAAAAAAAAAACAAAAAACAGCATTATCACAGTAAAATCAAATTAATATAGCATTAAGAGATTTGCCCAATGATAATAAAGCTTAAAAGAAAATAATTAGGAAAAAAACATTAAGAAATCAAAACTTTGACGACACCGAAAAACCCAAAAAACACACACAAAATAAAACAATTAAAAGAAAATTTAAGCTTTATCAACACACTTTTATAACAACCCGTGTCAGCCTCCACCCCCGCCCCCCCGCACGCAAGTCTCCACAACCCTATTGTACCCTGCGTAGCCCTTGCGCTCGTCCTCACTCGAGACTCACGCCGAGTTTGACCGCAACCGAGTTTTGCGGCAACCTTTTAAAGCCGCTTAACTGCGTTTTATTTGGCATTCGATTTCATTTTAATAGCTATGAAAAGCTTACTTTCAGCTTCACTTCTCTGGCCATGAACCAACCGGAAGCCGGAGAAATAACTTAAGCCAACTTACGTTGCGTTGCGTCGATTGCTGTGAATAAACGAAAATATTGCAGACATAGAAGCGTCGAATTGTTTTTTTTTTTTGTGTTTTTTTTGAGAACAACAAAATATTCAGCTCCATTTATTTTCGATTTTATGGTTGCTGTTGCTGTTTCTATCTCTTTGCCGGCCTCCGTTGCCCCCACAAGTCTTTGTATTATTTCGATTTCAAGGCTTTGGCCTTCATCAAAGTGTTGCCAACGGTCGCGTGAATCCCTTTTTTGGATTTTTATGCAAACTTTCTACATTTATGTAGTTGTTTGCTCCAAACAAAAGGATAAAACAATGAAAGTTTAAAACAAACAAACAAACAAACGAAAGCGCACACACAAAAGGAAAAAAAGGAACGCAGACAACGAATGGCGATAAAGAATCAAGGTAAACACATCCTGGCCATTATATTCAATTGTTCTGTGCAATATCTATGGCTTTGTGTGGTCGTAATCTCTGTGGGTGTGTGTGTGTGTGTGTGTGTGTGTTTGTGGGCTTATCTGTAAAGGACAGACTCTCTTCTCTTTTTGCCTTTTTTTTCTTTGCTGGTTGATAACGAAAAAACAAAAGTTTTGCTACATTTTCAATTGTTTCTATTCACGGGGGTGACTTTTGTCCCCTCCCGCTGCCCGGGGGTACTTATGGAAAAAAACCCTTTCAGAAAGCAGGCGTACAACAAATTTCTATAGAAAAATTGACCATATTGACCTATCTACCTTTTAAATTTCGTGTTTTGTTAATTAAAAGCATAAAAAACAGTGAAAAAAAGAAACCATAAAATAAATTAAAAATCGGTTGTTTTTTTTTTTGGGTCTTGTCAAATTTGTTGCCGCGGTTAGCAGAAAAGTGCAAAAAATGCAAAACTCAACTTACTTTATCAGAACTGAATGAAGTGAAAACGGAAAATTATTGATTTTACCTGAAAAAATAATTGGTCACAAACAAAGAGCAAAGAAAAAGGGGTTGAATATAGATGGGTTTTGGAACCAATTTCCGTCAACCCTTGTCAAATTGAAGACAAAAGGACAGCCGATTAAATTTTGCTATACTGCGATTTTGATAGCAAAATATTTAGTCAATATGTTACGCTTTGCAGTATAACGGCTGTAACGTTGCAGTATACCGCTCTATACCGTTTCTGGTAATTTGAAATTGGGCTCCCTCTCTCCCTCTCTCTCTCTTCCCCCCTCTCTCTCTGCTTGGTAATAATGAAACATAATTGAATTAGTTTGTTTCTTCCTTACCGAATTCTTGATAGTCACTAACTGTAGCTGGTCTGTAATTCACTTTAGATCGTCTCAATCAGAAAGAGTCTAGGAGAGAGAGAGAGGAGAGAGAGAGACAGGGGAGAGAGGAGAGAAAAGGAAGGGACAAAGGGAGAAAGAGCCGAATTTCAAATTATGATAGAGCGATATAAAGCGTTATACTGCAACGCGAAACATAAGGGCGACACCATTCAAAAACACTAAAAATGTTAAACCGATTCGAATATTTCCAAGCCTTTCAAGCCTGCCCAAATCAACACTTATCGTATCGTATTTATCCATACAACCATTTCTCCTCTCCATCGTTCATCCGCGAAAATATTCAATAAACTTTATTAAATACCAAAATGAAACGACACGACAAAGAAAATTTTCAGTATTTTATTGTAGTTTTTATTGTTTTGGGTTATCGCTATCGACGGTTGTCGGTTGTGGTAGGGACCGCTATTGTTGTTGTTGTTGTTATTGTTGGTATTTTTAGTAGCAGTTGTTGTTGTTGTTGTTGCTAGTTGTTGCGTTATTAAGTTGGTGTTGTTTCTGTTATTATTTTTGTTGTTATACAACTCTTGTGGTGTTTCTGTAATTATTCCAGTCTGGCATCAGTGTTGTTGTTGTTGTTGTAATAGTCTGCTGACTTTGTCAGTGTTTTGATTGTTGTTGCTGTTTAGCGCATACATTATTGACAATGCGCCAAGAAACTAAATTTAATTTGATACTCATCGATGCGAAAACGGGGTTGGTAACGCCAAGCCTCTAATGACAATATCACAAAATAGCAAAATGCCGATTTTACGGATTTTACGATTTTTGCAAGCTTTATCAATCGTCGAGCATAAGGATCTATTTTCATTTCGGGATTTATGAAATAATCGTGATTTTGTCGTGTCGGGATTAACAAAATAAACGGGATTTTGTCGTTCTGGGATTTAGAAAATAAACGGGATTTCGACTCTTTCTCATTCTCGCCAAAAAGTGATCAGCTTTCATTCTGTGTTTCTGCGTTGACGCATTTACAGCTGACCCAACCCCCTCCCGCCTGCTTGATACTCGTTTTATCCATAATATGCTGCCGTCCCGTATTTTCTCTCTCTCTCTCCGTGACCCTCCTCGGTCCTCTTGTGGGCATAGAATTTTTTTTTTTATTATTTATTTGCACTAAAATGCAAAAATGTCGCGAAAAGTAGCCGAAAAGGCAGGCAACGTGCAGCAGGTCATGTAGCATGAAATGTTTAGTTGATTGCAATATTGGACACATTGATGACACATTTGCCACACAAAAGGTTGGTTGGTTCAGAGACGTCGTTGGGAAGGGGGTGAGGAGTTAGCGTTGTTTTCTTGCAACGAGCTTGGTTTATGTTTAATAAATACAATTAGAATCTAATATAATATAACTAAATTAATAATAAAATGTAATTAAATCGCGAATCTTCTTCTGTGAACTAATTTAAAAGCCCCCTTCATCGGCGCGCCTCTGCGTCAAATTCAATTTGAAGTAGTCGATGTGGCGCAAAGTGGTCCATTAACACGCGTTAATTGCATTGCATGCAGGAAAGGATAAACAGACAAAGAGACGGAGGGACATACGCTCATGGTTGGAAGAAGGATGAGGGCTGGTGGAAACGGCGGCACCTCAATGCAGGCTGACTAAAGCGGACTGCAGACTGATAAGAGCCGAACTAATAGACATAAAGCGATAGATAGAACAAAGACAGAGACAAATAGATGACCAGACGGTGGTGGGACAGTCCCTCTGATCAGGTCAGATTGATATGAGCTGAAGGAGAGGCACTGGAGGTGGCCGTTGTTGTTGTCGTCGTCGTCGTCGATGACGCAGAAACTCACTACTAAACACTAATTGTTTCTCCATCGCCGGCGCCGCCGCCGCCGCTCAACGCAATTGTGACCACTCACTAAATGCGCAAACAAATAAACAAGCTCACACAAACCACCGACAAGTACTGATGTGCGTTGTGTTTATACCTTGTGCCCTGCGAGCCATACTCGAAAGCTTTTAAAAACCTTACGGTTCACTTCATCCTTTTAGAGAACGGCGAACGAGCGGCGCAGAATTCGTGCCTTCATTCCGCTAACGGCTACTGACGGCTACTGACGGCTTGGCGTGATGGTTGGTTGGTTGGTTGGTTGGTTGTTTGGTTGGTTGTTTGGTTGGCCGGCTCGCTTGCTTGTCATTTGGCCAAAAATGTCTAAAATGGCTTACGTTGGCAAAGCCAAAAAGTATGCTTCAGTCTAACACCAACACTTATGCACACACACACACACACACACACGGGCACATGCAATATTCCACACAAAACACAAAACCTCAAAACAATGCTACTAAAAGCCGGATCCCAAAATGCGCCGCATCAGCAAGATTCTGGATTTAAATTATTTCAGTTATTTTCGCGCCGTGGGTTGAGAAGCTGGAGGCCAATGTTGCCAGATTGACGATTTTAGAGATGATGCGTGTTCGTGTCAGAGCGCAAGAACGTGACAAGTTTGTGGAAAAAGAGTAACAGGCGGAGAGAGAGAGAGAGAGAGACGTTTGAAATGGACTCGATGTGTTCATACAAGTACGTGTGTGTGTATGTTTGTCTGTATGTGTCTGCCTAACCTTCGGTAACTTCGCCTGACTTCGACAACTTGAGAAGTACAGACAGTGAGAAGTGCAGAGACCTAATGTTTGTGAGAGATTAAATAAATTTAAAATAATTACAAAACTTTTCATTAAAAACTTTGCTGTTGCTCTGTTTTCTTAATTGAATCTTCTAAAACGGTAACAACAAAGAGTTATGAGAGAGGGTAAAAGTGAAAGAGAGAGAGACACTAAAATAAAAGAGAAAAAATTGTGAGGAGAGAGAACTGGAATGACTAAGAATTTTTGGAGATTTAGAACAGAGAAAATTAAGAAAAGAAATGAATTAAATTTATAAGAAATAAAAAATTAAAAATAAAGCGACTGAATTTTCTTATATACGGTCACAAAAGAAGTTATGAGAGAGGGTAAAAGTGGAAGAGAGAGAGACTAAAATAAAAGAGAGAAAATTGTGAGGAGAGAGAACTGGAATGACTAAGAATTTTCGAGATTTAGAACAGAGAAAATTAAGAAAAGAAATAAAATAAATTGAAAAGAAAAAAAATTATTAAAAATAAAAACATTTGGAAATTCATAAGAAGTTTTTAAAATCCCGAAAAAAAAAGTTTGGTCAAAAAGACTGTCGGCGCCAACAAGTTTTCGAAAACTTCCAAACATTTTTGGAACCTTGGGCTCAAGGATTTCTATAAGATTTGGGGTACCCTTAAAAAAAAAATCTTAGGATATTTGTAGAATGATAGCAATACAAATTAAAAATTTCTACTGAAAATATAATAAAAGAAAGAAAGAAAAATTTGAATTTTTTAGCAAGCCCTTTAAATAATTAAATTTTATATTTAATTCAATGTAATTCGTCCCTCAACAAGGACTAAAAATTACCTAAATTTTAGCCAGAAACTAATGCTACTGTTTCTCTTTCTCTTCTACTGCTTCTTCTTCTTCTTCTTCTACTCAAAGTTCATTGTCAAATTTTAATGCTTTCATGCTGGCGGCTCTCTTTTATTGGTCTCTCTAATAATGATAATCGCATTTTCTTGTGACTTAACCGCAACGTACGCATCATTAAAACAGTCGCGTGCGCGTATAAAATACAATCAATGAAACGTGAATGCTGCAGCAGCCCCGCACACAGTAGCAGCATTAGCAGCACCCTCAGCGACACCAATACCATCACCAGCAACACTATCATCAGTAGCAGCAGCAATATCCAGCTATTGAAGCGAAACAACTCAAATTATTTTCACACTCGGCAATCGAGCAATCGTGCCGCAAAAATAGCATCGCAACCGCAGCAACGCATTAACACCGAGCCCAACACAACACCCATACAGTGCAACCCATTTCCAGGCCTGTGCAATCAGGTCGGCCCATTTGATGAGTAAAATTTCATCTAAATTGCGTAAATGCAATGATTCTGTTGGTCTCTACTTCTGCTGCGTCGGCTGCTACTTTGGCTTCTGCTTTTGTTCTGTTACCACTACTACTAATGCTTTTTCCTCTTCTTCTTCTTCTTCTTCTTCTTCCAATATTTTTCTGCCAATGCCAATGCCATCGTCGTTTGTTATCGTCATCGTCACGTTTGATTATCCTGCACAATTTTTGGCATTCAAACTCTTCTTTGAACTTGTTGTTGCACTTTTGTTGCACTTGTGAATACTACAACAACAGCAACAACAACAACAACGATTGCGATAATAATAATAGCAACAACAACAACAACAAAAAATCAACAAGAACAGCAAATACTGTGTGCAACCGCAGCCTCAATGAATTATTCGTGTCTCTATCCCAGCCGTCTGCTCAAGCAGTCCTGGCGACATCTACACTCAGCAAAAACATTTTTGGGTGTGGTTAACAGTGCATTCAGTAAATTTGTGCTATATCCAAATCCAAGAGTTTTACTTATAAATTTAATTTTTTCCATTTTAAACTAAAGTATGTGTGTTAACTAAAAATGTTTTAAAATTAACCACAAACTTACAGTTTTTGCAAAATATATTTGTTTTCTACAATCAATATAAGAATAGTAAAGAAAACCCTCAAAATTGTAAGCTAAGTGTAAAAATAGTAAATATAATTTGCAAAATTGTAACCGTTTACTCTTAAAATAGTTGAAATAACCATTAAAACTGTAACTTAACTGAAAAAAAAAAAATAATTGGAAAAATATTAAAAGTAGTTAAAATAACCATTAAAACTGTAACGTAACTGAAAAAATAATAAAAATTACTATCAACGCTATAGGTTTACTAGAATAGTAGTTAAAATAACCATCAAAACTGTAATTTAACTGAAAAAATAATAAAAATAACTATCAACGCTATAGGTTTACTAGAATAGTAGTTAAAATAACCATCAAAACTGTAACTTAACTGAAAAAATTATAAAAATAACTATCAAAACTGTAGGTTTACTAGAGAAGTAGTTAAAATAACCATCATAACTGTAACTTTGTTAAAATAGCCATCAAAATCACTACCGCGATCGAAGACTTTTTTGGATATTTTGGATATTTTGTCCTTGGGAGATTTCACAGCCAATCCAGCTTACAAGATTTATGACTACTTCACTATTTCCGGCGGTATTTTCTAGTTTCAGCGGTATTTGTTAAGCCAACCAGTTTGGCTTAAGGTGATTCCAGGTGATTAAGTAAAGTGTGGACAATCATATTGAAATCATATTGATCCATCAAGATTTTGTTTTTGGAGTGTATTACCATCGGAACCACACAAACCACACCGGAACCGTCTCCCTCTTTTTTCTTTGCCCAACCAAAAACAGCTGCTTTCCCAGCAACAACAACAACGATCTAATAAGCAGAGTTTGCAACTAGTAACTGCTGAAGTTCGAATGATCAAATGAACGCAGGTCGCCTGAAAGTGGTGCATTTTTGAAGAGGAAGGGAGAAAGGTAAAGAGGAAGGCAACGTTGCCACAGAGAAGCATAAGAGGATAAAATGCTTAGACGACGTGAATGAGGATGCAATTATTACAATGTTGTTGTTTTTGTTGTTGTTTTATGCACATGCACAGCAGCAGCATGAGTGCAGCAGCACCTGTCCATCCGTCCATCCGTCCATCCGTGAGTCTGTACGTCTGTCTGTCCTTCTACCTGCCTCTGGCTAACAAGAGGACACCTCTTCGTACGGTAACGACGGTGCATGTTGAGCTTTTACGTGCACCGTGCGTCCATACGGTGTGCGTGTGTGTGCGTTTATCCTTTTGTCATGGCACAAGTGCGTTTCAGTAGTTATTTGTACGTGCGTGTGGGTATGTGTGTGCGTGTGTGCGTGTGTGTGTGTGTCTTTTCTATTTTCGAAGGGTTACTCTGGCGCTTGCTTGCTTTTCTCTAATTTGTTTAGTCATCTTTTAATGTTGGCTCCAGTTTTGAGAACGTAACGATTTTCTTGTTGTTGTAATTGTAATTATTGTCCATCAAATTGTTGTTGTTGGTCTGTTGTCGTAGCAACATTGTTACTTTCCATTCATTTCATTCAAAGCAAACACATCGACGTTGTTCATTTCAAATTCAATTTCACGAAATCAAAGGACAATTTCAACTGTTGCTGCTGCTGCTGTTGTCATGGCCGACGACCACTTTGCTCTTTGCTTTGTTGTACTTGTAGCTGCTCCGTTCTTTGCTCTCTCTCTCTCTTTGGTCAGTCTTGTTGTCTGCTGTCATTTTGAAATGCAATGCCCGAGACGTTTTTAATGGACGTAGTCATAGCCATTTGCAAGGTTTTCCCTCAAATATTTTATGTTACTATAGAAAATGTTGCACCTTCATAATTTGTTGTTGTTGTTGTTGACCAATTGAGCAGCAGCCAACCAACTGTCATTTACTATTGTCACAGAGCTTCTTGCAATTGAACTCGCTCAATTGAATTTGTATTGAGTTTTCTTGTGTTTGTTAGTATTGTGGTCGTCGTCGTCGTCGTCGTCGTTATGCCTTTTTCACAATAATACGATACCATAATGTGAAGTCAGCAGAGATACTCTACATTAATTGATTCTTCGCCCCTTCAAAGGACTACAATTCTTGAGTCAATTTTATCTCTGCTAAAAGTTAAGACTATTACGAGAAAAAGTACAAGTAATAGAGAAGGTGCACCAGAAGAGAAGGACTATCAGAAAAGGCGTATCATATAATATACAGAGTGCGCCATCTTTTATATCGGTATATGACCGTTTGGCCGTATTTCATGTGACACGGACGGTCGTTCTGTAGGCAATATTCTTTGTATTGTATATCGACGATCTCTCACTGTTCCATGCTGAACAAAAGGCGACACCAAACAATGAATAGTGTTTCAAAAGACGGTGCTTCTTGGCCACGATACTCTCGACGATATGCACGACTCTTTTCAATGTACAGCATCACTATTTTGGCGCATTGTTTCGGTGTAAAGCAATTCATGGTAGCTGGTATTGAATTGATGCTTCAAAAATATGCTTACTCAAGTCAAACGGTTGATAAATGTTAAAGTTATGCAAGGTTTACACATACCGTTATAAAAGATGGCGCACCCGTTACAAAGAGGAGAACTGAGATACTACTTGTTAAAAGATTTCATACTACTTTTTAACTATAAAATGTTGTATAAAGAGTATTTTAAAAGAAACTGGTCTTACAAACAGATTAATATCATGCCATTAGCAGTCATATAAATATATAAGATAACGTTATATGAAAGAACGAACGAGATTTAGTTAGTTTAGTCAAAGCATTTGATTAAATCTAAATTGTATAATCTCATCACGTATATAACATTATTTCTCTAATTCTGTTTTTATACTGTATTCCACAAGTTGTTACCATGAAAACGACATTTTTATTTTATTATTCTGGAATAAGCTTTTTAACATGTTGCCATTATTTATTTATATTTTATTCATGTTCCAAAAATTCGGTTACTGTGGTTTGTCACAAAAAGAGTTGGCAGAAACACTCGGGATCCGTCCAACACTTACTGAACGCTCACTATATTGCGGGCACCACTTAAAGGGATTTTCGCACACAAAAACTATACCACACGCACACGCACACACACTCACACTTTACTCCCACTTCAGGACCTCTTCAATGAGAAGCTGAAAAAGAGTATTCGTCTCGTCAGAAAAATGAAAGGCAAACATGAAGGAACAACTTCGCAGACACCATCTGGTCAACGAAATAAACGTAAAGCCAAACCTTTCGGTGATTTCTATTAATGAAAGGAGAGTAAGAAGAAGAAGAAGAGGAAGAGGAAGAGGAAGAGGAAGAAGAAATAAAATAAACGGAGGTGTGCATTTGCAAAGGAAAAAAAAGTTAAGAGAGCCAATCTGAAAACGCGTAACCTCATGCAAACAGACAGATAGACAGTTAAACAGACCGACAGAGGGACGGAGGGACGTACAGGCAAAGAGACGGACCCACAAAAAGCGTAAAGCAGCACGGACACAAGCTCGCGTGGACCGAATTGTAGACTGCCGAACGGATGGAGGTATCAACACGCAATTTGAAGAACCAAAGAGCAGAAGAACCAACCAACCAACGCCCGGACAATGATGGCTAAGGACGAGTGTGATGCAAGCAAGCTGTCTGTATCCTCAAACGTGCGGTTGGCCGCAGCTGCTTCCTCGTTTTTTTTGATGCAAGAAACTGAGTTAAAAAAAAAGCAACGCAAAAACCTGGCAACAAAATGACAAACAGACAGACAGACAACAGACCAGCAGACCAGCAGGCAGGCACAAAAACGATACAATATCCTGGTTGCTGTATTCGTAGTATGATGTATAAAGAAATCAGTTGCAGTCAGAACTTCAGAACTTGGCACCTTTTGCACGCTTTCGCATAAAGTAACGCATATCAGCGGAGAAATCGCGAGTAATCTTCGTTGTACAAATAAATAAAAGGAACTTTAACTGCAAAAAATCCAAAAACTCATTCATCAACTCATGCCAACGCGTGAGTTTCATTCATTCGTCCATCGTTTCAACGTTTCATCGTTTCATTCCATCAGTTCGCTTCTATCCATCCATCCATCCATCCGTCCGTCCGTCCGTCCGTGGCTCATGCAAAGGCTCAAAGGATGTACGCGCATAAAATTTTATTTAATTCTTGAACAATCACCATCATATACCTACTTTTTCTATTCTATCTTCATTTTATTCATTTATTTGGCTTTTGTTGCCGGCAGGATTGAGTCCTTCGCTATGAGCGACGAGTACAAGTTACACCTGAAGGACACAGATGCCAAAAGCAACTTTCAAGGATGTCGAAAAGTTTATTCGGAAGTAAAAACAAAAATTAAATTTTTAGCGTAAGGATGTCAATGAGCAGAGAGACAGACAATAGCAAATGGCGCACAGCAAGATTCGGAAAGTGCTGTAGCGAGATGAAGGAGGAGGCGGAAAAGGAGGAGGAGGAGGAGGAGAGGAGGAGTAGTAGAAAGAAGCAGCATGCCTCCAACTAACAATCAGTAGACATGGGTCTGCTCTCGTTGGTCGCCGACTGGCAACGGCCAGCGTTAGGAGGACGCAGACTTTATTGAGAACATCAAGCGACAGACTGTCGCTGACCAGAACAACAACAACAAAACAACACGTTGCGTTGTGGGTGTGGCAGCAATAAAAGCGAAATGAATGCGTGCGTAAAAAAGCACACAAAATATTTTATGCGGTTGTATATTTTTAGCTAATTTAATTTTTTGTGACAGGATTCAGTAAAGGCAAGATTCACCAACCAACCAACCGCCAACGCTCGGTCGCTCGCTGGCTCGATCCTCTCTAACCACTTTGCGCGCCAAAGGAAAAACTTTGTGGCGGAAATATTTTTTGATTTTTGTGCGGAAAATTAAAAAGCGCAGCAGACATTAAGTTGATTATTTGGTACTTTTTGAATGTTGACTTCGGTTTCAGTTCAGTTCAGTTCAGTTCAGTTTGGTTTAGATCCGTTGTTGTTGTTGTTTTTCCAGTTGTTGTCCGGCACCACGTTATGCCATCTCGAATAACGAATATGGTTATACGGAATCTCATTAAAATTGTTTAAGAGAGTAGCACAAATTTTTTAATGAAATCAGAATTTTACAAAAAAAAAAAACACATCTTTTTTTCCGTTCCTTTTTTTTAAACCTAAACCAGAAAAAAATTAAAAACTCATTTTGTTCTGAACCCATCATTATTTTGTCTGTTTATTACATTTTAAAATTTAATGGAGGACGTCTGTTAACTCATTGAGGTTATGTATAGTACGTATAAGTCGGTACGAATTTGTTAATTAAATGTGTTTATGAGAGGACTGAAATGTAGGTTCATGAGATTTTTTTTAATTTCATGCGAGTATAGTATATCGCGTGTTATTAGTTTGTAGTCAAATAAAAGTTTTTCAAAGTCTCTAAATCTCTACAAATCCGCATTCTTTCAACGATTTCAAGTATTCGAAAACGGTTTTGAAAATGTCTACTGACATATCTCGAACATGTCGGCGAATATACATAAATTTATCGTAAATGGCACAGCTAAAGATATTCGATATTCAGAGAGTTTTTTAAATGATGTAAAATAAAAAAATACTACTGTAACATTTCTAAAGAATTATAATTAATTTTTGAATACGCAGACTTGTGGGATTAAATCGTATTGAGTTGATTTTCATTTATAATATTTGATGTTCATATAGTTTGTGCAAAGACTTAAAAAAAAAATACTACAGATTCTAAAGAAGTATGTAAGGATGATATACTACTTTTGATGATGTACTACTTTTTAAAAAATACAGGCACATATTTATAGTCATATTTAAAGTGCACTTTAATTTTTAGTGTAGAAAAAGTGTACTTTAACAAAAAGTCAACTTTATCTTATTTATAGTCGATTTAAAGTCGACTTTATTCACTTTATCTGTTAAAGTCGACTTTAACTTTAAAATAGGTGTAAGCTGATTTTAAAGGTTTTAGCATGAGTTGTTTAAAATTCAATTTGAAATTCTTAATTTTCAACACAATATTCAACAACAACATTAAAAATTCAACAAAAAATGCTGATTTAAAATGACACCTCTTGTTAAAAGAGTCATTATCAAGAATCTAAAAGATTTTTATTAATATTTATTAAAGAAAACTTCTAATTAAAACAACTAATAAAGTTAAACTATTTATGATTTTAAAAAACATTTTTAATAATCAGTACGAATACAAATAAATGAAAATTTATGATTAGATCATTTTAATATTATCAAAATTATTACATTATTATCACTAATAGTTAATAAAAATATCATATTACGGCTGGATTTATAGCATTTCAGTGTAAAAAAATCAAAATATATTTATTTCTTTATGATTATTATAATTTATGTATTTATTTTTTAAAGACATATAATATATTTACGAATTTATAGCCTGTGAGTTAAAAAATATAAAGTAATTATTACTAAATTCAATTAAGAGTATATAAGAGTATTCATTGGATCGTATTCGATGCGGTAGATTGAGCGTTTAGTGTTCGGACCAGTCGGTTCAACCGGTTTGACAAACAAGTACGAGTATCTCCATATTTTTTACATTTATTGAAATTTTACCATAAACACTTTTGCTTTTAACCTTTTTTTTCATTTGTTTTTTCATTTCGATTTTAATGGAGTGAGCGAGATCTCATAAAATAAGCACAAAAAAAACTTTACAGGCTCGTTCGTTTCTGTTCAATGACAGTTCATTAAGAAAAATTCAACTGTTACTAACAACATTTTGTCACACATTCGTGTCGCTCCAATTTTAATCAATAGTTTTTCTGTCTGTCTGTCTCTGTTTGCAATGGATTGTCTGTTGCAGCCACAGCAATAGCGCTAGCTGTAGAAACAGCAGCGACGGCACAGCGAAATCCATGTTTGTGTCAGCAATTGGACAGATAGCAATTATTTTCCAGCGCCAGAAGTACAAAAAGAAGCAGAAAAAAAAAATACGCACAACTATACAAATTTACA
Source organism: Conops quadrifasciatus (assembly GCA_949752815.1). Lineage (NCBI taxonomy): Eukaryota > Metazoa > Arthropoda > Insecta > Diptera > Conopidae > Conops > Conops quadrifasciatus. The sequence continues at coordinate 13,581,355 of OX457078.1, read as the reverse complement.
AGCGTCCAACATATTCAGAGAATGTTCCAAGTGGACAGAACGAACAGAAACAGGGCCAGATCCAAGCTCAGGACAGTCGAGAATCGAAATTGAATTAGCATCGTACTCAAAAAGAAAAAAGTAAAAGAAGAAAAAAAAAGAAAAAAAAAGACAAAGGAGGATGAAGGAATTCAAGGTATGTAAGAACCAGGAATGAAATTGGGCTATGCACGATTGTCCAAAAAAAGTTTAGAAAAGTTAGACGACTAAAGGAGAGTTTTTTTAAAAAAAACTGGTAGCAAGAATTTAAAAAAATTGCTAAAAAATAGTTTTTCTTCTTATTAAATATAAGAGTAATGAAAATAAATTAAAAAAAAATTGTATAATTTTGTTTTCGGAAAACTTATGACGCTTTTTTTACATATTTTAAAAAATCTTTTTATTTTGTATATTTTATTTATTTCATTAAACGAATAATGACGCGTAAACAAAAATTAAACAACAATATATTCTTCCTCATTTTGTTAGATAAGTCTACAACATCATTCAGCCAGTTTCAGTGTTGCTTGTTTCGAAAAGAATCTGTCTTTAGCAACGAAAAACTTAACAAGGTTGACAGTCTCGTCTGAGTTAAAAACCATCATACAATGCCGCAAGAGTTTTGAAGAGACCGAAATTAAAACAATTCGAAATCTGACAGTGCAAGGTACGTAGATCAAATATAATGGATATTATGGATCAACCGTAATGGATCAGAGTATCCTTAATATTAACGATCTCTGGACGTTTCTGCAGTTTAGGCGCGTTTCAACTGTTCTTGTATTATGGATGGAACATCACATTCTAGTAAAACATTGTCATCGTGAAGTTTACATAACTCGTCATCTTCACGTTGTTACTTTTACCTTCACGGAAGTAAAACAATATAATTAAATATAAAAATTTTAATATATTAATATACTCGTATGGTTAATAGTTGGTTAATGGTGCGCTTAACAATAGCGCAGACGGAAATAACTCCAGATTTCTCTTGCAGAAATCAAAAAACGCCAAACGATCATCAGAACGTCATATGTTACAAAAAATGCGTCATGACTTTTCCGATAACTTTATAAATAGAAGGGCAGAAAAACAAACAATAGTACTATTTTTTAGTACCTAGTAGGTAACATTGAGCATGATTTTGTTGAGAGAAAAAGAGTGAGGAAAAGAGGAGGCAAGCAGAAAAATGATGAACCGATGGACGGACGGACGGACGGCCGTATGTCTGAGTTAGAAATCGTTCAGGTGTGAGTAGAAAAGAAATTTGAAAATTTGAAGTGTGCACACCACGCAGAGTTCCAAATATTCCAAATATTTTTCTGCTCTACTTTTATCTTCTTTTTCTGTTGCTCTCTGCTTGGTCAGCAAAAATTGAAAAGAAATGGACGACGATGATGGTTTGTATGTTTGGGAAAATAGTTTAAAAGGTATAAAAAAGAAGAAACAACAAACTAAAACAGAACTCAAATGGATGCTATGACGACTGACAGAAGCGGCCGGATCGACTGGTTGGTCGCTTGATTGGTCCCTTCGGCTCAGTTCTTCTATGTGCTGCTGCAGATGATAAAATGCTGCAACACTCCGGCACAGAAGTAAAACAATAACAATCAAATAAAAAATCATGAAACTCTGTCTCAAAAAAAAAAAGCCCAAAAACAACGAACAAGGAGTAAAAGCGCTAAGAACAACATGCTAATAACAATGTTTGCTGGCACATCAAAGAGATAACAACAACAACAACAACAACAACGCCGCACAACAACAGGCAGCGTCAATAAAAAACAGCAAGAGTTATGCAGCGACAACAGCAGCAGCAGGATCAACCAAAGCTTGCAAGATATTTAAATTCATTTGTTTGTTGGGGCACGGTACGGTCAAGAAAACAACAACAACAACAACAACAACAACAACAACAATGACAACACCAATAATAAACAGAACAACAATACATATAAATCTATTCAGCACCTTCACAGCAGTTCATTTATCACAAATCGTTCATGAATCATGGATGAAAAATCATGCTAGTTATTCTTTTGAAAGACTACGATTTTACTTTATTTTTGCAAACGGTTTTTTTAATATTTAGTTTTTAAAATTTTTGGTTTAAAAACCATTAATAAATAATAATGGCTCCGGCTCATAGAGTCCGTCAGACTTCGACTTCAACTTCAACGTATTGCTATGGCCCAATGAAAACTTCTTCTACATTCAATTTACTGTACTAAAATGTAAACAAACTGCTGTCAAATTGACGGCTGACGCAGTCGAAAAGTTAAAAGTTCAACAACTTTCGATTTTGACTTTGACGGAAGCGTTGCTTATGGGCCGATGTATCGTAAGAAAGCATACATTGAACTCGATTTGACAGTTCAGAAGTTCAAAGTCAAAGTCTGACAGACTGTATATATGGGCCGGAGCCATAATAATTGAAATAATAAATATCGATTTATAGTAAAAATGTATTAGTTATTTTTCCAATCCAATTCGTTCCAACGACTTGACCTTTAAGCGTCTTTATTTTGCGACCTTTATTTCGGCCAACGATGACAATAACCTCATCGCTCGGTCGTTCTGTCATCGATCATTATTTCTTGCTCGAAGACAATCTGATAATTTCTTGTCGTATTGATTGTCATCGAGATCAAAACGTTGTATAATTTATGCACGACGGTGAAATGTCATGCGCGAATCGTTGATGTTGTCTTGGCCACATAAATTTAAAAAGTTTACACACACAAACACACACACTCTATCGTGCGTTGTAGAGTTATTTTTGAAAATCAAGGGCAAAGCGTTTGGCAGCTGCCTTCTTTTTTTATGTCCTTGCAATATGCAAAGAACAAAGCAACACTTGTTTAACTTTTTAAAATGGTGTTGTCGTCGTTGTCGTTGTTGTTGTTGTCGTTGTTGTTGTTGTTGTCGTTGTTATGCTGATGTTGCTCTAACGAAACCAACACAACAACAACAACGAATCAACGTTATGTTACTTACTCACGTCACGTTGTTGTCATTGATTGTGTGCTGTTGGTAGTTGGTTGGTTATTGTCGATGTCGGCTGCTTGATGATGCTGTTGTTGCCGTTTTGTCTTCAGATTTTCTGCCATCAATTTTGATTTGTTGCGGCGATGAACGCATTGTATTTTTATTGCCTTTTCTTTATACTCTTTCATGTCCTTGAATAATAGTTCACTATTTTATCATTATGCAACTTTTTTTCATATGTTTTATTTTTGCTATCATTTTTGCAATGTCATAAAAGTGCAGATTTTTCTTTCGGTAAAGATTTTATTGCTGATATTGTGGTCATTGTGCGCTGCTGCTGCTGCTGAAGCTACTTTGAGCGTTGTTGTTGTTGTTGTCATGTTATGATATGCAAACATCGTCGAGCAACGAGCTACAAGCGTTCCGACCGACCGACCATTTGACCATTCGACCATTGCAACGACGTTACAACGACCAAACAGAGTAGATTGCTGCAATTTGCGCGGCAATTAATTGCAATTATTGTCAATTAAATTCAGGTTTAGTTACAGTTTGCTGCTGACTGTCTCTTTCGGTGGAGCGATAAATGCTGATTGCCAACATTGCGGCCGCGAAGAGTGGTCGTGTCGTGGAGGCTGTTGTTCATGCGGTTTCGGCGGAGGCTTTTGTTATGTGTTGCTGCTGCTGCTGTTGCTTCTAAAAGTTCATTGCCGCTACCGTTGGTGTTATTGTGCAGCATTCATTTGTATTCGAGAATAAATGACGTCGATTATAATCAATCTTGCAAGAATTGGTTGGTATTTTTCGGTATCATTTCAGGGAATAGCACTTTCTGAGACTCAGAATGTGTGTGAGTTTGCACATTCAGGCCACTCCGGTCTAGTTAAAGAATTGCATATTTTTCGTTATTTTGCTACATTTTGCTACAGAACAAATCACAAGCTTGCGGTATGGATAATGCGTAAATACTCTAAAGATCATAACATTTTTCCTTCTAAACGGTTTATTATTATCTTTTTTGCTTTTCGAAGCCTAAATATAGAGCTTAATAATTCTTTTTAAATAATGCAAATCCATACAAAAATGCCGAAGTTATACTCCTTAATGTTAGAAAATAAAACCCATCTTGCAAATTTTTGTTTTTAGCAAACAAAACCAAAATTAATTAATAAAGTTATAAACATTTTCACAAATTTTTAAAGGCAAGCATTTCGGCATTTCAGAGATTAATAGAACATAAAAATCAATAAAGAAAGTTATAGACTATAACACCAGCGGCAGTACACATAATAATGTTTGCTATGCAGTAGCATAATTTTAGAGAATGCCATTAATTTGCCACCATTTGAGACATTAAATACTGAAAATCGCACTAAATTCGTTATGGTTTATGGTTCATAACTTTTTCATTTCATAAGCGCGATTTTCGTAATTTTCTTCAGGCCTCGCAAGAGAAACGGTTTTTGTAGGAGAATACATATACATATGCATTTTTCTCTGAAATTGTATCACATTATTGTTATAAAAATATTTGAATATTCGTATATATTGAATACTAGCTTTTAAATGCGATTAGCTTGAATTTTGAAGTGATAAATTATCCCGAACTCTAAAATCTTTCATTATAACTTATTGTGTCTATCATTATATTTAAATACTGCCCTTAAAATCCTCTATAGACATTGTTTTTTCTCCTCCCAAAAAATTGTCGTTTTATGCAAATTTGAGGCAGCCGAATCGAAAACTGTCGAAAACTTTGGACATGTTTAACATAACGATTTGCTATGTACTATGCCTTTTAACGGCTATGATTTCTTGCCGTCGAAAACGACGTTGTTGTGTCGCTTTCATCTTCCAATCAGTGATTAAAATCAAAATTAATTTAAGCCCATACTTCATTAAACAAGGAAGGATGATCGGCGATGGCTGACTGGTTGGCCGACTGGCTGGCTACTGATGGTTTTACCGGACACAGCGCTACCGGTCGGAAATCGTCCATATTTTTGGCACTGGCACCGGCAACGGCACCCTCAACACCCATCACCGCCATCAACACCCATCACCGCCATGATGGGGCCATCATCAATTGTCGTTATTATCATCAAAAGGAAATTGTGGATTTCCTCCTCGCTTCCACTCACACCAGTTTCCGCTTCAAATGTTACGCTGCAACCGTTACGTTGTTGTTGTTGTTGTTGTTGTTGTTGTTGTTGTTATTGTCGTTATTGTTGTTGTTGTTGTTGGATGCTAGTGTTTTTGGGGCTTAGATCAACCTCAACGCGGCAATCATGGTCTCCACAACAGTGCTTGACCTGCGGTGGATGAACTCAGTACCTTTCATAATGTTTCTTTCTACAGTCCCTCCCCCATTCCTTCCACCCCACCACCCTTCCCCTATGGACTACGGACTACCCAGCAATCACCTGAATCCACTTTGCTTTAACACAATTCAATTTTGTTAATACAAACACGCTTCACCGGAGAGCACCGCTTTTAATGCTTTTCATGCTTTTTTGCTCATTGCTCGCGAACGCTTTGATGCAGATAATTAACAATTTTTAACAGTTACAGTTACATGGTAACCCGGTCGTCTGATAGACAAGGTGTGTCGTATATAGTTACAATTACAAAAACCAACATTTCCACCGATCGCTACAGCGATACAGTTCCATTTCGATGCTATGATACTACGTACTCGATGCCAACAGAATTTACGCCCGCAAAATATTAAAGCCGATTTTATGTTTATTTTATTTAATTGTTTTTGTCGTCCACGTCAACGTTAACTGTCATTGTTGTTGTTGTTGTTGTGGTTATCGTTGTTGTTGTTGTTGTCGTCGTCGTTAAGTCAATAACAAACAAACAAACAAATACAACAGCAATATTCGTACTAATGAAATGCGGAGTAAATGAAAAATAAAGAAATTAAATCAATAAAAACAGGGTGAGGCAGAGCAACAATTAAGGAATAATACCGTTATAATATTTACCGCTAGAAAATAAAATAATTAATAGAAAATAAAGCAATTTTTGTAGTAAAATTTAAAACGGAAGATTTCGTTTTAATGAAAACAGCAGAAAAATCTCATGAAATAACACCCTGTTTTTGTTGATATTTGTAATAGAGTGAGAAAGAAGAATTGCAAGTTGAAACGGGGGGTGGGGGTGGGAGGGTAGAGGTGAGTACAGAGACTGAGTTATTCAGAGAATGAGGTTTTTCGAGCTCGTTGTTTGTCTGTGTGTTTTTGTTTTTTGGTGGAATTTCAATTGAAAATTTAATTATGTTGCGACATATTCGTATGGCCATGAGACCGACCGACCGACCGCCCGTTGCTGCCCATTTTGCGGTAAAAATATGTAAAGTTTTTGTGGTTGTTTTAATGGAAGGTGTCAGCGTTGCCTTTCCAGGTGACCTTTGCACCGTAGTAGCAGTAGTAGGTACCTAATAATAATCCTTATGGTAAATGTAATGAAATTTCCATTGAAATTCTATGAAATTGATTTTAATCTAGTAACATGATCGTCGCCATTAGCGATCGTCTGTCTCTGTGTCACATCAAATCAATGAAGACATTTATTGAATGTTAACAGCTGAAAAATGCTACGAAATGAAAGACCATTTTGCTGAAAGACCCAATATATACCCATACCATAGCATCTGGGTTCATTTGTTCTTATTGTAGAATTGATGAAGGTACATTTTTCGGAGTTTTCGACAATTTTGTGTAATCTACTTCAATTTGTTTTTGTAGTCTACCGTAGGTATTCGACATGTCAAAAATACTTTGGGTATATTCTGTCATGTCGAATACTTTGTTGAGTTTTCGACATTTTCGACATGTCGAATACATTTTCGACATACAAAATTGTCGAAAACTCGAAAAAATGTACCTTCATCAATTTTACAATAAGAACAACCGAACGCTACAAGTTTTTAAGTTTTATTTTTTAGACTATGTAGTAATTTCTTTGTGAAAAAATGGATGACAGTGAATTTATGGAATGACAATGAGTTTTATTCATTCAAAGTGCTGAGTCTTGATCGTCACTTATTTGGATGTCATCAGACTCTTTCTCTATTATTCCTTTATTATTATATTTCTTTGGCTCGCGCATTTTGGGTATAAACAGGCTGGAGAACGTGTATGTCGATAGATTTTATACTTCACGCGAGTAAAAAAAAGGATATTTGAATGAGTTGATGATTTAAGTTCTTAAATGTTTAAGAGTTTCCGACAAGGTTGAGGTTTTCGACATGTCAAAAAGTACTCTACAGTTTTCGACGTAGACTACATACAAGGTCCGAAAATTCTTTTCGAATGCTAACCCTGCACAGCATACCATTTTTTACATTTTATATGGTATTATTCTTAGAGTATAGGTCGTATACTTACCTACTAATTTTTATCACAGACAAATTATTGTAATTTTATCCATTGTAGTAAAAGAAAAATATATACATAATCTCTTACGACTTACCTGAAAATAAATAAAAAAAAATTAATTTAGTATTTATCGATTTTGAGGCAATATTATTATATTAAATAGAGAAGAATACATATATTTTACATTCAATTCATTATAATAATTATCAGTTAACAAACTTAACTTTATTATCGTATGTAAGGAAGTGAAAAAAAATAAAAAGGTATCCTCGACTCGATGCCCCCCTGGCCCCTCAACTTTCATTCCTCTTCAATAGTGCGAGTTAAAGGTTTATTTTTCAATTTGGTGAGTTTTCCTTAATAACATATTATTATCCTTAATAAGCCTGAAAAATTTACAGAGATATTCAGAAGGGGAAAGGTCGCTTGTTATTGTCTAAGAAAGTAGTTCGAATGGATGCCGGTGCCAGCGACAAGCCACAATTTTCATTGTCTGTTTTCATTATCTATGAGTACGAGTATCTAACGATTTAATTTATCTCAACTAAACTGTTATCCTGTGCGCTGTCCGCTTCATCTTCTTATACCTTCTGCATTCTCCTGCTTATTCTCTAGAGTCTAGACATTCATTCTTCTTCTTTGGTTATCAGAAATATAATAGATCTTATAAAAATAAATTTTCATCAGCTTGGTGATTTTGCAAAAGAAAGTAAAATTTCATTATTATTATTATTATCATTAATGAGCTGTATTAAAATAATTACAATAAATTATGTATCCTTTTTGCTGCAACTACTCTGAGGAAGAAGAAAAGCGCCGAAGAGGAAGAAACGAAGGAGAAGTGAGGTACTTCAAGCGGTCTCAATCATCAAGTATCATTAACTTCAAAAGCGAAAATACGAAAATTTTCAGCGCAAACGCCAAAATAATTATAATGCTTACTAAATGCCGGCTCGAGCAGCAGACAGACAGACAGACAGACACCTTCAAAGCTCATTGATGAATGGTAATCGAGATAGAAATCATAATACCGACAATAATGGTAATGACAATGGGGATGATGATGATGAGGATGATGATGATCCATGCTGAAGCTGATATTGATACCGCTAAAAACCAAATCCAAAATTTCTTTCTAACTTGCCACAATGAAGATTAAAATAATGCCAGCAGTGATGGCAATGATGATTATGAAAATCGGCGGCAGGATTAAATCAAGGACAATGGATTGAGTCTCGACTGAAGCGAGTGCTAGCGCTCGTTGTTGGAGGCGCAACCGCTGTCAGTTTTAATGAGAGTAAAGAGAAATCAAATCCTGGCTAAAAGGAGCAGGATGATAAAGAATCAGTCAGGCAGGTGGCTTCATCAAGGCGGCCTCTGTTGCCTCTGAGTTGTGGGCGTTGGTGTTGATGCTGCTTCAAATTCAAATCAAGCATAAACGCATAACGAGAACGTTATATTGAGAATAATGATTGTAGCAAAAACTGACTGACTGACTAAGAGAATGTCTAGCAGCAGGACGATGATATGCGTGGTGTGGAAAAAGAAGAAGAAGAAGAAGAAGAAGAAGAAGAAGAAGAAGAAGAACATAGCAGACATTACAGATGCTTATTATGGTTGAATTGCTGTCGAGGTGTTCAAATCGTTGAAAGCACCAGCAAAAACGGCTACAGCACGGCACGGCACGACACGGCACGTTGAGAGATTATGAAAGGAACTGAAAGGCAGCTTGAGTGTTTTCTCTCTTCCTTTTAATAGAAAATGTTGTGGTTTGCACATATCGTGATATATACATATAGAATACTTAACTCATTATATGGCTCCCTCGCGGCTTTTCAGCGCGGCTTTTCAATACGTTTTGGTCAATGCTATTTAACACTTTATACTCGTATGCTGCTGGCATACAAAAATCTTTGTATCCTAACTTTAATACATCAAAGTCGTAAAGACCTAAGTTGGATATACGTATTTTTGATTTTACGATACGCCTTACAACGGTGTTTTTTTTCCCAAAATACTTTGCGAAAAAGGTTACATTTTCGTGTGTATTTTCGACGATTTTAGGAAAGTCATAAAATCATTTTTCGACGATTTTAGGAAAGTCATAAAATCACGAAATCTATAAAAGGCAATTTAATGTTATAACAACAACAACAAAAAGGGGAGAAAAGCAACAACAGTTTTTTTAGCTTAAGCTTCTGAGCTTCTCTACTAAGCTATTTCAGTGTTAGCTTAACGTTACGCGGCGCTGCGTTGCGTTGCGTTGTCAGATTCGTTGATAAAATCGACAAATAATTTTGACGAAGTAAAGAAGCGTATTATGATGCTGATGATGATAAGCGAAATGTTGTTAATATCGCGCTGTTTTGAGGCGCAGAAAAAGAGGAGTGTGAAAAGTTTGCATAATGCTTATGATGGTGCTGATGGCGATGATGGTACAGTGATGATACAGTGATACTCTGAAAAGCCTTTATGAGCTGAGATTTATGTATGTTCGCGCTCAACTTTTCGCGCTGAAGCAACCTGCCTTCAGGTCACAAGATAAGCCATGTCTATCCATTCATCGCTTTTAAGAGTCTTAAAATATCGAGGCATGATAGTGATGATGATGATGACGATGCTTGAATTTTTCCGGCAACTGTCATTCATTCAACAAAAACAAAGTCACTTTGAAAGTGATTCAGTGATTTTAGGGCGAAAAAAATAGTTTTAAAAATAAGCTTAAGAGGCAAGCAGCAGCATCATGAGCTTATTAAAGATAAGTACAATCTCACGCTAATTTTTTTCGATTTAATAAAGCGTTACGATGACTGAAGTATTCGGTAAAAAAAAATGCTTTCGAAGACTTTCATTCAGCAAATGTTGAAGATTTTTTTGAACATTTTTTAAAAATTTCAGAATTTGAAAAAAAATTTTTTTTTTATTTTTAATTTTTTAATTTTTTTTATTTTTTTTATTTTTTTTTTTTTTTAATTTTCAATTTTTAATATTTTTAATTTTTCTTAATTTTTTTTTTTTAACGCTGCAGTAATTAATTAAAGAAAAGGTCGAAAAAATAACATTTTTAAAAATTTTAAATTTTTTTTTTTTTTTTAAATTTTTTAGTTATTTTTCTATTTGTTTTATTTTTTCTTAATTTTTAATTTTTTAAAAATTTTTTTAAAATTTTTTTAATTTTTTTTTAATTTTTTTTTTTAAATTTATAAAATCTAATAAATTTAGTTTCAGATATTGAGATAATATTCAGATGATTAATTACATGATATATAATAACATAATGATATGATTAGATGATATTGTGTGATAAGTATAGAAGAAGTTTCACTATAAATTGATTTGATACCATTCCATAATTTCTGAAAGCTGCTGGTAATGCAGGAAGAAAGTTTTCAAAAGTATTTACACTAGATTAATTCTCTTTATCATATGATAAAGACTCTACAGAAGTAAGGATGATATAAAGAGATGACTATCAAAGATTTTCCGGTATTTACCTTGGCCTTAGTTCCTAGCTCCTTTAGTTCCTTTAGCTAAAATATGTTTTAGCGCATTCCGATTGAGTGGTTTAGCATTAAGGGCTTGCAGGATACTCATTTTATACTGAAAACTTATGGTTATTGTTTGCTGGAGACAAACAAATACACAGTCGTAAAGAGCTGAAGGCAAATATCGTACTTCATAAGTTATAATATTCCATAAGTTTTAACATATAGAATAAAATCATGCCGAAAACCGCAACACGCACATGAACACGACACATGGATGTGCACACGCCGCCATAAAACCGCCAGACAGCAGAGACAAGAACCGAAATGAAAAACGGAGTAAAAACAATAAAACCCAAACCACACGGAATCAAATTCCGAACGGAAAGTGAAGATAGCCGCCAGCTGGAATGAATTAGCCGCGAATGCGGAACGATACGGAACGTACGGTAAGGTAAGGTAAGGTACACTGTTCTGGGTATACAGGTGATGCCAACGGGCAGGCCCGGCAGGTCGCTGGAAAGGCGGTTCAGCGGACGGACAGACAGCAAGCGAAGGATATGTGCAACGCACGCACAAAAGTTTTCCAATTAAAAACTTTTCAACAACTATAGAGGATACGGCCGGCCTCTCGCCCAACGCCGCTCTCCTGCCGCCCACAATTAAGCGACTACTACTGACCACACTGTACCATCGGAATTCCACGCTATTCCACGGACCACTGCATGCCATTCGCTCGCATTGAGGCGGAAATACGTACGCTCCGATGAGAATGTGTTCGGAAAATTAAATGCTGCAGTCACTGAAGCGAATTCCGATTTAAGTACGAATAAGATCGAATGAATACAGAGTACACAGATTATACCGATTAAATACAAAGCGTGTGTGTGTGAGAGAGGGTTGGCTAGAGTGTGACAATTTACCACGGAGTAATAAAATAAATAAATAATTTTTTTTTTGGCTGCCAAAAGAAAAAAAAGAAAGCCATAAAGGTGACAGCTCCAAGCTGATGCCGTTGTAGCTGCAAATGGATGCGGTAACCCACATGTCAGCATTTTCGTCTACGTAATGTTCGTTTCATGTGTGTGTGTGTGTGTGTGTGTGAGACGGAGTATGAGCCCCTCTGTTTTTCCTCTGTCTTTCTCTCTTCTACTCTCATATTGTACTCGTACAGTCGGTGGCAGCTCTATCGACTATCATTAACGTCAAGAAGAATGGAAAACGGTAAGACGGTATAAAAATGGCAAAATCGATGTCGAATGACATTCGAATGGTGCCATTTATCAATCGATTTCAGCCATTCATTGAAAGCCAACCGATCCGAGTAACTGTAATCAAGTTGAGCGAAAATGTAAAAATAAGTACAGAAAATACCAAAAAAAAAAAAAAAACAAAAAGGAAAAAATAGAGAAACAATTCAAGTCAAGGCTCGACTGCCGTGTCATTCCCATTTTTGCACTTTTGTTCCAATTTTTGCAATTTTGTTTCCATTTTTGCACTTTTGTTTCCATTTTTGCACTTTTCTTTAAATTTTTGCACTTTTGTTTCCATTTTTGCACTTTTGTTTCCATTTTTGCACTTTTGCTTCCAGTTTTGCACTTTTATTTCCATTTTTGCACTTTTGCTTCCATTTTTTGCACTTTTGTTTCCATTTTTTGCACTTTTGTTCCAATTTTTGCACTTTTGTTTCCATTTGTCCTACTCGTGCACTAAAATAACGTAGTTTCTCAATACCGATGATTATGATGGTGATGGTAGTAATGATGTTGAGGGCCCTTCCTTACGTTACTCGAGGAATGAATGAATGAGTCTTTGGTGAGGAGACCCAACACGCCCTTTTGCCAAGATTGCTCGCTCGTCTACAGTTGACAAATGGAAAGCATATGTATGTCCGTCTTTCTGTCTGTACCTGTACCGTGTGTAGACATCAGGAACAGTCTAACCAGACTTCCCTTCCTTCTCCTCCCTTTCCCTTAGGACGAATTTATCAGTTCTGGTAATTCGGTATGTCGTTCTGTCTATCTTTTCCGGTTCCTGTACTTTTTTAGTAGTCTGTTTGTACCTACCTACTATATCCATTAGTTTGCCGTGTAGCAACATCATTATCGTCATCATCATCATCATCATCATCATCACACAACCTGAACGATGCTTACTACTGACTAAATGACATTTCATAAGTAATACTATTGAGTGGAGACGTCGTGTAAATGACACATGAACGAAGTCCTTGACATTAATTAAATGACATGTGTCGGTGTGAGTGTGTGTGTGCGTGTGTGTAGGCTGGTGTTTATGTGGGTGTTTAAGGGTGTGTGAGTGTGTGTGTGTGTGTTTGGGCTTTAATACTTAACCATATAAAATATCGTAATATTGTTGTCGTAACACGCAAAAAGGGCAGACAAAACAAGTGTCCTCTTCTTCTTCTATTGAGTAGAAGCTTTTACATAATTTGAAGGCGTAAATTTGTCGCTTTGAATGACACTTAAATTAACAAGAAACACAAATTTCACAAATCGATGGATTTTCAAGAATGTATTAAATCCCAATAAAATTGTATAAAATCACAATCATTCGGCGACAAAAGCGAGATAAGGACACAACAATGGATAAGGATACAACAATGTTAACAAAATATTGTACATGCTCGTATTCGTCAGACTGACTTTTCCAGATTCTATTAATAATTCAATGAATATTTGATTAAATCAGCGGAAATTGATAGATCTGTCAAAATAAAAGGTATATTTATTGTATTGTACGTAACATATTAATTGAATAGGGTTTTCCAATAGGGACGGGTCGATGTTGACAGTCTGTGGCGGCCATATTGTTTTAGCGGCGTCTGTCAAATCTGTTGTTTATAACTCAGTCAATTATGCCAAATCAAGTCCATGGCAAGTTACACGATTGGGTAGCATGTCCAAATGATAAAGACGATGACAACAACATCGACCCATCCCTATTGGAAACCCTATAATTGATTTGCGAAAGGGTGAATTGGATTTGTAAAAGAGTGAATTTGATTTGAAAAATGGTGAATTGATGTGCAAAAGGATGAATTTGATTTGCAAAAGAGTGAATTTGATTTGCAAAAGGGTGAATTTGGTTTGCAAAAGGGTGAATTTGATGTGCAAAAGGATGAATTTGATTTGCAAAAGGGTGAATTTGGTTTGCAAAAGGGTGAATTTGATTTGAGAAACGGTGAATTTGATTTGCAAATGAATTAATTAGGTTTGCAAAAGGGTGAATTTGATTTGCAAAAGAGTGATTTTTTTTTGCAATACGATGAAATTGATTTGAAAAGGGGCGAATTTTATTTGAAAAAGGTTAAATTCAATTTGCAAAAGGTGAGTTTGATTTGCAAAAGGATGAATTTAATTTGCAAAAGGATGAATTTAATTTGCAAAAAGGTGAATTTGATTTGCAAAAGGTGAATTTTATTTGAAAAAGGGTGAATTTCCTTTGCAAAAGGGAATCATTTGATTTGCAAAAGGTGAATTTGATTTGCAAGAAGCTGAATTGAAGCTGAATTCCTTGTAGTCACAATTTTATCATGATCAAAAGCTAAGAAAACAATAGTGTTAACGTCGACTTCAAAGTCGCTGAAAGGTGACGCCCATTTTATAATCACCGACAGAAGTAAACGTACTAAACGGACCGTATAGTTTTGTAGTTTAACCACATTTTGTAGTTTAACTAATATTATACCGACATTTTTTTCTTAATCGATTGTAACAATTTATTTTTACTAACATACAAATAGAGTTATTAAGTATTGAAAAGAGCAAAAAAAAAGCACAAAAAGAAACAAGAAATAACAGCTTGACACACGTGTTGAGACGACACGTAGAATTAGAGAACTTTTTGATGACAAGCATCAAAATTGAAACAAATTTCAAGTGACAGATAAGCGAAGATAAACAGAGCTTGAAATTCGACACAGAACATTTACTGTCAATTTCAAAAGCACACAAAGAACTGACAAACAGACACGTACATATATACATACATACAGTTGAGTCATTCACACCACGACGTTATACAGCAACGCGTCTGTTTTAGAACATGAAATTGAATACAGGCATCATGAAGAGAGCTGAGGATGCAGGATATAAGTCTTTACAGTAACAAATAACTGTCACTTAAGATTTTAAAGTGGTATCGGCGCCTGCAGATGTGGATGCGGTTAAAAATGCGGCGAGGTGAGAAACGAAAAGGAGAGAAAAGAAAAGGCTGAGTACTTTATGGAGTTCCGCTCGAAGGAAGAGCGGCGTGTGCGGAAAGACGTCGAAAAAGCACAAACGCATGACAATCTGAGGATTAGCCATGGGAAGGATATTACGTCAGAAGCATTTCAGCAAAACCATTTCTTAAGAAAAATAAATGATCAAAATGGCACAATCCAAAGAAAAGATTTGGAAATAAGTCAAGCGCAGGATATATAGGATGAAAAAGGAGTGAAGAAAGAAAAAACAAACAGACACACAGATTGGATGAGGGTAAAAAACAACAAAAGCTTAAGACTCAAGGAGGCCATGACTAATGGAATGACGAACTGGATGAAAGGACTAACTGAAATAAACGACAAGCGACTAACAAACGAAACCAACTGAAGATGGCAAGAAGGAAGGACCAGTGGCCGCCTGGCTGACTCGCTGGTAGCATAATCCTTTACGGATGTGTGCAGCGTCCAAATGCGTGCCACAAATAAACCCACACAAATTACACTTAACCAAGTGTTTATATATGTACGTACGTACCAATTTTAAACGGAAGTCTGCTCAGAAAAGGAATCAGGATATAACCCAAGCAGACGACAGCATTCCTGTCAGCAGACAGGAAGAGAAATCATGTCGTGGCGTGTTCTGGTGTTCCCTGCCCAGAGATTCCTCAACATCCTCAAAAAAACCAGACCAACAAAGCAAGAAACCAAGAAAGGAAAAAAATAGGAAGGAAAGAAAATAGGAAAGAACCGGCACTTAAGTGACCACACAATTTAAGCTAAGACTTACAACAACAACAACAACAACAACAGCAATAACAACAACAACAACAACAGCAATAACAACAAAAAAAAAAGTGTCAAGTGAAAATAAACAGCATCGTGCCAGAGACATTTTTTGTTGTGCAAAGAACCACAACACACAACATTTTTTTCGAAGACCTAAGACACTTTTTTGAGGTAAGAAGCATCGGGATGAGTTGAGTTTGACGAGGTAGAGCGGAAAAAGGATTTTGAGATATCCTGCCAAAAGAAACTTAAGCTTGAGTGACCTTTCAGAAGCTGCCTCATGCGTGCTTGTCTTTCAAGCAGCAGAAAACCCAATTTTATAGTGTCCAAGAAATATAACCTGCAACAACACATATTACTCCAACGTTGCTGTGAGCAACAACAACAACAACACAATTTCTTAATATCATAAATCATTGTGGCGGCAAGAAAAACGTTGTCACAATAAATAAATTTGTAAATTCGGAAGACAGAACAGAAGAGAACCGAACCGAACAGAACGCAAATCAAACAAAATTCTCGGACCAAAGAAAAGAACAAGCATCAGGAGTAGAACCCCGCAGGGTTGCAAACTTGTAGCAAACAAATAGACGATTTGTTTGATTCAAGAAATTGAACGCACCTCTCAAATCAAACGTAAACTTCGAGAGCTTCGAAAACTCTTGAGGGCTAAACTGGTGCAGACCATCGAATGGCATCGATTAGAATGAAATAGTCCGGTCCGGTCCGCTCCGCTCCGATGGTTAGTTTGGTATACAAAGGAACGTATGATGCTCACATGCGATTGCCGAAGGATTCGTCAGAAGGGCGGCTCTACCTATCTCTGTAAGTCATCAGACGGCCGTCAACAAGCCACAATTTCAAAACTAAACAAATACCAAATGAAAACAGCTTTTATGCAGTTATGGGCCAAAAGCAAATTGAAGAAATCTTCAATCAATATGGAGCGTGAAGAGAAAGGCAGAAAGAAAGAAAGATTCGACTGCTGTGACGGCCAAATGACCCTTAAGACGTTATGACAGGGGGCGTAGAGGGGTGCAGCGGGGTGAGGGGGTTAACGCTACAACTTGTAGTTAAAATACTGTGTGTACTCAATCGTTACTAAACAATTTTAAAAACCATTTTCACAAGAAACGAGCAGTCCGTCTTCGTCTGCGCCTTCAGACTCAAAGCTAAAGATTATTGAAGCAAAATATCCTTGTAGGCAAATACAGAACCCTGACAATACACAGGAGAAAACAACAACAACAACAACCATCGACAACAGCAACGAAATGGACTGGACTGACGTAATCGAGACATAACATAAAAGGACAGGAAATAGCAAGTTTCGATGATGATAAAAGAGGCTAAGACAAGACAAAACAAGGCAAGACAGGACGACAAGGCAAGACACACATTGGTCAGCAGCAGCAGCAGCAGCAGCAGAAAGAGAAGAAGACGTACCAAAGTACTAAAGAAGTCAGCAGGATGTAGTGAAAAATAAATTGACCATTACATGAGGACAAATAAACAACAGCGGCGGCAACACAACACGAACAACAATAATACAAAGCAGCTTCATAGAAGAAGAAGAAGAAGAATTAAACAGTGAAGACAGTAAAGTCCAAAGGAATCCAGTACCAGTAACACTTACCACCGTCATCGTCAGCATCAGCATCAGCGCCAAGCAGTTACAAAAGAAATTGGATGCTTGAAGAGAGTGGCCGAGTATAAAAAGGAAGAAAAGAAAAGAGGGGCAGAGAAGAAAGAGACTACTTAACATCAAAACGTTTTGAAATCATTACAAAATAAAAAGAGCTTGAAGTAGACGAAGTTAAATAAAGCTAAAGCAACTTGAATGAAGTGGCGGCATCGGCATCGGCATCGGCATCGGTGGCGGCTTCGACTTGGGCTGGCAAATGGAATTGAGACTTGCCACCTGAGGAAGGGCCTGTGATGCCAGCAAGTCCCACAAAGCAGTAGCGGTGACGGTGACAGTGGTGGAGGGCGCTCTGGGATGTATGTATATAGAAAATGTGGCAACGTAATTGAGCACAAAGTTGGCAAACAAATTGCAAAGGAAGCAAGAAGCTCAAGAAGGGGCAGTCCGGAAGCCGAGAAGGAAAGACGGGCGAAAAGAGAAGAGAGAAAACGGAACAAACGAATGGAATGCAACGAAATGGGGTAGGCTGACAGGTGACTGACTGACTGACTGACTGACTGACGGACTGTCTATAGAACGAGGTTATACGCTAGTACAGCTAGGTTTAAATGACTATATCTTAAATTAAAATCATTTCATACGGCACAGTGCATTCAGGATGAGATGGCGAGATGTCGACTGAGCCGCGTGCCTGCCTGAAGTAGATGAAAAACGGGACGAAAAAGTGGAACAAAAGAGAATTGTGTAACTTAGGGAGGATTGTGTGCGTATGAAACTATGTGTAAAAAACCGAAAGGATAGTGGGCAGTAGTACTAGTAGTAGTGGCAGGAGGAAGATGGTATACGTATATACTCTTTCAACACCTGAGAAAAAGGTACCCATAAAAAGCTATACTCTTACATATTTTATAATAAACACTCAAGAAAATGTTGAGAATTTATCATTTTTTTAAGGTAATTTTTTTATGCAGGATTTTTAATTTAATACAATAATAGATACCATTGAAATTTTAATGTTTGTTGAAAATAGAGAAACATACTAAAAAAAATTTAATATTATATTTTTGTTTTCCTAGGCCTTATAAAGGCCTTATTCGTAAAAAAATCTAAATTTTTTAAAAGATATATAGGATGCGCCATCTTTTATGTCGGTATCTACGACTATTTGGGCGTATTCCAAGCGACTTGGATGGTCGGTTGGTCGGTCTGTCGGCAATATTCTTTGAGTCAATTGCACTTAATACGGAAACAAATGCAAATCATCCTTCGAAATGCGCCGCAAGGTGGCTCTACTGACGCCAAAATGCTAAGCGCGGTGACGATACGTCGTTTCTCGGCAACCGCTCTCTCGCAACGCTCATTCCAGTTCATGATGATCTCTCAGCTGATGATCTCTCACTGTTCCGTGCTCAACAAAATTTGACAGCAAACGACGTATAGTGTTTCAAAAGACGATGCTTCTTGGCCACGATATTTTCGAAGATACATATGCACGACTATTTTCAATGTACAGCATCACTATTTCGGCGCTTTGTTTCGGTGTGAAGCGATTTATGATTAAAATGTTGTACTGAACTGAAGTTTCAAAGACATGTCAAACTGAAGTCAATCGGTTGATATATGTTATTCACTGTTTACATATCGACATAAAAGATGGCGCAACCGTTACGTGTACAATACTTATATTGCACATAATTTAATTAAGTGGTGCCTTCTTTGCTTGCGGTGATTATACTAAAGATGCTTTTCGACAATACCTTTTGCCTAAATACAAATTACTTCTGAAATTGACCGCAAAAACCACAAGACTAAAATATAGTACAGTGAGTTTACTATATTTAAGGTCCTCCAAATAGGTTTTTAATGGAGAAGGTAGCCCTTTCGAACATTTTATTATCCTCATGCACGTAATCGGCTACGTCAATAATAGTCTTTTTGTGTGCCAGAGTATATTTTATACCCTTTTATCTTTTATGTTATCAAAGAGAGAATACTCTTTGTTCTATATTTTTTCTTTATCCGCTTTTTTTAATGAAATGTAATTTAATATAGTACGTACTTAATATAATTTTTAAAATAACATATTATTTTAGTGGTGGATTTTCTGCGTCATACAATCTCGAATGTTTTGCTTCATTTGACTTAAGTTACTCAAGGCACAAACCAGGGGCGTATTTAGGGGGCAGGTCCACGGATCTCTCACCCCTTCCCACCTGACAGAATAAATGGAAAGGAAAAATTCAGGGTTTCTTAAAACAATTTTCCAATTTTAAATTTTTGATCTTCAACCTTTTAATTTTGCGAACATGTAAAATTTCTTCAATTGAAATGATTTCGGGGAGCGCACCTCTTCCCCCCAAGGAATTTGGATCCCCACCAAATACAAAAGCTATATACGCCACTGACACAGACGATATTATAAGCTTGTATAAAGGATAAAAACGCCAGGAAAAGTGAAGGGAGGGGGTTAAATACATAAACAAATTCCACTAAATAAAAGGAGATGCAACGCGAAAAGGAATAAAAAAGTGAAAGTCAATTCGAAAAAAGCAAAGAAATTTAAGGTAATAGAAAAGTCGTAAATCGGGGGGAGACCAACCAAAGCAAACACAAACGCAAACACAAACGCAGAGTATAAAAACAAAAGGAAAAAAAATAAATAACAAATGGCTCCACAAGATGGATGGAATACAAAAATAACAAGTGATAGACACGGTCGTTGATGGGGGTCGGGGCGATGGTGGTGGTGGTTTTAAGTGAGGATTTTTAAGGTACTCTACACTCAGCGAGAGAGACAGTCTCAATCTTAAAATTGTTAAAGCAGAATAAAAGTTCATATCATTTTTAAAACAACTTATTTGTAAAAAAAAAATTAGTTTTAGGCAGAAAAAATAAGCCTTTTGAATAAGAAAATGTTGTGTAACCGAAGAAAATGTGGAACAATTAATCAGATCGGATCAGATCATTTAAGAAAACAAAAAAAAAAAATTAAAAAGAAATTAAAAAAAAATTAAGAAAAAAAAATTTAAAAAAAAAATAAAAAAATTTAATAAAGCTATCTAAAAAAACTACAATAAATTAAGCCTCAACCTTGAGACCGTCATGACATGTGTAGCGTATCATACCGTTACCATACACAAAACAACAAAATTTGCCTTCCTTTTTTTTTGGGTTTCCTTCACTTCATGACTGAATAGTGTTTAAAAGAGGCCAATAAAACAGAATTTGAAATGAGCCAGATTTTAATATGCAAGAAGGGAATACGTTTTGGTTTTCATGACAATACCTACCGACTTACGACCGTATCGTAAGTAATGTAATGAAAATTGAGAAACCAATTGTTTTGTTGTTCTGTTGCTTTAGGAGTATTTTGTTGTTTTTGTTGTTTTTTTGGGGCTGGTGTAATTTAAATATGAAAACACTTTTCAGATTAAGTGATAAATTCTTTAGCAACTTGATCTTTTGTATTTGTTTATATCCTTTGAGATAGACAGCAGTATACGTTTCTAATAAAGTGAGGGATCGGTAGAGCATTTTGTCCGGTTTTAAGAGACTTTAATGCTCTTAGAGACTTTCAATTTCATTCAACATCTTTCATTCATTCATCTTTCATTCATCTTAGCTCAGAACAAGTACCACAAAAATTACGAAGGAATTACCTCTAGCAAAGTAACGTCAGAAATTTCATATTCTTAAAATTTTCATAACGCTATAAAATATGAAACCAATTTAATTTTAGGATTTTGTTAAAGTGAATGCACCATTATCACTTTTCTTTTAACCATTTAAATTTTACGAGTATGTCCTGCTAAAGTGACTTCACTAATTTAATTCAAACTTAACTAATGAAAATCCCAAAGTATCCGCATAATTCCCTTAGAGTAAAAAAAAACACAACAACAACAACAACAATACTCTGAAGTGTTGGCAAGACTTCGGGCTATCTCTGGCCATAACGATGGCGCGCACATACACTTTTCTGTAATGAAATGAAGTATGAAAAGGAAAAAAAGGGAGGAAAAAGAGAAAGAAATTTAACACATTTTTTTCAGATTTACTTATTGTACCCTATGTGGGTCTGTGTGTGTTTGTGTGTGTGTATGTTTGCGGTTATTGCCTTTTTCTCTTCTCAATTTATAATAACTAAAAATTCTGAATTCATTCAAGTGTTGGCACGTTTCACATTGACTTCATAAGAAGCTTGCTTGCTCAATGCAAGGATTTGGCCATTTAGAAGCTATAGCACGTCAGGGTCGGTCGGTCGGTTGGTCGGTCCACTTACGTTGGCAGAATTGGTCTAGTCATTCTTGTGATCCTCGTTCGATGAAAAGTGAAGTCCGTTGGAGTGGAAAATGTTTTAGGATAATATATTATGTATAGAAAATTGTCCGTCTGTCCATCGCCAACGGTTGACAACAGCATGGACAAAGACCGAAAAGAAAATATGTACAATAATATCATAAGGTCCACCTGAGTCAATGTCCATTGAGCTACTTAACAATTTCATATCAAATATTGCTTTGTGTAATTTTATTGCAAAATTTCAGAGAATACACTTTATTTAGCCATGACTTTGCGGTTGTGGCGACTGTCCGGGTTTGGGTTCGGTTTCGGGTTTGGGTTTGGGTCTGGGTCCTTTTCCTTTTGAGGGTCGTTAAGAATGGTTTGAGTCGAGAACGGTTCGAAGCTTAAGTATAACAAACGCAGGTGCATTCCATAATACAATACTTGGCAGCATACTTTCAGGAGCGAGAGAGAGGCCAAAAGTACCCAACAACACTCGGTTAAAAGACGATGAAATCATTATGAAACCTCGCAGAGTAAACAAATGCATTGAGTGTCGCAAGAAATAAGAAATAAGAAAAAGTAAAGAATACAAAATTAATGAAAACAAAATAAAGGAAGACGCCAGATGCCAGAGTAAGAGTTGGAAGAAAAAAAGGGCTAACAAGACCAAGCTAAAAGAAGGAAGAAAAGCGGGAGTAAAAAAAACAAAAAAAAAATTGAAAAAAGCCACTAGAAAATGAAAATGGCATCTTCTTCTTCTTCTTACTTAAGAACTATGAAATAATATGAAGAATAAGAGAGAAGATGAAGAAAAATCAAACACAGAATCGTCCTCGTTCTAGATGAGGACTTTCTTTGCGAAATCACTTCAGCAGAAGAATATTATTTTTCAGTGAGTTCGGAAAACAAACAACATTTAATACGAAAAGCGGTAAAAGTGAGCTGGTAAAAGTTGGAAAAAGCTTTTCTTTTACTGCGTTTGCTGGTGCTGTTTTCTTAATAGTTATCAATTTCGCCAAACAGTAAGAAGTTAAACAGAGGAATTAGGAGGAAGTAGAGGAATTAGGGAAGGCCCGTCGAGCGGGGAGACGTCAGTTCTTTTTGGTCTTTGTGGCCACTTGAACAAAAGGGGAATAAACTTCGTTAAAACGTTGTGGTACTCAACACTTGAACTCCTCTTTCGACCCTTGCGATTATACTTCGTTTGAAAATTAAAGTAAATTTTAACATTTTAAATTGTATTCTAACAAATACAGAGTGCGCCATCTTTTATGTCGGTATGTGACGGTAGGGCCGTATTTAAAGCGACGTCTTCTCGACGTGTTCTCGTCTTCTAATATTTGTTGCCTAATTTTAGGTGTTAAAATTGTTGATTGAAGCGCTTTAAAATTCTGATTTTTTAATCTATAATCAATTATATAGACCTCTTTTTAACATATTTTAAGCACTTTTTTCAAAAAAATATAGAAAAATAAAATATGATAAATAATATTTTCTACACATTTTCAAGCTTAATTAAACTTGTTCATATTTCACCAACAATCTTGTATGGCAGTATATTTTTTTTTTTTTCATTAGACCAGAAGTGTGTCTTCTTTTTCCTATTTTTAGTTCGTTAATCTTCTACGTTCTCTGTACACTGACTTACTCACACACACACATACATACGCCACAACCACACAAACTTACTAATCCACAATGGGTGGTAAGTATATCCTTCTTGCCGCCATTTTACGGGGTTGAGCATGTAAGGAGTTCGTTATAAGGCAAGCCTGAGCAGAGTTAATGTTTCGGTGAGCGTGTGCACGTTGCAGTGTTTGCTGCAAGTGTTCATTTGAGAACTCTTTTCTTCTTCTTTTTCTTTTTTTTTTTTACTTCCTATTATTCTTATTCTTTTTTATTCCTTCTCTCTAGGAAGTGTACCTTCGGAAGTGGCTGGAGCCATGAATGTGCAGGGCTGGGCCCGCTGCACTAATAATACGGTTTCATAAGGTTTTCTCGTTTTTCATACACGATTATACAGCATGCAGGTATGTATCGTATATCCTTATGCTTCATCTACTTCTTTACTCGCTGAGCTCTTTCTTTCCTTCCTTTACTCTGCCTCGTTCTCTTTTTATCAATTTCGTTCTCTCTGTACTGGCACAAACAATACTGGTATATATTGCACCATATTCTATTTGTTGATAGAGAAGAAAGAACCTTCTTCTTCTTCTTTACTCGCATGCATCAACATCAAGTGCAAAATAATATTGTTGGCTTATTTTTTTCCGCAGTTTTTCTCCACCCTCAAAAAACAGCCGAAGGTTAAAGAAAACGGATAAAATGTTCTGAATGAGAGAAGAAGAACAGAAAAAGAAGTTTGAAATGAAAGAAAAAATGGTGTAGCAAAAAAAAAAACAACGAGAAAAACTGGCACACAAACAAAATTGTGTATACAGTTTTCGTTTTACGGTAGCTGCAGGATATTCTGAAATTTTATCTCTTAACACTTTATGTTTTCAATATATTTTTTGTCAATATCGATTGTCAATATCTTAGAGCAGAAAATGGGAAAAAAACTGTACTTTAATATTTCATGAAATGATAAAACAAATGTTTCAAAAATCCATTCGGTTTCGTATAGAAGGCTATAACTAACCTACTCGTAAAATTGAACAAAACAGAACAAAACGAATTACGTACATCAAAATGAATTACAATAAGAAGCGTCTAACGGAACAACTCGATAAAGTGTAAAAGATTATATTGTACATATATTCCAATAATTCTATTTAACAATTTTGAAGAAATTTAAGAACAGACTGGTTGGTATTCATTCAAAAAAATAACGATTTAAAAAAGATCACATAAATAAGTATATGTAGAGCGAAACTATGACGCTGGTATGAATATCTTGCATGGATCGGTCCAAAGATTAGAAATCGAAGTAATGTAAAATATGCTACACCGAAGGCCTCCAAAACTATCGTTATAACAACCTATACCGATGAGCTTGTGCACTGTGTAATATTTTTTTTTTTGTTTTTTAAATTGTTTCTTCTTTATTCTTAATGAAAGATATAGAATATACTACTTTAAAAGGAATTTAGGTAAGCTTAAAAATTTATCTTTGTTAATTTTTTTAATAAATGCATACTTTTAGGGCGTTTGTTTATTAACCATACTCTAAAATTGTAGGTATTTTGTATTACAATTCGAGTATTCTTAATGAATTCTTAAGAATATTTAATGAAAAAACGTTTTCGTTCTTTATTTCAGTTTAAAATATTGCATATTTTTTTTACAATTTTCGAATAAATAGTATTGAAGCGACAGCGAAACTTAGGTTTTTCGTTATAACTCTAAAATGTTGCATATTTTTAGGGAGCTTTTAATGAATCCATGCGCAAGTTTACTCTAAATATTTATATATTTAGATTTTTAAAAAAAAACAATTTCTTTTTCGTGTCCTTCACTCGAAAGTGTTGCATATTTTTTGGTAGTTTAACTGTATTTAAATTTTGCTGCATTTGATAAATAAAATTCTATTTTTTAGAGAGATTCCAGAAGAAAACAAGCTATTATTTAATCTTCTTCTAACATATATCAAATGAAATTATGTCGATTTTCCTCAGTGTATTCAGAGTTTTCTCCTATGTTCCTTTATCTATATCTATAGTGAATTTTTTGCAATTGCGCAAAAATTGCGCACATGATAGAGATAAGTTGAAGACAACAATGTTTTCTGTCTTACCCATTCGTTTGCTTGTAAGCGTATATGTTTTCTCTTTCAAGTACAATCAATATACACGTTGTTTAACTCCCAGAGACTTTTGTCACATTTTTCTTGTTGCGTTTTTCTTGTTGCATTTTTCTTATTGTAGTAAAAAAGTATTCTAACACGTGAGAAATGTTCACGTTCAGGAACATGTATGTATATACTACGTATAGAACCAAGTCTTCAAGTGTTAAAAAAGAAAAATGTTATTGCTATTTGTTAGTTTAGTAGTAGTTTTTGTGTTGTTGCAGCAGTTTGTGCCTGAACAACATAAGAAACATGAAATTCGTTTTCTATCTCACAGTGTGAAACTCTTGATAATAGAAAGATGGCAGCGTTGATAAGAGAAAAGGATGGAAAATAAAGAAAACGCATACTATCATCAACTTGAGGAAGAGACAGAGCATGAACGGTAAGAAAATAAACAGGAGAACAGAATTGATGAACAGCGCAAGAGAGCATGATTCTTTCTCGTCCTGGCAACTCTTGCAACTACGATGATAGTGATGATGATGATGATGATGATGGTGAGTACGATAGTGATTGTCGAGGGGGTATTTCTTTTCAACATCACCTCTTCCTCCTACATCCATGCATCCTTCGTTGGGGTCTATTCTGCAATTTAAACTGTTCCTCTTTAAATGAAAATGCAACGTATTTTCTTATTCAATGCATTTCTGCTGCCTCTCGTTTTTTTCTTCTTCACTGTAGTTGTATACTTTTGGGAGTTTCCTGTTCGCACACACACACACACACACACACCCTCCCACCCATCCACCCACTAACACACAGAGCCACACTCAACCCGAATATCTTTCTCTATATATTGTATGTATGTTTGTATGCATGTATATTGCATGCTTTATAATGCATGTTGCCAAGTTTTGTGCTGCCAACAAGCTTGCAAGTGTGCGCTTCTATGTATTGGTGTATGTACCGGTACATATACATTGACATCTGGGCATCTGTGTCTGTTTAGCTTGTGTTAGCTTTTCGTGCGTGTTTTTACACTGATATGAACAAATCTGGGTTGGAACCACAAAGAATACAAAATGAAGTCTCGTTAAATTTGCTTCGAGTGCAATTTAAAAGAAAATCAAGAAGAAGAAGAAGAAGAGGAATAGGAGGTAATAGCAGCGACAGTAGATGCAGGAACGGAAAGTGTGGTGAAGTAAATGCAGCTTTGAATTATTTAAAGCTGGAAATTGTAGATTATTTTTAAGACGATAAATGCAGATCCATCGAAATATGATGCAGAAGCAGGTTTTTGCTGAAGAATTTCATTTCTAAATGCTGACAGGATTATTGGAGATATTTTTGTGAAAATATTTTTAAATTTATGAAGTGAAAGCATTTACAGGATTATAAGGATTTTAATAGACTCATTTGGTTTTATTGCAGTCATTGGTTTTTGGAAAGTTTAAGGTATAAAAATCAAATAAACTTAAATAAAAAAGCAAACAATAAATAAAATAATGTCAAATAAAAAAAAATTTTAAAAATGTAATGAATTAAAATTAATAAAATATAATAAAAGAATTAATAAATAACACAAATAAAATAAAATATAAAAAATAAAATAAACTAAAAAAAAGTATAAAATATAACAAATATAACAAATAAAACAAAAATAAAATGAAATGAACAAAATAAAATAAAACCAAAACTAAATAAACGAAATAAATAAAACAAAACAGGATAAAATAAAATAAAATAAAATAAAATAAAATAAAATAAAAATAAAATAAAATAAAATTAAATAAAATAAAATAAAATAAAATAAAATAAAATAAAATAAAATAAAATGAAATAAAATAAAATAAAATAAAATAAAATAAAATAAAATAAAATAAAATAAAATAAAATAAAATAAAATAAAATAAAATAAAATAAAACAAAATAAAATAAAATAAAATAAAATAAAATAAAATAAAATAAAATAAAATAAAATAAAATAAAATAAAATAAAATAAAATAAAATAAAATAAAATAAAATAAAATAAAATAAAATAAAATAAAATAAAATAAAATAAAATAAAATAAAATAAAATAAAATAAAATAAAATAAAATAAAATAAAATAAAATAAAATAAAATAAAATAAAATAAAATAAAATAAAATAAAATAAAATAAAATAAAATAAAATAAAATAAAATAAAATAAAATAAAATAAAATAAAATAAAATAAAATAAAATAAAATAAAATAAAATAAAATAAAATAAAATAAAATAAAATTAAAATAAATTAAATTAAATTAAATGTAATGCAATGCAATGAAATTAAATGAAATCAAATAAAATATTGTGCAAAAAAATTGAATAAAAAAATTATAATTCAAATAAAACAAATAAAAAACATTAAATAAATACAAAATAAAATTATTTTGCAAAGCTTTCTTTTTCTGATTGTCAAACAGTTTTGAAAAAATCTGCTGACGGCCGGCTAACATTCACAATTTATTCACAGAACTAATTCAATATCAAAAGAGCATAATAATAAATTTATTATCCTTCGCCACTGATTTCTAAAATTTAATAATTGCAAATTAGACAACTTATAAAGGATGTACGAGTACACAAATCAAGAAATATCATACCACAAAATCATAAAATAAAACACGAAAAGTTGAAGAAAAGTTCATGAGAGAGAGAAATCAGTTCAAAACAAGCAGAAAAGTTATGTGCGTGTTGCAGTAAATGCTTTCTGCTCCCAAGAGTGCAAAAATTTCAAAATTTGATTATTGCCAGCAACTTAAACGCAACCGAAAGAAAGAAAGAAAGAAATGAACAAAATAATCAGTAATCAGTAGACGCGCGGCGATGATTGTGGCGAAGAGACAGCACAAGAAGAAAATGGGAAAGAAGGCGAAAAGGAGCACTTTGTTTAATTCACTTCTTTTGTGGATTTAGAAGACGGTTTGCGGATTTAGAAGAGAAGGAGGAAGCATCCATACAATAAGAAAACTCACCAAAGATGCAACCAATAAAATCTCCAGTCATCAAAATGTTGAGCGATGAAAAATTTTGGGTTTGTTTTGGTTTTTCTTCATATTTTGGCTTTTATTTATTTCCATTATGGTATGTCCATAAAGGCAGCTCAAAAGCAAGGAATCAAAATCGGGCATCGATGCAAGGAGCACAGTCAGACCAGTCA
Source organism: Conops quadrifasciatus (assembly GCA_949752815.1). Lineage (NCBI taxonomy): Eukaryota > Metazoa > Arthropoda > Insecta > Diptera > Conopidae > Conops > Conops quadrifasciatus. The sequence goes on along the minus strand of OX457078.1, from coordinate 13,552,619 downwards.
GACCAGGCCGTCAGACAGCAAGGATGGATGGATGCTGAAGGTTGGCTACCTGCGTATATTTCATTTCAAATTAGTTGCAAGAACTTTGCGTGAATTGTGTTGAAGGAAAGCATATCAACCATTTGCTCAATCAGACCAAAGAGGACCAAAGGTTGCGTTGGCGGCTGCTGCTGAACGGGTTGAATAGAGGAGAAAGGGATGGACGAAAGGGATGCGCTGGATGAATGGAGGAGAAAGTAATTTTCTTATTTTCCAAATGGAATAAAATGAGATTGAAAAACAGAAAACTAAACTGGGCAAAAAACTGGGTACTATCCCAAAGAAAAATTCATTTAAATCAAAAAAAAACAACAAAAAAACAACGAAAAAGTAGAAGAAAATGAGCAAAGAAAATAAGCAAAAATAATAACATCCAAAAGGTATAATGTATAATGCCAAGAATGCGCCAAAGAATGCAAACGATAAATAATGCATTGACAGTGAAGATTGTGGAAGAATGAAAACAGAAAAAAAACCACAATGGACCGGCGGAAGGGAGGGAAGGGAAGGGCTGTAGCTTCGAAAAAATCCAAGTCAGGGTCTTAGAAGACCATAGAGACCAGTCTGCAATAATGTAGCCTCATGAAAGAGCGTTGCAAAAGGGAGGAGGAAAGCAGGAAAGGGTACATTTTTGGCTTCCTCAACTTTATCCTACAAATACTTTAATGCTCTTTTTATAGACGACAGTATCTATGGCAAATTATTGTAGACGCTGAAATTGAGACTTGAGTTAAACGCAAACACAATACTCAAGAAAAAGGTGTGGCAAATGATTGTCTATCACAAAATTGGAATGAAAGCAAATACAAATCAAATTCCTTTTTAAACTTCTGTCATAAGAACTTTGACGCTTCGATTTCTTTCGATGCAATCAATATCGAAAAACTTTTCAAAGAAAACTAGAGACAAAACAAGAAAAAGGGACCAATCTTCTAAAGGACCAATCTCTCTCTTTTAAAAACATTTTTTGTAGTTGTTCCTTTTTTTATGACAGCAGTAATAGTTAATGATGATAATGCTGACGACAATGCTGGAAGAAGAATAAGTTTTCTGGAAATGTCAAGGTATCTTTTTACTTACTAAAGGTATACTAAATATCATGAAACTAATTAGCATTTTTCTTTACGCTTTTCGGCAGTAGCGGCGTAATTTAGCTTTCTTCCAATTTTGGCATTCTTTATAAATTATTATTACTACGATAAAATTCTGTTTTCTTTGTTGTGTTATTTTTTTTTTTTTTTGGTCTCCTTACTTTTGTTGTTATTGTTGTTTTTTTTTCTTGCGCTGTAAATCTATTCTATTCTAGAATATTAATAAAAAAAAAGCTTACCTTTTGTTAAGTTATTCCCTGATGCCGTCGTGGTCGATGTGAAAGATTCCGTCAGCGTCGTCGACAAGGACGGCGGCGATGATGATGACGATGGCGACGGTGCAGGCGATGAGGACGACGACGACGACGACGACGACGATGACACTGACAATGCGGCCGAGGAGGGCGATGGCGTTGGCGTTGGTGACGCCGTCGATGAGGCTGCTGCTGCTACTGCTAAAGATGATGCCGTTGACGACGGCGACGGCGACAACGATAACGACAACGACAACGACGGCGACGATGACGACAATGACGACGATAATAATGATAATGACGAGGACAATGCTTGTTGTGATGGCTGTACGTGCATCGTTGGCGACTCCAGCAAACGTTTCTGATGCAAACACGTCAGCGACGTCGCTTTGTGTGCGGTAAAAACATTTTCGTGCGTCGGCACTTTCAGCGGCATATTAGGAACCTGCAAGGAAGGAACAACAACAAAGGACAACAACAATAAATATCGGCAACAAAGAGCATATCAAATTAGTTACTATTATTGTCAATGTGAAAAGAAAAAGTTCAAAAAAAAAAAAACCAACAAAAAAAAGGGAAAAAACGGGAGGAAGAAGAGGAATAAATGAAATGAAATTTTTGCAGAAAATAATAAAAAAAAATAGGGCTAAATAAAAAGAGGTAGGATAGGATAGGATGGTAACTACTCTACTAATAATCAAAAGCAAAGGTACCGACACAAAAGAATTATAAAAAGGTATAAAATGGTACAATGATTAAAAAAGACGAAGGAATGACAATAAAGGTAATTGTGATAATATTGTAATAAAAAGGTTTGAAGATGAGGAAGAAGAAGTAGAAGAAGAAAAAGGAGAAAGTTATTATGAATTATACCTACTATACAACATGATTATGATGGAATAATGGCAAGATTTTTATTGCACAATTCTATTAGTTAAAAAAAAAGAAACAAAAAACGGGAGGAAAAAGAAAGGTAAGTGCTTTTAAGATTATATTGCATTAGACAGGACTAAAAGAAAAGAGCTTTTTCTTTTTTTTTGGCTTTCTTGCTGTCGTCGAGTATCGTAGAGACAATATGAATGGTTGTTGTTGTTATAACAATTTTTATTACATTTTTTTTTTAATTTTTTTTTAAGTTAAAACATTTTTATACGGTATATTTTAACAAGTCGAATTGCTTCGACTGAGCGTCCACGTCGTTAGGAATACGGCCAAATAGTCACATACCGACATAAAAGATGGCGCACCCTGTACGTCTTTGGGAGTATACATCACGTCATATACTGAGTGTTTTTTTGTGAGGGATTTTTTATGACTCGTTCATTACTAATAATTTTGAAAAGTTCAAAAAGATAAAACCTTTGGTTAAGGTTAGCTCTTTCTTTCGGTTAGACCCAAAAATGTATAACCTAAAATTTTTGCCAAGAAAATAAAAGAGAAATAAATCAGAGCAATAACACGATTGACACACGAATACACGATTCGAGGGGAAAAGTAAATAAAAAAAGTATTCCGATTCAATGGATGCATACGTTTTTTTTTTTGCGCATTAAAAAAAAAAAAGCGGGTGTGCATGCATTTTTCAAAGATTTTATCGGCAAGTGCAAAGGTCACACGTCACAAGATCTCATAAATCACGTACGGAAAACGTTACATGGCGTCACCGCGCTACTCTGTCGCCTTCTCCTACTGCTTCTGCTTCTTCTTTTTTCGTCTTCTTCTTCCTACGAAGCTATAGCGAATTAGGTTTAAAAAAAGGGCGAGAGGAAAAAAACTCTTTTCGGCACAACAGAGCACAAATAGAAAAGAAATCATCAACAAAGATTCAATTTTTTCTTCCCAATTTTTCTTACACTTTCCAACATTTCCGTCATCACGATTTTAACCGTGTTAGCGTTAGTCTGCGCCGAAGGTCAAAATGGTTGGTGAAGACAGAGAGAGAGAGAGTGACAGTCTAAAAGGGTTTAGACTGTGTTTTGTCTGAAAGGAATTTGGAAGTTGTTGTTGTTCGGTGATCGGCGCGGAGGAAGGCAACATGGCAAATCGTCGTTTCGGTGAATTGCCATGTTGTAACCGTGTAACACGTTGCAATATTGCCGCAATCAACAAACACAATCAACTATTTGATTATCAATTTCCGGCACAAAAGAGAATTTGGCGCAAAACCAAAACTCAGCCAGAATAACTTTAGTAAAAAAAAAAATATAGGTAATACGTTTAAGAGTCTACGTCGTTCAAGTCTGCCTTTTCAAACTCGGAGGCTGCAGCTTCGAAAAGCGCGCTCTCTTCGTTGTGTCATGTCACAGCAACAAACTTGATTGAACCTGACCAAATCTAACTCTCAACCAACAACAACAACAACAACAACAACAACCAACTAACTAACTAACAACAAAGTTTGACTTAACAGCGTCAAACGCCAACCGAGAACACGTTTAGAAGGCAGCCAACGCGCGCGAACAGATTGAAGAAACTTGAAAACTGTGTACTGTGCACATACTTTGAGCGGAGGTACGTGTACCATGCAATGGTTCGGAGGTCCAAAAGTTAACCTGATGGCGGTGGAAACCATGATGCTGATGTTGGTGTTGTTGTTGTTGCTGCTGCTGCTGCTGCTGTAAAGCTTAGATTCTTATCGAACCAACGGCAGTTCTCATTTATTCGCTTTCTCACTTGGAAACAAACATACACACACACACACACACACACACACATACACTAACACTCACTTTGGAGACCAGCTTACAATGTAATCTATTTGTGGCGCGAAATTTTGTGCATTTACTGCAAAAACTTGAGAATGTCAAATAGCGTTTAAATAACACTAAGAGAACGAAGACGGCAAGCGACAAAGCGGCCAACGACAAGCGACAGACTAACGCTTAGCTGGTTAGCAGACTGCCGCGTTGATTGTGCAAACTCGTGATTGAACAACACACACACACACACACACACACAATTGTTGGTTACTGAATTGTTAACTTGTTATGTTCTGTTGTTTTTGGGCAGTGAAAGGCTTTTTGCTGCTAAATGTCCAGAGTAACCAGAGTGCGCTTAAATAATTTATGGTCAATTAATGTATTTTTTTTTTGGCAAAAAAAAAATGAGAGGAACGAAAAAGTTGCTACATTTTATAAAATTTTTTGGATCATTATCTATGCTTATTTTGCTTACATTTTAATACACTCTTTAGATTAAGATAAAAGCTCAGACTTTCTAATACTCGTAAATCGTAATGTCTTTTAGAAAAAATCTGTTTTTTCTGTTTTAAGCCTTTTTTATATTTAATATCTCTTGAAAATGATTAATTCAATCGATTTACAAAATTGTAAATTGATTAATAGCATAATTGCCAAACCAAACTTCAAAAATTAGCTGCAAAATATAAAGCAGCACAAATGTTTCATTTCAGTCGAGTTCAGACATTTCGATATTGACGCATTTTCTGGCCTCATTTTATAATACTTTCAAAATAATATTAATCTCTTAATTGTCAAAGAGAATAAACAAATAATTCGCCTGAATTCATTACGTAAACCCTCATTCTCTCGCTCTCTCTCTCCGTCATTCTTGCCCCCTTCTTACGTATGTAGAGTAGCTCTATCGATTATTCAGAATATCAAGTTCAGATTATCAAAATTCTCCCTCGTTTCCGTTTTGTCTTCTCATTCATTTGCAGCTGTCTGTTGAAATTATTCACAGCAAATGAATATCAATGATATTGTGCAATTACAATGTAAATACGTAAGTAATTACGTTAAGAACCAGCCGTAATCAAGTGGCTTACGATGGATTCATTATTATTATTAATCGTTGTTTATGTTTATGGCTAAACTGTCATTACAAAATGTCAGATAGTTGAAGCGACATGTGGTCGTGAGGAATGTGCGTGTGCGATTGGAACGGTGTGTGGGTGAGTGTAGGTTGTACAAATTTATTATAGATGACTGTCATATTTGTATCATTATCTGAGTTTTTTAATTTGAATTGAATTTGCTGATTATTTAAAGTCTATCGACACTGACTGCAACCTCTCGATGCTGCAACAAAGTGAGCGAATACTGTCTGATGTCTCTACAGACAATATATAATGTCTAAAACCTTTGGACACTATATACAGATTTCTTTAAACTTTGGAACACTTGATAGAAGCGCCTTAGAACTTCCTAAATTAGAGACTGGAACAACCAGCGGCTTTCTAAACCTGTTTGGACACTGACTTAAGAACGAGAAAAGCTCCTAAAAACTGTCTAAAACAATTGGATACAGTTTAAAGACACTTATAAGCATTTGGACAATGTCTAAAGTCAACAGATATAGACAGGGGCATTGATGCTGCTACAGCAGAGACCTTCCAAAAAGGTCTAAGTCTTTGGACACTGTCTGGAGACAGCCTCTGTTTGTGAGAAGCCTCCAGTAACTGTCCAAAAATTTTGGACACCATCTAGAGATGGTTAGGAAGCCTCTGCACTCTTCACAACGACTTGGAATACTGTCTCATTGATAAAAATTAATAAAATAAAATAAAACAATATTGTTTTATATTTACAAAAGTTGTTTGGAAACTCTTAGGGTCACTTAAACGCCCATCAAAAATCAAATGATTAAATATTCTTTATGACCATGACTTATAATATGATTTCATTCTAGACTTTTGAGTTATATTTGTTGCCTTAAACCAACCCTTCTCTCGCTTAACAACTATCCAACGAATCTGGTCAACCGATCTGACCATCGATCATTAAGTCTAAAATTAACTCGCTCTCTTTCACTTGGCCACGTTTATTGACTCCCTTCGTTTACCATATTTATTTATAGCGGAGCTCATCATTTGTATGCGATCTACTCAGGAATAACAACTTTAATTAAATTCATTAGCTTTTAAACGCTTAACAACTCAACGACTTTACTGCTTTGCCACCGTCAAGCCATAAATCTTTAAGAAGTGTGCAGGAATCTTGACAGTAGGACAGCTTGCGGCAGGTTGGTCGGAGACGAAGGCGTGAGGAGCGTTTAGAGGAGGAAAAGGGAGGAGCTCACATTGAAATCAGGAAGGTCGTAACATAGCATTAAATCATATTCAAATGCGAAATAAGAAGTTCTCACAGAAATGAAAGAATGACAGAGCGAGCGAGCGAAGGAACGAATGAATACGTAAGTATGCAAATGATTTGTACGAGTATGTACGAATGCTGCGAGCAAAGTCGGTACAAGAAAGGTGCCCAAGAGTTGCCACATTGATGGATACGGCATGGTGGCTTCAAAATGATATACATTTTCAATGGTAAGCTCATAAAACTTGGCTTTTTCAAAAAATTAAATTTGATTATTTATAGCGTGCAATTTCGCGTAAGTGATAAAATCATTAATGCTTACTTTTGAATGGATTATACAATTTTTTTGCAAACATTTTAAATAAAATGTGGAATAAAAAGACATACTCGTACATAAATAGATTTATGATAATGCAGAAAACTATAAAGAAAAACAAGACCGAACAAGTGCATTCTTGTTATTTTACTATAGGCATAAAATCAAGAAGAGAGAGAGTCGCATAATCTAGCTAAGATGCGCAAAACATAAAAGCGAAAAAACAAACAGTTATAAAGATAACACCCATCCACCTCCTCCCACCTCTTCCCTTCCTCAGTCACCGTCAAATACTCTGCTTGTTACGACCTGGAGAATGGTTCATGTTCATCCTACGTAAGAGCTTTGTTCAACATTAACAAAAAAATAATTTATATCCTGCGAAAGCGTTGAACGATAGAGTAATAAAAACCAACCCACAGGATAGTTCAAAACAACAACAATAACAACAAAACACAAACACACAGTCATTAGGATACTGTGATTAAAGAAGAAGTAGAGAGGATGAATCTACTTGGATTCTTTGGCAGAAATCGGTGCTAGATTTAATTACTTAACAACCAGCCATTAGATTACACAATGCAAAAACAGAAGAAACAGCAACAAAAACAGCAACAACAACAATAACAGTAACAACAACAGTAACAACGGTAGTATACCAAAATCTTTAAAAACAACAAGTAAGCGTACGCCCAAAAACTTTATATTTTTTATAAAATTCTGTCATAAAAGGTTGTTAGTCTCTATTTTTTTTAATGAAATAAAAATCAATACGCACACGTTTTCACTATCTCTCTCTTTCGCATTATCTGTATTTTTTTTTTCCTTCAAAATTACTTTGTGATTATAATTCAGATCAGTTTTTTTCGCTCCACAATTGTGAGTGTTTTCTACTTCCGTGGAGTGCTTCGTCATTTACTCGTAGACAAAATATACAATATAATTTAAAAGAAAATTATTATTTGTGCATCAATCGTTAAGTGGACGCAGTCGATAGTGGATTTTCAACACAGACGAAATTCATCGAAATTTTGCGTCAATAATTTTTATTTAAGAAGATATTTCTATGTTTTATGAAAACGTTATATAAAACATTTCTTTCGCAGAAATTTATGTAACTTTCATGGAGTTTAGGACATTTTTCTGTTATGCTACGTACTTTTTCGCTTCAGTGTAGAAATGTAGGTAGAAGCAACGACAACAACAATTACAGCGAACAAATGCATAATGAAAGTCAACAATGAGTTGAATGTGTTGAAGCTATGAACAATGAAAAGCAACAAGGAGGAGAAGAAGAAGAACAACAACAACAATAAGTCAAATTGAGCAAACTTCATTTTGCGGTCTTAAACGCGAACAACGAAAAATTCTTCTCTACCGATTAAGACAAAAGAAGAAGAACGGCATAAAAGAACACTGAAGAGAGAGTATAAAATGATTTTCATTTAAGCCATGTTAACATGCATTCGCAGTTGGCTAACTGCGTAGTTAGTTGAGGCATGCTTGTGGTATGGAAAAAATTATGCATAAATTAAGCAGAAAAAAAAATATAAAAAATTTAGTCGTTAAGCTGACCAAACGTGTCTCAACGTTCGCGCATCTCTTTGTCCGTATGTCTGCACCGTCTCCTTTGCCTCCTCCTCCTCCTCCTTCTCTTTAGTCTGTTGCCCTCTTTGAGTCACTTTGAGTGTCTTGTAACACAACAAGGTACAACGGTTAGTTGGGTTAACCGAAGGGTTATTCTCGAAAAACATAAATCTAACTTTTACAAGACATCATTAAGTTGCCATATTTTTTAATGCCCCAGAGTGGTAATGCCAGGATGCGAGCACATTCCTCGGACAGAGCAACGAAAGGTAGCATACAGCAAGAGCGGGTGGCAAGGCGAAGGCACAACAAACAAACGAACAAACAAACACAACAGGGTCGTTCGTTTAGTGAGTGGCACAAGCAGGTGCTTACAGCACTTTTGGCACTTGCTGAATGTTCGTTCAGTTGAACTTGAGTCGGGCTCAGTTGCTTGTTCTGATAAATTGTGTACAAAATGTTGCTTTGCTTTTAACATGAAAAGTAACAACAATACGTAATATGTTTTATAACAAAAGTGTAACAATTTAAAACACGCAACAAGAAAGTTTTCAACTTTTCTGTGCTATCAAAGAGCTGGTCTTTATAAAAGACAAAAACCAAAAGAGATTGTAACGAAGCGTTGTCCCAGAAGTTTTTACAGAGCTAAAAAGAGGTTAACCGAATGATTTTCTCTGCCATATTTTAATAAATTTTTCAAATTAATGTCCCTGGAGTACCATTAGGAAAGACATAATACTTACACTTCATTTTAGTAGAGAAATATGAGTATAATATGACAAGAAAAGGTATACATATATTTATAACGAAATTATGGAGAAATTTATGGAGGATCAGTATTTTCTTAAATATTGAAAAAAATTTTCATATGACAATAAACGAGGAATTAATAAGGACTAAGGACTACCAGTAACTGCGATAGTTTATGGCTTCTTTCAGATTTTTGAAACTGAGTCTGGCCCCTTCTAAGAGTCCCTCCTTTCTTAAGTTTTTAGGTACCCCAAAAGGCCATAACCTCACCTCAAAGTCCTTTTGTTTTCCACAAAATTCGCCAGAAATGAGCTGACATTTAAACGAAACCGAATTGCTTTTGAAGGAAAATATAGTAAAAATTTTAGAAGGCTGTGTTATTGCTATTGCTGCCTCTTTAAAATCAATTTGAAATAGTTTAAATGTCGTTCTTCCTCTCGCAGATATCATATCTCATTAAATGTAAGAAACCGAAATCGGTTTCTAGTTTTCAAAACAAGAAGTTAGTTTTATATAAAAAAACTAAAAAAAAAAAAGACAACATGACCCTCGTATCTGTCGTCTTTGTCAGCTGTCATCTCGTATCTGTTAATTCATAATTCAGTTTATAAATTAATGAAATTCAGTTTCTTAGACGTTAACTTTTATAATCTTTACGAACGAAATTTGTACTAATTATTTTTCTTTATCGACTGTTTGAAAATTGAATTTGATAAGATTATAAATTAAATTAGAAATTATGTGTAGATAACTTAACTTGTTTTTTGTATACAAGATTGTATAGTCTATATTCTCTGTAGACATTTTTACTCTCTGTCTCTCTCTCTCTATTTGCGGTTTGTTGCTTTGGCGGGAAAAGTTTATTCAGTGAAAGAGCTAACTTCAAGTTAGTTTTTAAACTAAATGTTGCAACTCGTAGTTGATGGTCGATGGTGTCGTTATCAATGTTGTTGTTGTTGTTGTTGTTGTTGTTAAAATACTTAGTAGGACCAGCGGATAAAATTACCCTTCAACTTCAACACTTTTCTCACATTGACTGAACAAAAGCTGGCGGATGGTGTTAAAAATGATAAGGGCGATTAGAAGAGAGCTGCAACAGAGACGAAAGAGAAAGTAAAATGAGTAGTGAAGGGTGTGCAGCAAAGGGTGGGGGGGAGAAGGGGCAGCAGAGTGAGAGAGCGAAAGCACAAAGTAAAAGTTACAAAGGCACAGAACATCAAAAACTTTCAGGCTTTAACTGTTTTGACAAAAATAATAAAAGCAACAACAGTACTATGAAGAGAGAGAAGAGGGAAAAGAAGAAGAAGAAGAAGAAGAAGAAGAGAGCAACATATGAAAATTTGCAAACCAAACTAAAGTCATTCCAACAACTTCAGCAGCGGGCACGTCACACAAAAAGACAAACAAATTGAGGATACTCGTAGAGAGCGCGGCGGCACAATAGACTGGAACAAAGGGACGAACAGGCGGAGAGAAAGGGACGAACAGACGGAGAGATAGAGAGAAAGGTAGCGAGAGCTGCAAGAGAGGCAGACAGACAAACATATGCAATTTCTAATTATTTAAATTGCGCGCGCCAACAGCAGCATATTTTTTGGGAAACAGATGATTGCGTGAGTGTTTGTTGTTGTACGTAGTACGTAGTGTAGTGTCGAGAGTGTTGTACTATTAGTTGGCTGCTTTAGATGTCGCGAGGCGATAACAGACGCAAGGCCGCCCAGTCGCTTCGTTTGCGCGTTACCAGTCGATATATCGTGCGCCAGGATAAACCAAGGAAAGAATGGGAGGGCGAAGGAGGAAGGAGGGGCGAGAGGAGGACTTTAGTAATGGTGACACCAGCCAAGCACCATTCCTACAACATCTTACTACGGCATACGAGTATGCATGCAGTCGTATTTAAATGCTTCGCTGATTTCTTAAGTTGCCTTTTATAGTTGTTGCCGTTTGTCGTTGGTGTTGGTTTTGTCCATTGTTATGGTTATGGCTGCTTGCTTCTACGGCTTGAGCTTTAGACGTGTTATATACCCAACTTTATCCGCCTAAAAGTATGCATGCTTTCTGTAAAAGAGTACATATTCTAAAAACTTTCTTGGCGAAAGTGAGCAAATGGAGAAAAAGGGTGACTTAAAGCATAAAATATTAGGCAGGAAGTTTATTTAAGTAGCTTTCTCAATCTCTCTCTCTCTCTTTTTCTCTTTCTCTCGCTTAAACAAACGCTCAATTGTTCTCTGCAGGCGCGCAAATAAAGAAGCGTTTACATTTGAATAGACTAAAAAAGAAAGAAAGAAAGAAAGAAAAAAAGAAAGAAAGAAAAGTGCACACTGCACCTTCTTGTACATACACGCCCTTCACATCAAACCATTAAACTCTCACTGAATAGCAACAACAACAACAACAACAACAATAAGAGAAACTGCACCGAAAACGTTTGTGACCTTTTCAGTCTTTTCGTTCAAAGTTCACAAAACTTTCATTAAGTTCAAAAGTTAATAAGCGTAAGAAATTTGCTCAGAAAAGAGAGCAAAGAAAAAAAGTAATAGAATATTAAATGATCAACGTTGTTGTAACGTTGTGTAATTCTTTAACGATGTCTTTAGTTTATTATGGCCAACAATTTATGTTAAGCATGTTCTCTATAAAAAATTTTCTCTAAAAAAAAATGCGCAAAAACTATTTCAATCGACATGAACGATGGAGATGTACTTCACACACACACACACACACACACACATGAACCAGCAACGACTCCTTCGAGTCAAGGCTTAGTTAAGGCAAGAATCTGTAGTTAAACAAGCTCTAATAAACTTCTAACAAATGTCTCGAGTCCTGAAAGACTTCAAAGCGATGTGTTTAACGAAACCGACACCGATAAAACGTGCTGCGCCGCACTTGACAGACTGAATGACTGACTGACTGACTGACTGACTGACTGACTGTTAGTGAAGAACAACATCAAAGAACAACAATTACGCCAACAGCAAGAAAAAACAATAAACATACTTAGTTATAAACAATCGAAGAATTAAAGTGTAAAGGAAAAATTAAAGCCTTTGTTTTTATGGATTTGAAAATGATTACAACAACGTTTGTACTTGAGTCAGTACAAGTGGCGGTTGGTGCGCCCGTAAAGCGTGTTGTTACTTTGTCGGCTTTGTTGTTGGTTTCTTGGGCAGTAAGAAACGATCCCATCAAATCGCATCAATTGCATCCAGCGAGAATAAAAGCGCAATAGAAGATGATAACTACTATATAACGCACATGCAGTGAGGCCTGCCTGCACCGAAGAGTTGCCAACTCGTCTGATGATCGTGCCGAGTTGATAAAATAATTGAGCGTACGTTGATTGTTGAATGAACAGCATGTTGTGGTGGCTCATGTTGAAATTTTTAATAGTTGTTGTTGTAATGTTGAAACAAAATTCTAATATAAAGAAGCCGATGGTGATGATGGTGCTGTTGTTGCTGCTGTTGCTGTTGTTGCTGTTGCTTTTATTGCTGCGCCAACCCTTTACAGATCCTTTTAAGGCGATAGCAATTCAATTGCTGCTTAATACTGAAGCTTAACAACTTGCTGTTGTTGTTGTTGTTTTCGTGGTTTCCTTTCATTGTTTTTTTCACCCTTTTTATTGTTATTATTTTACTCGTTTTACGTTGTTGATGATGACATGGTCGCTATCTTGGCAGGCACATCAAAAAGCAATCACTATAACTAAAACAACAATAACAACAACAAGAAAACGTTTCTCTTTTGCCCTCGTAAAGTTTACAATGTAAAGTGTAACGCAGGCTGCAGTTTTTGTTAAAGTGATCTGAGAGATAGAGATAGCGATAGAGATAGATGACCCGGTGGTTGTCATCATTCGCACGCTCTAAGCAAAGTTCAGTTGAAATGCATTAAATTTAAAATGTCGTAGGCTGAAGACCTTTTGTGGTTAGTGCCTAATTTAAGTTCAAATTTAATTTAATTTAATTTTCAATTTAATTTTAAAATTAATTAAAAAAAAGCTTTATTAATAAATAAATAAAATGTTGGACTTAAAAGTTATAATATTTGATACTTTGAAGCGTTGTATTTATTAAAAAAAATTCTATTTATTCCAAAATATACCAAAATATAATACATAATAGCGGAAGTTCCGCAGTTTTGTCTTGATTTCCTTTGAATTGAAATGTGATTTCCTTAATATTTAAGCACCTACAAATATACTTTTATAAGCAGATATGAAATTTATGCTTATTTTAAGCTTATTCAAATAGCTGCAAGTGCCGTTGTTCAGAATTTAAAGCGGAACTTCCGCATTTTTTTTTTATTGCAAAACGTTAATTTTATTTGCAAAAAACTACTATATTCTATGCGGAAAGAAAAGAGGCTTATCTATCCTAGGTTCAGGAGATAATTTTCTTACTTTTCTCTAAAACTGTAGCTATGTATTTTCGAATTTTAAAGGAACTTCCGCAACTTTTTTTATGAAAAAATATCTATTCTAGGTTCAGAAACATAATTTTCTTACTTTTCTCCATTTAAATACGTTAAAACTGTAGCTATTTTCAAATTTTAAAGGAACTTCCGCAAATTTTTGAAGAAAATTATATTTTATTATGAAAAAGTTGCTATATGCTATCCGGAAAGAAAGAAGGCATATATAATCTATATTCAGAACCAAAATTTTCTTACTTTTCTCCATTTAAATACGTTAAAACTGTAGCTATTTTCAAATTTTAAAGAAACTTCCGCAATTTTGCGGAAAACTATATGTGATTTTGTGCGCATATTTTGTCCTAAATAGTAAAAATTTTATTAAACTATACCCTTTTCTTTACTTAAAAACATAATGCTATGAAATTTTTTTTTTTATAGAATTGAGCAAAAACCTTTAGTAATAAAATAATTCCATTCACATTTTTAATTTGTTTATCTAAAACAATTTGTAATTAATATCAGAATTCCTGCTCATCACCATCATCACTTTTGCAATCGCGCGCTACATTCACTAAAATCCATTACCATTTTATTGCTGGCGTAAATATACTCCTTTTCTAACTTGCATTGGACCCATGAGTATTAAGTGATCAAACTGAGAATTTCAACAGTGAACACAGAAAAAAAAAAAAATTAATTTTATTACAGACCATTTGTGAAATTCACACACACACACACACACACACCAGAACCGCAAGACTACTCTTGCGGCTTTTTTAGCTGCTGCTGTCGCATCTGTGCTCTCTGGTCGGGAGCATGGTATGCCACATGCTTACACGAACAAACATTCCAAAAGCAACAATTTACCGATTATTCGCCTTTTTGTGCTGCGGCCGCATACTTGCAGCCGTATTTGGTCATACTGAAAAGCGTTTGCCGAATGCGCTCCTGCAGCGAAGAGTTACCGCCACCACTTTTACTGGACTTAAAATGCACTTCAGTTCAGTTGAAAAAAAAAAACAGTGACTACAGTGTATAAACTACACAAATGGTACACAGTGGAGGACGGACGGAGTAGGGGAGGGAGGTAGGAAGGGAGGTGGTGGAATAAGAGAAACCGTCTGCGGTAAGTTTCAGAATAAAGGCAACGCGATTAGATAGTGCTTGTGTCAGTCAGTCTGATATTTTTCTGCTGTTGTAAATTTAGCACTATCATAAGCAACGATCGATCAGTCGATCTGAACAACAAACTGACGGACCAATCTACCAACCACACAAATGGATCCTCGCGATCATTCGATCGATCGATCATTCGATCGTGCGTTTGCACAAAGTAATCAAGTAATTAAGTATTCATGTCTTTTAATAAACTTGATTGGCTTTCAGTCAATTGCAAATCATAGATAAACGAATAACGTGTAAACTGATCCGTCTCAGTTTTGCAACGAATACACAAAAAGATCAGCATTGAGATCTTTTCACAATATTTTACCGCTTAACGTAGAAAAAATCTAATCATACGATATTGATGTATAAAAAATATTTACAATTTGCAAAACTTAATTTAGCACCAATTACCAGGATTGCACTGAGTCACTCTGATCACTCTGCGCCGGTCTCTGGGCGCATTCAAGAGACCATTTTGCAGTCTTCAGTGCCTTTGTTCGATACACGCTCATATTTTATCACAGACTATTGTGTTTTGTGTTGTGTATTAATCGTGTAAGAGTTTATTTTTATTGCCAGCACAAAATGACATAATCCCACGGATTATGTTAACAGTTGAGGGCGTTGATCTTGAGCTCTAGGGATCAAGCCAAAGAAACTAGTTAAACTACTTTGAATTTACGAAGCGAATTGAATTGTTTTGAGCTGACTTGAGTTGAGTTGAGTTGAGGCGGCCTGAGGTAGTTGTTACTTAGGTTGAAAGCAACACTCAGCCATTATATAAGTGTATAAAATAAAATGCTAACATCGATTCAAGCATGATCGGTTAGTAAATGCCAATCGTTAGCGTGATCGTGTTGAACAAATTACACAAAAAGTCTAGTTTATGCAAATACCTCTCAGGTTGTTCGCTAACCATGGCGCGTTCGGTAAATGGTGCTCGCATTTAGAAAGGTTTTAAGAGTGAACGATCGGATCGTTTGCCGTATCGCCGTAAATAACACGATCTTATTATTACAATATTATGAGCTTTGGAAATTGTATAAGAGTTTATTAGTTAATATAACGAGCGTATGCACTTGCAGTAATTATGGCTAATAATTTTTAACAAAGGTTTATGGCTCTATTGCCAGTTTCTTAAGACTAGAGAAATAATTTAAAAAAAAAAAAAAAAAATAATATTAAATAAAAATTTTAAAAAATTAAAATAAAAACAACAACAACAACCACCCACCAACCTACAAACCATTTAAGCCTTTTTCATTGATCTTTACAAATAAGTATGAGTATGAGTATGAGTGAATCTCAGCTTTACACTTCCGTATAGCAACGTAGTCAGTCGTCCATCGTCTTCGTTGTTGCTGTTGTTGTTGTTGTTGTTGTTGCTATTCATGTCGTTAAGGTGCAGCAACAGCAATAACTTTCAATAATAACAGATGTTTTCCACAGTCATCCAGTTAACAATATTGATGACTTTATATGTTGTGCATGTTGTTGCTGCTGCTGCTGCTGCTGCTGTTGCGATCGTGTGCCTTTTTCTTTTTGCTCTTTCTACGCTACTTTGTTGGATTAGCAGCCACAGCGCAATCAACTCCAATGCAACGACTCTGGAAATCTTTTGTTACCGATCGCACCAAACTGCATCAACAACTACGAATAGAGTAAATGCAACTACTTCTTCTTCTTTTTCTTCTGCTTCTGCTTCTTCTGCTTTTGCTTCGATAGTGGCAACTTTTTTTATGATTTCGGTTGGTAGCAAAATAGCAGGCGGCAGCCACCATACCAACCTGGTCTGGTACGCTGCCACCAGCGTCGTTAAACGCGATCATCTCTTGTATACGGTTTGCCTCGTTTTTCTCTTCTTCAATACATCGTACTCAGTCGTAGCCACTATTAAATTATATTTCCTTTTTCTCTCGCGATTACTGATGATGATCAGATCAGCGAAGAAATGCTGCTGTGGAAAAATTTTAGAGAAAGCAGGAAATAAAAACTCACTGAATTCGAAGGCATTC
Source organism: Conops quadrifasciatus (assembly GCA_949752815.1). Classification (NCBI taxonomy): domain Eukaryota; kingdom Metazoa; phylum Arthropoda; class Insecta; order Diptera; family Conopidae; genus Conops; species Conops quadrifasciatus. Next base: position 13,535,927 of record OX457078.1, on the reverse strand, counting down.
ACAAATGATTGAAGCCAACAAAACCAACTTTCTGCACGAGAAGAAGAGGAAAAATAAAGGGGCGGGGGGAAGGGGGAGTGGTGGCGAAGAGGGGTGGGTAGAAACTTGCGATCAGTTAGTTGTTGTACGAATAGTTAGATCGATCTTGCCCGGTCGGTCGAGTAGAGAAGAGAATGTAGCTGAACAAGCGAGCGATCAAGCGATCGAGCCAGCAGCAAGCCAACCGCGAGTAACGGTTACCAGTCACTCACGTGCACCACAAAATGTTTGCCACTGATTTAGTGATTGTTGGGGGAAAAGTTGGGGGAAAGGAAAAAAGTAATTAGAACATTTTCAGGTGAGGAATTTCGAGCACGATCACCGCCGCATTAGGTATCGTGGCAAAAGAAGGTTAATTACCCGATTAATATCAGATCAAAGAGGTAGGAAAATATTTTTTCCACTTAAATAATACAACTCACTATCGATCGTGCCGGCACTTATGAGGGAGGGTCATAAAAAGGAGATTTTGTTACTGATCTTGCCCAAAGTCAGCAAATAAAATCTTTGACGAAATGGAATCAATCCAAGTTTTATCAAGTGATTATTTAAAAATCTTATAATAGACGAGTCGTTTTTTTATTGTATTTGAATATTTCATCAAGAGATAATTTTTGTTTTATCTCTAAACTCAACTGATCGGACAAGAACAATATGATTATTAATTCATTAAATTCGGGTTGATCTTCGTTTCGGAATAATATCGAAGTAGCTTGAAATCCATTACAAAGAAATGTGAATAAAAATATCATGTTAGTTTCTATAAATTAAATTTGAAATATCTATAGCTAACTTTTGATCTGTATTGTTTGAACAATAAAATCAACTTTAGCAGATTATAAACATTGGATTTTAGTATTTTTATGGATTATGTAAATATGATTTGCATAAATTAATGAATGAATGAGTATGTATTTCTTTTTGACTGATAAAATTATTATAGTATATACAATATTTTCTATACTGATCAATATCATCACAATGCTAATAAATTGCATGAATAATCATATAATCATAAGAAAAAGATTAAATAAATTTCTATATTTAACAATTTCTATATATTTCTTAATGCGATGTGATTTTTTAACTATTTTTATTTAATTTTTTTTTTAACTGGAATAATTACGAAGACAAAGAAATGAATAAGAAAATTATATATGAGCTTAACAATTTAATGAATTAATTGAATGGATTCAGAATTAATTATAAGGCATTTTAAATAAATGATAATCTTTTAAATATATGTAAATATAAATTATGGTATAATTTTTCAACTTTATAAAAATACTCTCTTTTTTATCTCGAGAAAGTAAGTTTAATTTTTATTCCATAATAATAGAAAAAGAATTTATACAAAATTTTTAACCTACTCTTGAGTTAACTGTTTTGCAAAAAAGGTTGAAACTTTCAACGGCTAAGTTAAATTTTGCAATCTTAAAATTCAGAATAATATTCTATCAAGAATAAAAATCTCTTTTTATACTACAAAATTTGAAATTTTCAACTACTGGATTAAATTTTTCAATCTCAGAAGTTGAAATAATGTCTTGTCAAACTCGAAGTTAGCTTTTTTATATTACAAAGTTTGAAATTTGCAACCACAAAGATGAATTTTGTAACTCCAAAATTGAGAATAATATTCTATCAAGAATAAAAATCTCTTTTTATACTACAAAATTTGAAATTTTCAACTACTGGATTAAATTTTTCAATCTCAGAAGTTGAAATAATATCTTGTCAAGCTCGAAGTTGACTTTTTTATATTAAAAAGTTTGAAATTTGCAACCACAAAGATAAATTTTGCAACTCTAAAATTTAAAATAATATTTTGTCGAGAATATTATATCTCTTTTTATAGTACAAAAGTTGAAATTTTCAACTATAGAGTTGAATTTTTCAACCTTAGAAGTTGAAATAATGTCTTGTCAATTTCGAAGTTGACTTTTTGATACTACGAAGCTTGAAATTTGCAACCACAAAGATGAATTTTGCAACTCCAAAATTGAGAATAATATTCTGTCAAGAATAAAGATCTCTTTTTATACTACAAAAGTTGAAATTTTCAACTATAGAGTTGAATTTTTCAACTTTAGAAGTCGAAATAATGTCTTGTCAATCTCGAAGTTGACTTTTTAATAGAAATTGATTTTTTGTGAAATTTGCCACCAAAGATTTCAACCAGAATTTCAGAACTAACATCATTATGTTGCAATAAATAAGATTGTTTTTACCGTCGATCACATCGTTTTGCCATTAAAGGCAACCCTTATTAAGTCAACAATTTAATTTCCAAAAGTAACTTCGTTACGAAAGCTTTCCTGCCGGCCCCAGGCCGTTGCTTAAATGAAGTGTTGTACAGTTTCGTATGCCAGTTTCATACAATTTCGGCAGCAAGCTGCATCGATGTACTATATGTTGCTAATTAATGTTGGCCGATTGCTAAAATAAGCAGAAAAATTTACTGCAATTAACACCACCAGCAACAACAACAACAACATCAATTTAGCACCGACCAAATAATATCCTATTTAGACTTCCTTTCATTATGTGGTCACTTTGTTGATGTTGTCCGTGCGCTCGTTGTAGCTGTTGCTGTTGATAGAGTTAGCAGAGCTCTTGAATCTGTTTAACTACGAGTGTAGCTACAACAACAACACCGAATAAATGAATGAATGTTACGTTGCTGCCTGCCACTTAATGATACTACAGCTGGAACACATACTCGCACAGTGCACTTTTTGGTAGCAGCAGGTCTATTAAAACTGGCAAAGGGGGAAGAGCCTGTTTAGCCAATGGAGACAGCACAAGTTAAACAAAACAACAACAACCGAAGTAACGATAGTGGAAAGTCGTTAACACAAATAGTGGCAGCAAGAATTTGTGCCATAACTACGATGCAGTGCTACCGCGTTCAGAGAGAGAGAGAGAGAGAGAGACTATGTAGAGTGGCTCTTTAGTGGCTTTTTCGTTTTCAGTAATTGTTTTAATGTTTTGTTTGTTTCTCCCTGCTGCCCGCCCCTTCGTCTGGTGGCCAACACTTTTTCTTTCTGATCCTTGGCCTGATCGTTCTTTGAACATTAAACCTACTCTCGACACATCAAAGTTGATTTAAAACGAGGTAAAGTCATGGCTATCAGTTGGCGTTAAATATGAATAAATTATTTTGCGCGTAAAATAAAATTAACTCAACAATACTGCGTCTTTGGAAGGCGCGAAGAGTTCGAAAGAAGTTGCGCAAGCAAAGGAAACTATGATGGCGGCCAGTCAGTCAGTCAGTCAACCGGCCAGTCTAGTCAAAGCCATTAAACATGACTGCTGCTTTTACTTTCCGGCAGCCAGCGACTTTCCAGACGACGGCGACCAATGGATGGATGGATGGATGGATGGATGGATGGAAGTCAGGCAGGCAGGCAGGCCCGGCCAGGCCTGGCCGGCAGGTGCATTCAGAGAACCGGAACAACTTTCTAGTGTTGGTAGATTGCTTGTTAACATGATAAACTGCAGGCACGAAATATCGTAATTTTCAGGGCCATAAACAAACACAACTTAAACTCATAAATAAGGATATTTCGAAGCGAGTACACATACATACATACATACAACGAGCTGTGTGTTTACAATAAGTGTTAGTCGTCTCTGAAGAATTATTAGACTTTTCGAAGAATTTTTCCTTTTTTTTTTTTTTTGAATAATTAAAAATGTTAAGCCAGGAAATTCATAAACTCAGGTATGATAAAATCATGCCGTAAAAATTTACGGTCTTAAAAATGCAGTAAAATATACAAATGAGAGTACATACATACATACTCGTATATGTATAGCGATTTATTCACGACCTCGTCGTGTAGATATTACCAATGCTACTAGATGTTAAGAAATGATAAGTTTGAAAGACTTTAATAATGCAACCTTGACACATGAAAGGTTAGGGTCGATTTCAATGTGGCAGTTTTTGTGCAATAATTTTGCCAAGTTCATAATTTTTATGATGGAACTGCTTTAAATAGCTTTTTAATTATGTATTTTAACCTTTAGTTAACTGTTAATTAACTATTTAACATTTGTAAAATCTGGCAAATAACATTATTGTATTCGTATTTTATTCTATAAATGTATTAATAAATCTTAAAATTTTTGTTTTGGATGAAAATAATAATATCACCATATTTTATCACAAAAATATTACACTTTTTTGGTTATTTAAAATGACATCTTTTGCTGAAAGATGTCTCTTTTTAAAACCATCTTCCCCAAATTTTGTTAGAGAATAGATTAAAAAAAAAAATAGGAATAGCCTCATTTTTTAAATCTAAAATGTGGCTAATAAATTTCGAAATCAAAATCTTTCTCATAATTTGTTAGACCTAAAACGATTCTCTAGGATTCAGAGGCCCACCCACCAACCTATGATTAAATTACTCTTAAGTCCAAGCGCAGCCCGTAGGCGTACAAATTTGCTTTGAACATCAATTTTATGTTAAATCATTATTTTTTCTAATGCTTTAAAATGGCTTTAAAGACTACTTTATGGTATTTTTTTTTTTTTTTATAAAACAAAATCGAATTTTTTTTTCTTAAGTTTGTAAAATCTGATAATCCCTAAAACCTATTAATTATGCATAAAAGACGACGATATTATTATGTTATTTGTTAAATGTGTTTATGAGTTTAAAGGCTTTAACGGTTTTTTTATTGACTTCATTAACGAATTCTTCCATTACAAATTCTTTCATTACATAATCCTCTATCGCTCTAGAGATTTTTGCTCTTGTATAGAGCAAATTTTTCATTTTCAACACGTGGAAGCTATTTTTATACCAATAACTAACAAAAAAGAGGTTCAGAAAAAAAAAAAACAAGCATTCGAAAAAATCAAGCAAAATAAACTTATAATTTTTTTTCTCTCTTCTCATTCTCGTGCTCTTGTGTGTTTTTTTGCCCGTGCCCGTCTTTGAAATTGAAATTATTTCCATACGTGAATCTTTTCTCATAATCATCAAATGAAACGAATTGATTGTTTATATTTTCTAAGTATTTTTAATAGCTTGAGATTTGTATAACAAACAGAATCGTTCATAATTATGCAAATGAAGAGCTAAGCTACTTTAAAAACAAAAAAAAAAATAAAAAAAAAGTTCATTCGAAGTTGAACGATAGAAAGAAACAACGCAAAAGATGAGACGATACAAAATTTGAAAGAAATTAATTGTTAACGACGTGTTTTTTGTGTCTGGTTCTGTATTTCAAACGTTAAATACGAGTACTCGTAAATTCATTTCAGGCGTAATATTAAAATTCACGGACAGATCGATAGGTCGATCGATCGATCGATCGATTGATCGTGCAATGACGACGCAATTTTTATTTCTGATTGCGTTCGCAATTTCAATTGCTTTAAATTGAAATCAAATAAGTAATAAATAATTAGAAATTCTCTTAACGACCGCATTGAACTGAGTTTACACTCATTAATATAAATACGGATTATATTCTGTTTAATCAACCTTAACGAGACGCAAATCTAATTGTGAATTTGTAAATTATTTTTTTATTTAAACATTTTACTGTTATTCGGTATTTACAATTAACTAAATCATTGGCAATTGCGATAATTTGGAAGTCGAAGTTAAGAAAAATTAATTTGCATTTAAGTTCATTTTAAAAATTATACTTTTTCAGATTATTTATTGAAAAAGCCATTCTGTAAATCGATATTATAACGCATCAAGACAATCACTAGAATTAAAAAAAAAAAAAATTAATTATTAATATACATTTTAGTATATACTCTTTCAATTTTTGTGAAAAAAAAAAAATTCTTCGATTCTTAAGAATCGAATTAAGAGACGGTATTAAAGTTAAAGATGAGTCATTAGCATGAGAACAGCAGCAATGTTTTTATTCGAACGAGCCGTTTTCTGTCGGCCAGAATTTGATTTATTTTAAACAAATTCAGTTCTCCTAAATTTTTTAAACAAATTGCGAATTGTTTCGTCCGATAGACGATCGATTATGCCGAAAAATCACGTTCAAAATCACGTTTTGTTAAGCACTAATTTTCAAAATCAATTTTAATAACTTTAACACGTTGTACAATCGTGTACGATTACATTACAAAGATTGTCTATTATTGATAGTTCAAAATTAAAAGAAAGTGATAAAAAACGAATATGACGCTTGGCAGATATTTTCATTCAACATTCTAAAGCTACTTTTGGATAACTAAATTAACCAAATTTCAGACTGGAAATTGCAAAAAAAAAAAAATTTTTATATTTATTAATTTCATAAAGTTTAATAAAAGCGACTGCAAGCGACTTGAGCGGAAAACCATTATTAAATTATTTAGAATTCAATTTATTAGCAAAGAAGAAAAGCAGAAAAAGATGGAATATTTTTGAACGGTTGGCAAATCAAATTGATGATGCTTACAATGTGGAAGCATTAAGAGAAAAATTGCGCTTTATTGAAAACAAGATAAGAAGCATTGAATTCAATTAGAAATTTAATTGAACGCTTGTGGTCAATTAAATCAATTAGACTGCCAGACTAAAAAACTTTTTCTATGAGTATTTTTGCAGCTAACAAAAGTCATTAAAACGTAAAGAAAATTAAGTGCATAAAGATTGCGGCGTGGGTGGGTGGAGGAGGCGTTCTTTTTTACCCACAAAAAAAGCAACAATAAATTCTTTTCAAATCAAATCGGAAACAATAAATGAAAAGTGCAAAAAGACTTAAAAATTGCAAACAATTTCGAATGTAGCTCTGAAAGGAATTGATTGATTGATTGCTCGAAATACTCGAAACAAACATTCAGACGAAAAGAAAGAAAAAAGCGTTTCTAAAACTGATTTGAAGCTTGGAGCGGCAACCCTTTTGGGTCTCTAATGAATGATTAATGAATGAGAGATCAGTGTAAACATTGCAACGTCAAGCCGAAAAGCTTTTCTGACTTGACCCTTTCGTTTTAAGCGGTGCTGAAAAGGGAGCACTTTCTTAGAGAGAAGGTTGGCTGTGTAAAACAAGAAAGATTAAAACAATTAGTATACGTTAGATTTACGATGAATTCTCAATTAATTAATTTGCAACGAGATGAAAGAAGTAAAATCATTTATTAAAATGAACGAAGAAAAAATTTATTCAAACAAAAGATAAACAAAAAAAAAAAAGCAAAAACAGGAAAAAGCAAGAAAAGAAAGAAACAAAAGGTAAAGAAAAGGTATTTTCTTAACGGTACCATCGATTAAACGGTACAGTACGAGTACCGAAACAAACAGAGTTTGAGTAAAGTTTGAATACAACAAAAAAAAAGAGTATGTATTTTATAAAATTATTTTTACAAAACGATTTTACAAAGCGAAATAATGAAATGAAATAAAAGCCAATCTAAACAAAGCAATTGCCAGCGAAAAGTTCCGGCAAAGTCCTGCGAAAAAGCAAACGAAAACATTAACAAAGCGTACAACTTTTGATGTTGGGTTAATGAACCATGTCCTTGGGTAGTCCTTGGAGTTTGTAAAACGTAAAACTTTATTCTTACACAGCGCCACACGCACACCCTCCCCCCCATCCTCACACACTTGTGCAAACCAAAGAATATTTCAATTGTGGCAAAAATAAGAAATAAAAAAAAACTTAAAAATAAAATCTTAGAAAAAAACCAAGAAGTCATCAAAAAGAAAATTGATCAAACTCATAAAATTTCTAAAGAAAATTAATGTTATTACAAATTGTTATGTTTTTGTGTGAATTTTTTTTTTGGGGCTTTTTTCCTTAAAAATTATAAGTCGTAAATATTTCACATAAAAAAAGCAATGTATGAAAAGTCAATTAATCATCGTCAAAGTCAGTAAAAGAAAACATGACATCATCATAACAGAACGGCAGATGCTAAGAAGAAAAGCTTGAAAGGAAGGAAGGAAGGAAGAAAGGAAGGATTGTGGGAGATTGTTGGAGAAGAAAGGGAGAAAAAAAGGAAGGCACAAATCAAAAGATCGACTAGACATATGACAAAAACGTCTGTCTATTTGTCTGTTGCAAAAATGTAATTAAGAAAACGGAAATTAAGAAATTGCTATAAGCATTTTCTCAATTAAATTGAAATCTTATGGTACGCGTTTAAGAATATTTGAATATTTGTACCATAATTTGTGTACAAATTATCGCATGCTAAATAAGTTTCGTTTGTGTAAAAGTATCGCATGCTAAAATAAGTTTCTTCATATTTTATACAAACCACAATATTTGCACAGATTTTTTGTAGTAAATTTTCAATGCGTGCAAATTGTTGTTCGAGTGTGTAACGATTTTTATATAAAAAAAAACAAAACCTTCCAGGTTTTACTTGTCAAATGACACATCACAATGACAGTCCAATGTTGACAGTTCAGAAATGACATGAAATTTAAAATGACACCTCTTGTTGAAACGGTGTTAGCTACCTATCTTTCTAAGTTTGGAACAATAAAATGCCAACTAAAAGTAGTTTTTTTTTTATAAGGCCCTCATTTCTTCAATAGATTCTCTTAAGCGTAAATAGCATTAATTATGGTACAATAGTCCCTTTCAACTAATTTCAAAATAACCAACGTCTTTAATGAAATTGAAACCTATTTGCCATACTAAAGCAGCGAGCTTCTTTAATATAATCAATATATTTTATAACCTTAGCAATCTTAAGAATTTATACACCAACACACAGATATAGTCAGAGACTATATTCCATCGTCGGTAAACAAACTTGGTCTCTTCTTTGAGCTTTTCAGGAGCTGTTCTTGGTCTCTGTCTCTGTCTCTTCTACTGATCTCACACAATTAAATTGTGCAAAGTAATTAATGACATTTTAAAGGACAAACTAGACGGAGAGTGCTTACACACACCCAACTTATACACTCACGAGCATGTATCACATAAGTACTATATATACATAAGAATGTTTGTGCGTCGTATCAAGTTATAGTAAGATACTCGTAGTAAATAAACGTATACGAGTCAGCGCGAGTGAGATTCAGTAACAAACTTCCAAACAATGAATGCACTTTGAATCCTCAAGGATCTCAAGTTAGGATTTCAGTGAGCTACTTCGTGGAAATTAAGAATGATTATATTAATCAGGAGCATTATTAAGGATAAGACAAGTGGAAGAAGAAGAAGCAGAAGGAGAAGAAGAGCGAGCAGAAAGTTATTGAGGATATTGAAGATGTAGGTTAAGGAAAGGACAAAGAGATTAAGCAAGTAAAAGGAGCGGGAGCAAGAAAGGAAAGAAAAAAGGAAAGGAAGTAATGTAAACGGGCATAGGAAGAATGATTAAGAAGCGAAGATAAACCAACAAATTCTAAAGAGAATTAATTAGTTTCATCAGCGCCTTGAAGAGGCGAGAAGGAGAAAAAAGCAAGAGAAAAACAGCAGAAGTAGATGCCATTAAGAGTCACTGAACTAAATGAGAGAAAAGTAGCCAGAAAGTCACAAGATTACAAAAAAATAATTAAGAAAATAAAAGCTTTAATTCAATTTTTCTGCGCCGCTTGAGCAAGCAACAAGAGGAAGACGAAAGTTATGCAGTGATTTTTTTCTATGTGCAACGAGTACATAGTACATGTGCAACGAGTACATAGTACATGTGCAACGAGTACATTTTGATTATGTACGAGTACAGTCGAAAATGGTTTGCAACCTTGCTTTAACAGAGAATTATGGTGAGAGCCTCCTCCATTCTGTTAATGGCAAGGTTTTACAAGAGACTTCAACGTAGAAATGTCTGTTGGAGTTTTCATTAGTTTTAATTTCAAAAATAATTGAGAAAATAAAAGTTTAAATTTAATTTTTTTGCGCCGCTCGAGCATGCCATAAGAAGAAGAGAAGAAGCAGATTTTGCAATGTGATTTTTGCAATGTGCAACCTTTTGATTATGTACGAGTACAAAAGCGAAAGGGTAAAGATAAAGGAGCGGGCGCATAAAATATCAAGAGTCCTTCTCATTATTTCTTTGTGCCGGTTTCTTTCTCACTCTCTCTCGCTCTCTCTCTCTCTCTCTTTCTCTCTTTCCCATCATTTATATAGAAATTAAGCATAAGCACCAAACAACACCAACGTATTCAGGCATAAAGAAGAGCGTCTACATTGTAACCGGCAACACTTAATTTCGCACTTTTGAAGGGTTTGATTTACGCCCGCTAAAGCGACACCACAAGAGCAACAACAGCAACAACGCCAACAACAGCAACAACAACACCAATAAGCACCATCATAATAGAAGAATATAGTATTCAGGCAGCAACCATTAGCGCCTGACTGGCTTGAGTGGTGTCGGAGGGGCGAAGGAGGCAAAGGGAAGGGGGAGGGGGTGGTGATTGCGCTGGTGGTGGATGGTGGTCCGGCTGGCAGGTGCAAATTACAAGAACCTCTACGTAACGCTCAACCTTTACACAAAATAAAAGCCATTTTGATTTTCACTTTTTTTTCTCTTCCGGCGTTCCGGTTCTTGTTTAGACGATGGCGGCGGTTGATGAAAGTGGCATTAATGGCGATAATATTGCGGATGGTGTTATTGTTTCTGGTTGTTGTTCTGGTAGCTGTTGTTCGTGTTTCGTGGTTGGTGTTGCCGGCTTTCATGTTAAGTAGCGATATTTTGATATTAAAAATAATTACGTTGTAACAACGCGTTGTTGAAAAAATCTTTTTGATGTTGTTGCGGCCTTTGTTGGCGCTGCTGCTGCGCACGGCATGAAATATTGCAACGCTTTATGCATACGTTTTATACGCATTGAATGCATTCAATTTATTACGATACGATATACGATGATAAAACCCAGCCCTCTCGCAACGACAACGCCGACAGGATATTAAAATATAATAGAGGCAGGATGTGAGTGTGTATGTTAAGGCAGGTGAAGGTGAGGTGACGGATGTTGTCACGTACTGCTGTACACAACAATAACAACAGCAAAAACAGCAACGAGTAGACTCTATCTATCTCTCTGCTATGATGTAGTAAAAACAACAATAACAACAACAAAAATAACAAACAGACAGACACACACAATAAAGGCAAAATTCAATCAATTTGGCAATTATTTTGGAAGAATTGAATTCTGGCTGCTGTTTCTGCTGCTGTTACTTTTGTTGCCGTTGTTATTATTATTATTGTTGTTGTTGTGGTTGTTGTTATTTAGTGCAAATTCAATTCAATCGTAAAGGCGGTACATATCGACTAAGGCTAATAGGATTACGTACGAAAATTTAACACACAATGTCTCGACGTGGATTATATTTAATAGAGGAATTTATTTATTATTATGGAATTTAGTATTGATAGATAAAATGTTGATAGTATTTTGACAAAAAAAAAAAATAAAACGAACATATGTTAAAATTACATACAGAAAATATACGAAATAGAAATAAAATAAAAGCAAATTTCATAAAAATAACGACACGTTACTAAAATAAATTAGAGTTTAGCAACGAACTATTGAGACCATCGTCTTTTTAAAGAATTATCCAATAGAAGCTTTAGAATGTTCAATGAGAATATTTGTCAAGCGCCATGTTTGCTGTTGTCTCTTTCTTTTGTTACTACTTCTACAATGGTTGGACAATCTCCATGGTCTCGCTCACGATTGCAGAACGTGTTAAAGTTATAAAAAATTAAAATTAAAAATTAATGTTCCATTAAAAATACCATTTCATTTTTTAGGCTTAATCGTCCATCCAAACAAACAAACAACTCGAAATTTGGTTAAAAATTTGATGAAAATGAAGAAAATCTATTCATGATAAAACAAAAGTTTAGCAGACTTTTGTTGAAAAATAGCTCGTAGGAGAATTAACAGAGCTAGTGAGTTTTTGCAGACGAAAATGGTTTACAACCATGCTTTAACAGAGAATTATGGTGAGAATCTCCTTCATTCTGTTAATGACAGGGTTTTACAAGAGACTTAGACGCAGATGAGTCTGTGTCTGTTAGAGTTTCCATTAGTTCTGTTAATAGCAGAAAACAAGAGCTTTCATTTTTATTTCTTTTTATTGGCACCATAGAAAATATCTTTATATATCAATACTTTATGTTAACGGCGTTTAACAGCTCTGTACTCGCCGGTTCTCCGCTTTCGCGGTTCGAACTTCACACCGCATTATAATTATGTTTTATGAGACATATGATAGTTGGACAGATCATACTGATAATAAATGTTAAGTCTTTTTATAAAGAGTTATTCTGGCATTAAGTTATATTTGAGAAAGGAAGGTCTTTATCGTTTACTTTTAGCAGTCTTCTTGATCTAAACTTAAACTACAAAATCTTTTATTTATGTCTGTCATATAATGGAAAATGATTTGATGGTCTTTTTGTTATTTTGCATGGAACCTATAAAATTTTTTACAGATTTAATAAAGCTTATTGAGTTAGTTTTCAAGTACGAAAAAATCTCTTCCTGTGAAAAGAATTTTTTCACAATAACCAGCAAATACCAGCATTTTATAACAGGTCATAAAAAGTAGTAGCAGCAGCATCAGCATCAGCAGCTTTTAAAACTTTTTAGCTTTTATGTATTGACCAGGCCAATAATTGTTGTTGTTGTGAACACATTTTGGCACCTTTATTCAATGCGAAACGTCAAAAGCAAAGGGCAACTTTTCCTTGCTTACATGATACGATTACAACAACAAAAAGTACGGAAAATCACTTAACGATGGATGTACATAAATTTCAACTTCGCAACCGAGAAGCTGTTAGAGTCCACCAACTACTAAATAATGTCTATAAACAATTTTTTTTTCTTATTTTCCTTGACTTCTTAGCACCCTTCCGACCGAACAGACCCGACCGAACGACCGTTGAACTTTTATTAAGGCATAAAAAATTACGACAGACTTCGAAAAATGTCATTATCTGGCAAAAAAAAAAAACAAAAACGTAGAAAGAGATAGTCAAAGACCGATAGTAGATAAGAAAGAGGACAGATAGCGTATAATAAACTTAGTTTATTATTAATAAAAAATAATAGTAAGAAATCACTTTAACTGAGGAAGCATATAAAAGTCATACAAGCGACTCTCGTCGTATAACGAACGCGAAGCTGCAAAATTTGGGTAAATATAATGACAACAACAAAAAATCCTATTGCTATTTTCTCGAATATGATGAAGACAAAATGCAATATTTATGACATAAGTTATGACTTTTCTGTAAGCTAGCAATAACTGTTAGATAAAAATCACAAACTGTGATCACAATCCATTCAAAGGCGATATTAAAATCGATCAATAAAAAACTTAGACACGATATTAACAAAGTAATAATAGTTTTCTAAGACTGTCTCGATTTTTCGATAGACGTAATCTAATAATTTTTTGTTTTTGGAATACGCAATAGAAATAAAATCTTTGAAGTTAGTTTAACTGAAATTGAAAATTAAAAATTAAAAATCTATTAACAGAGAACTGTTTCAAAGAATTAAGCCATTAAAAGCATGTTATTGAACCTAAATTATCGATCCCTGCAGTTCTTTTAAGAACAGATAGCACTCTTCTAGTTATTTAATAGACACTCAAAGTAAAATGATAAGCAGCCTCTCATAACCTTTTTAATATAAAATATTATTAACATAACAGAACAGTTCAGAAATTAACATCAAACATATATAAAATTAATATAACAGTAAAATTTTAACACTAAAACGACAACATAATAAAAAAATCTTAATTTTATAATAAAACAAAATAAACCTAACAGAATACTAACATATTCGTAATAACATTATCGATATATATTTGAACAATTTCGTAAAATAATTTCTTAACATTTATATCCTCATAAGATAAAACAGTAAAAAAAAAACATAATACTAACATAATAATTTAATCTCAATATTTAACAGAACACTTAACATTAACTCATTTAATACCTAAACCTAACATTATTTAAGTGTTTTAATACAACATAAAGTTAACATAATAAAATTAAAACTGTAATTGTATATTATTTATAGTATTCATAAATTAGAAATAAAATTAAAACTGTTAAATATAGTTAACAGTTAACCATCGACATTAAAAGGGTTAATAAATAAAAAAATTTACTTTAATAGAGAAAGTGTTAACTCTGCATACTTAACATAATAAAAGAATCTTCAGATAACATAAATTTAGCATAATAACATAAGATCGAAATTAATAAAGAAAAATTGACTTTGAAAGAGAAAGTGTTAACTCTGCATACCCACTTAACATAATGAAAGAATCTTATGATAACATCAATTTAACATGATAACATAAGATCGAAATTAATAAAGAAAAAATTGACTTTAACAGAGAAAGTGTTAATTCTGCCTACTTAACATAATAATAAAATGACTTTAACAGAGAAAGTGCTCACTCTGCATACTTATCATAATGAAAGAATCTGAAGATAACATAAATTTAATAAGATAATAAGATAAAATCGAAATTAATAAAGAAAAAAATTGACTTTAATAAAAAAAAAGTATCATATCAGTAGAACAATCAGTAGTAAGAACAAGAACAATCTTGGTAAAAAACAGAGACAGTTTTATGTTAAAAGAAAAAGTAAATGTCATAATCTCTGTTCAGAAAGACAATTTCTGTAGTTAAATTTCTAGCACTATTTTACAAGCTACAAGACTTTTTTAAAAAAGTTTCGAAAATTTTTTTCAATCTAAGAATATAAGAACGGAATAAAAAAGGATTTTTTAAAACTATGAACTTCTTATGATTTTAAGTTTCAGTTTTGTACAAATTTTCAAATTGTTTTTAAATTACTCGAGAATGAAAAACTTTTGAATTCTTTGGCGTGCCATAAAATCTGAATTAGTTCCTTTTTTGTTCTTCTTTAGACTGTAACACGTCGTTGATAAAGTCAACTATCAAAAAATAAAACAACAAAAGCAGCAAAAGAAAAAAAATCACAAAATCACAAAACTGAAAAAAAAGAAAATAAAAAACGAATAGAAAACAAAACTTCTGTTGTATAAAAGTTCTGAAAACTTTTTTCACGCTTCTTTGAATAACTACGTAGTAAAAGAGGAAAAAGACCCTAATGGTGGGAATGGGGGGGGCGGAGGGGAGGGGGAGAAGTGTGTGTGTGTGTGTGTGTGTGCGTGTGTGGAGCGGGAAAGAAAGAAATCAAGAATTGTGAAGTGCTTTTCAGTTAAAATGTTGCCATAGTTCAGTTTTTATGGCCATCAAATGGTAAAAGAAGTAACTAAAAACCAACAACAATAATGGCTGACACAAACACCGACACGCAGCCATACACACTCACACAAACACACACACACACTCATTATATGATGTGAGTTTAATGAGCGAGTTAATGAGTACATTGTAGTAAGTAAAGCCTGCGCCTAAGGTTAATGTGTTTAAGTATGTCTACATACGGGCAAGTACAATGGTTAGTGCTGCTATTGTTGTCGTTGTTGTTGTTGTTGTTGTAGTAAACCCTTAAAAGTGCCGCTTGAGTGTGCCAAAAGCATTAAATGGCAACAATAAACTACACAATTTTAATAGTACCCTTCCTTTCTTCACCTTCTTTTCTATTTATTTTCCTGGTGTTTTTTATAAAAACACTCTTTGGTGAAAATGGTAAATATTTCATGGTAAATGGTTAATGGTAAATGCTCTTAAAAGCTTTTAATAGACAATTGCTGCAAAAACTATGTCAACTTGCTGTCTAAAGAACTTCTAGACAATGATTTTTTTTGGATATAAATAAAGAACTTCAATGACTTTCTAAAGGAAGGAATAATATTTCAGCAAATTATCAGTCGACATTTACAAAAATGTCTCAAAAATACGAATATACAATGATTGCAATGATGCAATGCTAAAAAAAGTTCTCAATCTGTCAATTAGTGAGATTATAAAACGTCACCAGCCATCAGCTTAAGCTGATATTCTGCGATATTCAATTTTGTTTTTACATACTTCAAGTAAACTGAAAACATTACCCACGACGACTCGTTAAACAGTTTTATAGCAAGCAACTTTTATAGCAAGCAAGCAAGTGCATCTCGTGTAAAACGTTCTCGATCCAACCGACCGGTCGATGGTTATTAAATTTTAATATTCATAAACATATTCTTAGAGGTTTAAGGTTGTCCGTAGAGCAATAAATCTGTTAATGTCAAATTCGTATGAATTTTATTAATGATTTGAATTAATGAATTAATGAATTTGTATGAATTTTATTATTTTGTGTTAATCAATCAATAAAGAAAATTATCGGTAATAATAATAATAATAATAATAATGACAATATTCGATTATTTTTATAAATTATTTCATTATTTATTATATTATTTAATGACGGAATTCCTTCATCAATTAATGGAGAAAGTAGGAAGGAACGAAAGAAGGAAGTAAAGAAGGAAGGCATTCCAAACTTGAAAGAGTTAGAATAAAGTCAAGAAGAAAGTTCAAGGAGTTCGAGGTAGCGAGTTTGAAAAGGAAAATGAGATTAAGAAATTAAGGAATGAATGAATGAATGAATAAATTGAATAGACGCTATTACTTTCATCACACAAGCACAGCATAATAATAAAAGAAAATAATAACCACAACAACACCAACGATCAACGACCAACCACCAACAGCAACAACATACAATACTTCAAGCAACGACATAACGTCATAACATTTTAGAAAACTCCGAGCAGAAGAAATGAACAGTTTTTAAAGGAAACCGGAACAAATACATTAACAAATAGGCGGCTACATATACACACACACACACCTAACACATGTTAACACACACGCACATACATACATACACTCACAAAGTTAGACAAAGCAAGGACAAAGAGACAAAATTAGATTACATCATCGCATGCATAATTTACTAATGGCAAAGATATAATGCTATTACAAGAAAAATGGGACAAAGAAGAAGAAGAAGAAGAAGCAACAGAGAAAAATAGACAATAAAAAGTGTGGCCACCATTTTCAATTTGCACAAAAAAACCATACCAATCATACCGTATAAAGTATGGGACAAAAACAACTAACACTAAAGAAATATAGGCCATTCCATACGAACGAACAGGCAGACAAACCGACACAACTACTATGGTACAAACATGAAAAGAAATTTTCATCACGAACGAACGAACACACACACACACTCACACACACACATCTATCTACAAACAGTGTCGGTATGCTATAGAGCATGGCATGAATATGAAAAGCTGCAGCATAAAATGTGTGGCCATCAAAAGCTGTATAAATGTAGGTATGTATGTACATTTGTAACGAATGTGTGTGTGTGTGTGTGTGTGTGTGTATACATACAGTGTGTATATTTACAGTACATTACATTGTGATGATTTATGTACGAGCAATACTAGAGCAAGAGTATAGTATGTTATGACCCAACAGGAATAACTTTAACCGGCGAAAAAAAAAATAACATGACATTTCTTGCTCGACAGGCAAGCTGCCGCTGCCTCCCTCCTCCCCCTCCTCCATCTTCTGTGCAAGCGGTAGAAAGCATGCCAAAAGTTTTGGACTAACAAGACTAATGCCATCACACGATACGACACGACACGACAAGACAAGCTCCTGTGAATGGCCTGTAACTGTCAGTAGTAAAATCATCATAGGCCTTATTAGAGCAAAAGTTCTTGGTTTTATGATGACATATTAAAAAAAAAAAATATCTATGTATGCTTTTAAAACGCAGCATTTTTCGTAAAAAATATTATTACTTCTGCCAAGAAGACACAAAGCCACACTAATGAGATGTCATCATTAGTGTCACTCAGAGTGTATTTACGAGTATGACGACACAATCGACACAAATCACTACTAGCATTAAATAAATATAATAATATACGATACTATTATATTTACGTATGTTTTAAATTTTTTTATTTTTCTTACTTTTATTGTGCTTTTCAAATAAATTTAGAGTCATTTCTTGACATTTGACATTTTGCAACATTTCATAAGATTTCAGTTGAAATGTCAAAAAATGGTTAATTATTTTTTTCTGTAATGATTTATTAAGTGTTTAAGTGATTTGCTTTTATTTATTATTAATTATTTTCAAAGTTCGCAAAGTGTCATAAAATATTGAGTATAAACAATTTTAAATATTTTTTTTTAAAGACCTTGCTGATTAGTCTCTGATATTTTCAGTTGCACTTTAGTTAAAAAAAAAAATGTCATGAACGTTATTGATTTTTATTTGCTAACATTATTATTTTTTTACGGTCATCCCGTTTGTGGTTACCGATTATCTTAATACTTAAACACTTAAAATTCTAGTGGTTTCTGAGAAAGAAGAATATTATATTTGTATATAATATTTATATTTGTATATAATATTTTGTATATAATATTTTGTATATAATATTATATTTGTATATAATATTTATGACTAACTTTAAAAATCAAAAATCTAAAAAAGAAAAATAATCGCTTATACTCAATTACAACAACAACGACTGACACACTTGAGTAAAAATGTTTATGAAATTTTTTTTGTTATTTTTGTTGTTTGAAAATTTTGTTCGAATTGAAATTTGTTTATTGAGGAAATATTTTTCAACATTGTTGAATATCGATATTTTTATCTACATTTTCCTCCTTATCCCACTAACTGCCAACCAACCTCTTCCGCCCTTCCCTTCCGCCTTCAGTTTTAATATTTTTTCAATATATCGCATTTCTCGCTTGTTTGCGTTTTTGCGCAATATTTTTACATGAATATCAATAAAATTTTTTAATAGCTTCGGCCTTCACACAAAAATTGAGAGCATTCAAAGCGAGCAACGATAAAATATATACGACGCCGCCGATTGAATGAATGAATGAAGGAAGCGAGAGAGAAAATAGATATTGTTGTAAATGTGTGGTCATGTTTGTGGAATTCATTCAATCGTTCATTCATTCATTCGCTCGCTCGCTCGCTCATTCACTCAATCCTGTGCGCATAATGAATTTCAATAGAACGCATTTAAAATTCATATTCGCAACGTAACTCGTCTCGTAACGTTAGTCAAGGCTCTTTTTATTCAAATGCCATAAAATGAAATGAAATTAAATGGTTTACAAATTAACTGACGTTTGAAGACATTGTATATTTTATGATTAGACTATACTATATCGTAATATAATCAATAAATTCGTTCAAGGTGTTGTAAATAAAATGTACAAGTTCAATTGAAAGATAAATTATCAAGATACGAGCACCATTATTAACATGTTATATGAACAGTTTATGGCCTGTCGATACTTCATTGAGTTTAATTAGAGGTTTTTTTTTTGTTTGTATCGTATTTGCAGCGATAATAAATGCGCCATTATAAAAACGCTTCACAATTCTTTACATTGGCTGATGTTTTAAGAGTTTACGAGATATAGTATGTATGTATGTAAAAAGACTCTTTATTCAAACAATTGAATATTGAATATGAAAAGCTTGTTAATTATGGTATGCACGAGTCTATTGCATAAATGCACTTTGTTTTGTTTTGTTTTTAGCAAATTAAAATTAATTCAGCAGCCAAACTGATTTTGCGGTCATAGAACGTTCGGCGGCCGGCCATGAACCGCTCGCTCACTGACTGTCTCTCGCTTGAGACTGCAATTGTAGACTGTAGACAATGGAAAATTAATTGAAACAATTTAATTAAAAGAAATCATCGATGGCAGTATAGAATGAACGAAAACGAGGCTGAGACTAAGACTGCAGAGGCTCAGTAGACGTTGGGAGGCGGGGCGCGGCGAGCCTAATTAAAAACGAGAAATATTTGCGGTGCAGTGCAGCAAGCACTGGGGCTTGGGGCTTGGGGGGGGGGGGGGCGCCTATTGCAACGACGGCAGTGGTTATGCCACACTCGAGCCACTTCTCGTGTTTGTGCTTCTGCATTTGCTCGACTTGAGCCGATTGTGGAGCCGACCGACCGACGGTCGCCCCGGGCTGCCAACAAACAACCGGACTGAACAAAACAGCGACGAGCTAGCGGCAAAACATACGACGCGATAGAGAAAGCCAATGAGCAGAAAAAATTGCATCATAACAAATACGCGCGCCGAGTCAATTAATATTAATTGGATTGGATTTAAAGTGTTCTGTAATCCATTATTGTAATTAATGAGATGGCAGAAGCAGCGAAGTGTACAACATGCATCGATAACGAAAGAAAAGCGAAACGAAGGGGTGCGCAAAGGGTTAACTTGAACGAAGTGATAGCAGGAGAAATCAATAGTTGAGTTGATGGACGCTGGCCAGTCGATGGATTGCACGTTATTGGTGAATCGGGGAATTCGGGGGGGATATAATTTAAGCTCATTTTAAAGAACAAAACAGACAGACGAAGGAGAAAACACAGAAAAAATCGTTCTGGCTGACAGAGAACGAGGGGGGGAGACGGCAAGGAGATCTATAGGGTTATATAGTTTTCTCCCGTTATGATTATCATAGTAGTAATTATAATAATAATGATAAAAAAATTTGGGTTGTCTTGTCAAATACTTGGTCGAGTTTTCGACATTTTCGACAAGTCGAATACCTACGGTAGACTACCATTGTCGAAAACTCAGAAAAATGTACCTTCATCAATTTTAAAATTGAAAAAACGAAACGCTACAAAGATTGTTCGTTGAAAAATACATGAATTTCAATTTTATTTTTGAGTCCAGTCATTTCTTCAGTGAAAAAATGGAACATTTATGGGATGACAAAGAATTATACTCGTATGTCGATAGATTCTATACTTCACGCGAGTAAAAAAAGGATATTTGAATTAGTCATCCTTTACGTTTTTAAATGTTTGAAGAGTTTTCGACAAGGTTGAGGTTTTCGACATGTAGAAGAGAACTCTACAGTTTTCAACGTAGACCTACATACAAGGTCCAAAAATTCTTGTCGAATGCAAACCCTGATAATAATAATGATCAAGACGAAAATAAAAATGCTGAAATTAGGCATTTATCGTATATCATTATATTATTGCATAATCTTTTGTGTGAAAATAAATTGAGTCCTGTCTGTTTTTCTCTCAGCGATGAAGATTTTTTTTAAATTATTATGAAAATGTATTATAGATGCAAATGATTGTAGAATTATCATATCTTATTGTACTCTTTCATATTAAAAATCCGATTTATTTCTTTAAAAGTATGATTATTTTAATATAAAATTCGATTTATCACTCTATAAAGTGATGATTTATTACTCTATCATGGTATAAAATTACAATTTTTGTCTCTATTAGGATAAAGTTAATTGTTCTGTATCATGCTATACAGACACTATATAATTTATTTTTCTATCTTGTTCCTATCCGGATATTTTTTTATGAAATCAACAATATTTTGCATGACAATATTTTGCAAATAAAAATTTTGCATGAGTTTTTTCTGCATTAAACTATAATTTATTCTCTATAGTAAATAAAATATATTTCTCCAACAATTTTTACTCCAAACTATCAACGATTTCTTCATCTTGCTATTAAATGACCAGTTATTTCTTGTGTTTTTATCATGCAATAAAAAAGTTTCACAACTTCAGTTTCAATAAGTTTCCAAAGTTTCAACATTCAACAACAACAAAAAAAAGTTATTTTTATAATATTTTTTTTTTAAATTTATATCACCATAAATTTTATATCATGCGCTTCGAATGATACAGTGTGTTATAAAAGTACACGTAAATACAAAACAATACAATTTATGATAAAATCAACTGACAAATAAACATAAAATTGACTGACTGACTGAAGTGACAGTCATTAAAATAAGAATGACAAATTAATTGAATTGCATTGAAATTAAAGATTAAATTCACAATTGCATGAGAATAATTATTGAGAATAATTGTGGAGAATAAAGCAATATCCAAAGGAAAAACAGATACAGACAACAACAATAACAAGCTCATGTTATTAAAAATATTGTTGACATCGCAAATAAAGTAATAATTGCGATGACAAAATCCACAGCAATTATAATAAAAACGACTACAATGTAACCCATAAAAAATGTATTTTTTTCTTCTTATAACGCACAATAAAGAATATTCATAAACTGAATTGTAGTGAAGTGCTATTTTGTGCTATTGTTGTTCACAGTGTAAACGATAGTAAAGTTTGATTTTCTTTTATTTTGTTTGGTCGTTTTGGCATTTTGTCATTTTGTCATTGCAAACGATGTCAGGGCCAGTCATTCGCCTCTCTGTCGCTCTCTCTCACTCTTTCTAAATTCTCGGAGTTATTTGCAATTTATCGATTCTTTATACACAAAGTAGCACGAAACAGCTACTAGAAGTTTCGAGACCAATAAATTGAAATAATAAATCGAAAAAAGCAAAAAAAAAACCAGAAAATCCATTCATACAAATAAAACTTTGAGAAGAAGAAGAAGAGTTGAGTGGTGTCCAATTGGATTATTTTACAAATGATTTTTGCACTAAAAGTTAGTTGCAAAAAGTTTAGAAACTAAATTTTCTAAAAGAACTTTTTTCTCACAAAAAAAAGAGAGTGACACTTCGGAAAGAAGTGAAACGAAAAAATCGAATGATCTTAAATAAACTTAAAGAAATTATACTTTCTCAGCAATAACACAATAATATTATTATATTCTACTTCTTCGTTGTTTGAAGCTTGCAAGCTGCATTTTTTTAATTGTCGAATACTTTCGATACCAACGCACTTCTTTCGTCACCCTTTCCACGCCTATTTCAACCATTCAGCCCCTTCGCCAGGCAGTAGCAGCAACAACCAACAACAACCACGACGACGTCGGGCACGTCGTCATGCAGCAAAGTCAAAACTAAGTACGATTTTGACTTTCAATTTGACTTTGAATCGCAGACACGAAAAAAAAAACAGTGTAGATGAATTTAAATTAATTGAATTTTTGAAACTTTCTTAGTGATGTTTCGGAAGAACCAAAGAGGAAGAAAGAAGTAGAAGAAGAACAATAACAACAACCCAAAGTCACGCTGCGTGTTGAAGTAATAAGAAAATGGCATTTCCGTCAAAATGCAAAAATAATTTTTTCAGTTTTGTCATAATTTTAGACAATTTTTTTTTGAAAATTTTTTTTTTTTTAATTTTAATTTTTTTTAATTTTTTTTTTTAATTTTTTTTCGAAAAGCTAAACTCTTGCTTTATAGTTTTATAGAAAAAAGGACAGAAACTTATAAAACTAGGTTTTTCTAAAAATACATTAGCAATTGTAAGATTTTTCCAAAACAAAAAAAATATAAAAATTGTAATTAATTTTAGCAGAACATTTTCGAGCGAGCGGAGAAAATTCTTAAGAAATAAAAATTTGATTTTGTAAAAAAATAGAGAAAAATGCTGCTTTAAAGCGTGTTAAAGCGGAGAAAAGTTACCTTGTGTTAAAAAATCATTAAAATATGTAATTTCAAATACAGAAAAACAGCCACACATTGGTAGAAAGATATCTCGCAAACCATGCAAGCATGCGCCACAATTAAAGTAAACATTTAATAAAGTAAAATTATGTTGGTAAAGAAATCATTAAAAAGATTAAAAAAAATTACATAAAAAAGCCATTTCATTAAAATAATTTTGAAGTAATAAAATTACTGGTAACGCTTAAAAAAAGCTTTAATTTCAGCTTAATTGAATTCTTAGAATATAAAGAATTGTATTCAACCCAATTAACTGATACTCAATGAGAAGATGATGATGGGTGATGATGATGCTAAGATTTCGCTAAAATAATTTAATTTTTTTGCACTTTATTTACTTATAATAATAATAATAATAATAATAATAATTATTTTGAAATGAAAAATTTCGTTAGCATTTTATTCAACTGAACTCAACTGAATTAAACTGAACGCGATTGAACGGTTCGGTACTGACTGTACCGATTGAAAGTGCCGATATCAGTTTTTCAGCTGCTTTCATCATTTACTAAATCCTTCATTAGTTTGATGTCTAAATTCAATTAAATGCCTGAAAGTCCAATAAAATAATAGAACAATGGAAAAAAAAAGCAAAAGACAAAAGAAAAAAGCAAAAGACTTCTGGATCCCGCAAAAGTAGAAGAAGGATAGAAAGAAATCATGAAAGGAAAATAAACTTAGGTAAAAATAAGAAAAAAAAAAAATCTAAAAAGCCTGACTCTTTCTTCGTTTCAGAGTAAACCGTGAGGAGTTTCTCTAGTTTAGCGATTTTATTTCTTGCAATCAATAAATTTGGTTGCTGCTGCTGCCCGTTCTGTCGCTCAGTCAACCGTTCATAGTTACTTTCATACTTTACAAAACTGACTGAGAGACTGACTGACTGACTGAGACTGACTCGTAAACTTACTACCGGTCTGGTAATCGAACGACAATAGCCCGATTCAATCGCATAAACCATTGTCTGTTTGTTTCTTTGGCTTCATGTACGTTAATAGTTCCTCTTCGCTGCCTTTCTCTCACAAAGTAAAAGAGTTTTTTGGGATTTGACAACCGTTTGTTTGACCATTTGACTGTCTGATTGTTTGACGGTCTGACTCTTCAACTGTTTGGCGCCTTGAATCATTGTACTTTAGTTAGTCTGCGATGGACAAACTTTGGCGAAACTGCATTGTTTTTTTCTTAACCTTCTTTTCGAATGCAATGCCAGGTTATTAAACGTTGTTGTTGTTGTTGTTGTTATTGTCGTTGTTTTTGTTGTTGTTATTATTATTGTTGTTGTTGTTGTTGTTGTTATTGTTGTTGTTGTTGTTGTTGTTGTTGTGATTGCGAATTACGTTCCGATCAAATCGTTTCAAACGCTTTTCATTGCTTTGAAAAGCGCTTCATTTTCGATTAGCGAGAGCAACATCTTTCGGTCGTCCGTCGGCCGTCGTCCGTCGTCCGTCAGCCGTCGTCCGTCGTCCGTCGGCCGCTGTCCGTCAGCTGTTGTTCGCCGTCCGGCGTCCGTTGCCCGGTAAACTACCTTCATAACCGAGAGACTGATAGAAAGTCGCAAAGAAACAAACAAACAAACAAAATCTTTAACATTTTGTTAAAGAAAAGGGACGATAAAGGTTTGAGATTGAAGAAGAAGAAGAAGAAGAAGCAAATATAATCATTTAAATAAATTTTTCATTGTCAGGCTCAAAGTCAGTCAATCTTCTGGAAGGCATTCGCTTGCTCTTCTGTTGCTGCATGGTCGTGGTGTCGTGGCCTCTTCCTCAACGAAAATCGCTTACCATTATTTTGATAGCTTGAGGTATATTTTACCCCCTCGGCACCCCCTTTTTTTTGTTATTATCAGGGTACTCCCGAAGTATGAAAGCTGGACGGTTGTGAAAGGAGGGTCGTGGAAGGGTGAAAAGGGGAACAGCGGGGAGGTTGGAGTAAGAAGGTTAGCGCAGGTTAAAGGCGGTTATAAAGCAATTATGATGACGTGACATCGCCGCGTTACAAACCATGACAAAGAAAATGTTGGTGAAAGGATTTTTCTCGTTCATGAACGATACATAAACCAAATGACGACGGGGGCGGGGGCGGGGTTAACAACCGTGGGTAAGTAACTACAATAATGGAGCCCGGCAAAAGAGCAAAATGACACGATAACAACAACAACAACAGCAGCAGTAAAAACAACAACAACAACAACAACAAAAATCCAAAACCATAATAACATTAAGTACAAACAACAACAACAACAACAACAACAACAACAACAACAAAAGGAGTCCAACAAAACGAGTGTAAACGGAATAAACAGCAAAAAAATAAGAACGAAGACGGCAGCAATAACCATTTTATAGATTTTTTAAAAAAAAAAAGGAAAGAAAAACTCAACAACAACAACAACAACAACAACAACAACAACAATTGCATGTTCACAATTCTGAGGATGGTTCGCGCACGACATTCAAGAAAAATGCCACAGAATTGAAAAGATGACAGCTCGCGATGAAGTTGATGTCGGTTAATGCTTCAATGTCGGACGACGAGGCGACCGACATACTGAAGGTTGCAAAAATGATGTATGGATATACGATATGTATACATACTATATATGTATAAATATACTTATAAAGTTGAATAAGATGAACACATCGTCAGTTCTAGTCGAGTGATGGAGGAAGAGAGAGAGAGACTGACTGAAAGGGGTTAAGGATGAGCTCAGATAATGGTTGACACAACATGAAGAAGTTGATAGTATTGAAGGAGAGAGGAAAGAAACAGAAAAATATTAACATTCATAATGGTGGACATACTTGCCGTCGCACGTGAGATATGTTTACTCGTATGTACTTGCATCATCTTTTGCAAGAGACAGAAACTATGAAAGGACTAACGCGTTATTTTTACCACAAATACAGAACCTAAAAGTAAACGGAGAGATAAATGGAAATACACTAAAGTTTCCGGTTGCATTTGCATCATATTGCAAATTTCGACATATTGCAAATTTTAAAATATTGTGAATTTCGACATATTGCAAATTTCATCATAATGCAAATTTCATCATATTGCAAATTTCGACATATTGCAAATTTCGACATATTGCAAATTTCGACATATTGCAAATTTCGACATATTGCAAATTTTGACATATTGCAAATTTCATCATATTGCAAATTTCGACATATTGCAAATTTCGACATATTGCAAATTGCGACATATTGCAAATTGCGACATATTGCAAATTTTGACATATTGCAAATTTCATCATATTGCAAATTTCGACATGTTGCAAATTTCGACATACATATTGCAAATTACGACATATTGCAAATTTCGACATTTAGCAAATTTCGTCATATTGCAAATTTCGACATACATAGGCATTGCAAATTTCTATATAGAGAGCGTTTCTTCTCTCTTTTCTCGTCTTTAAAAAACCAGCAACCGTATGCAAATAAATGAATGTTTCGAAACCAAATTTCTATTCTATTTCATGCGATGCTAGTGATAACACAGTAACTATGATGAGGATCCTCCAGTCCAGTCCACTTTATCTACGCTTTTATCTAAAACAAAAATCGTACAATCTAATCTACTTCAAATTAAAATTGCAAAGACAAATTGCCGACATTATCATACTCGTAGAAAATCATAAAAATTAGTTGAATTGAAAATTCGACTTTTTTTTTTTTAATATAGCTTTTTATTATTGATGCTTGTTTAAGGCCCACGTTTCAACACTTCTTGACTTGTTTCGGAGCGTCATTTATCTTTACGCCTACCCAGTGAGAGTGGCTATGTGTGCGTATGTAGTGTAAGTGTATGCGTTTGTGTGCGTATGTGTATATCATTCACTTTTTCACTCCGTTTTACTCATAAAATCACATGCGAGATTAAGGATTTAAAAGTTTTAAATGCTTTTCACAAACTGACAGTACAAAAAGAAGAAGAACAACAACAACAAGGAGAAGAAGAAGAAGAATAACAACAACAACAACAACAATGGTATACGATAGTATGCCGACAATAATAGCTGGAGAAGATTAAGTACCAACAACAACAACAACAACAACAACAGCAGCAGCAACGAATGTAATTTGTTTCCATCAAAGTGATGGAAATGCAGCAAAGCGATGAGAGCAACAACAACAACAACAACAACCAAAACAACAACAGCAACAGCAACAACAATAACAACAACAACAACAACAACAACAACAGCAACAACAATGCCAGAATCACTAGAGACATACAAACCATGGCTTCCTTCCTTTCTTCCTTCCTTCCTTCCTTCCTTCCTTCCTTCCTTCCTTTCACGATGCCGTTTTGTTAGTGTAAAATTATATTTTTACGTATGATCTACGTATTATTTGTTGTTGTTGTTGGCGTTGCTCGTAACTCGCTTGCAATTGCACAAGCAACATTTGTTATTGCTGTTGTTATTGTTGTTGTTGTTGTTGTTGTTGTTGTCGTTTGAACGATTTCATTTTGCACACCTGAAGACAGTGGCGGTCGTCGTCGGTGACACAGACGGCAACAACGACAAGGTGAAAAATGATGGTGACGACGACGACGACGATGGTTAAGAAAACGATGGCAAGGATGAGAATGAAGAAGAAGAAGAAGAAGAAGAAGGAGCACGATGGTGCTGTGAAAATGTGAAAGGCAGAAGACTTAACAGAGATGAAGCATAGAATAAGAAAAACGAGACTAAGAAGAGAACAAAGAAAGACTTATGGAAATTTTATCGATTTTCATCATCCTACAAAATACATACATATAAATTCATCTGTTGTGAGCTTAACAAAAGGTTGGTTGGTGGTGGTGGTTGTTGTTGTGGCACCCAAACCACCCACACGCGAACAAATACAGGCACAGAGACAGAGACATCGGCGCAGCGACACAAAACACATACAGCAGGCAGACAAGAGAGAGAAATGAGAGACGGAAAGAGAGTGAGAGACAGAGAGAGAGACTACTACAACTATTTTCACACACACACACACACACACACACACACACTAATAACTATAGCAGTTATTCTTTTCTATTGTTGCATTTAGAGTTAATCAGTACTTCATTCATTTTGGCAAACAACAACAACAACGACAGCAGCAGCAACAACCGACAGCAGCATCGAGAGGCAGCTCGCCAGCAGCCGGCAGCAACGAGAAACATTAGAATGGAGCCTTAGCAACAACAACCAAGCGCGTTGGTGCTGCACAGAATAGTGTTGCCAGGCGCGCACAAATTGAATGGATAGCATGCCATTAACACTGGACGAAGGAGGAGGAGGAGGAGGAGGAGGAGGAGGAGGAGGAGGAGAAGCGGCAGAGGTAGATGACAAACTCCAACTCAAGGCGGAGAAAAAGAAAAATAAGAAGAAAGCAAAGGCGAAGGCGTTAGGAAAACTCTAAAGGAAAGCAGAAAGAAACACTATTCAGTTTTGATGCAAGGGCGGCGAGACGATACTATTTGCAATAACGAGGATCAGAACAGATTTTGCTCTAACGAATGCTATTAGAAAGCAAGGAATTTTTGTGGAAAATTATTTTCGAATAGTTAGAAAAAATCAGAAAAACCTACAACTTTTAGTCGTTCATGTTTCTGATGCAGGCAGCCACATTATGCAACCCCGTTTGCAACCATTTGCAACCCCGTTTGCAACCCCGTTTGAACCGTTTGCAACCATTCGCAACCCAGTTTGCCACCGTTTGCCACCGTTTGCAACCCCGTTTGCAACCGCACAAATTGAGTTAAATCTAAAAGGTATTCGCATACATTTTTTAACTTCTATTCGAAAACTATTGTATGTATTTTTTAGTTCTTTTTGTTGCAGTCCATGTCGCCGATGCGTCGTCCTCATTGTTGTCGTTGTCGTTGTTGCCGTCTTCAACCAACCTTCATTATCATGGCCCCATCACGTCACATCGTCACTATCAACAACCTCTTCTTCGCTGTTGTCGTGCAACGTGCACCAACATCCAGCAACAACAACAACGTCAAAGAATTTCAGTTACCGAAATACCGAAGTTGAGGCTACGAGTTTGTCATACTCGTATCGAGAAATGCCAGAGACTTTATCGTCTTTATCAGCGTCATTGTCACAGTCGTCGTTGTCGTCGTTGTCGTCGCTGCCGTCGTTGTCGTCGCTGCCGTCATCTTCGTCGTCATAACCAGCATAAAAGATAAAATGGTCTTAATTTTATTCGATTTGGTATTCTGTAAGCAGATACTCTAACTCCTGGATGTACCTCGGTTGGGTACAGCTGCCTGCCAAGCTCCTGCCTGCTAACCCGAGATGATCTTCCCGCAGAGCTTAGCTCTAAACCCAGTTAAGTGCAATTGGTAGAATGGTTTGTCGTCGCTTTTCTATCATTCCATTCGTTCACTTCAGCAAAGAGTGAGCAAAGAGAGTGTGAGATAATTTCATATTTTTCAAAAATTTCTCAACTTTATCGCTTCGGCTGTGAATTAAGTTGAATAAAATCGTAATAAATGTAGCTAAAGGAATTTGACAGCCATAAAATATGTATAGGTGAAGAAGAGTTATGTGAGAGTGCTGTTGTTGTTGCTGTTTGTTGTTGCTGCTGCTGCTGCGCTTGGAATGCTTGGTTGCGCTCGAGTGAGATTTTCCGAGATTTAGACGAACTCGTTTTCGGTTCTTGTCTCAACTGTAAAAAAAACCTGCCTGAAAATTCGATCTTGTCTTATTCTTGGATTTCTTTAAAATCCAACTCTGTTAACTCAGTTTTGTCTCCTCGTCAGCTCTGGTCTGAGATCTTTATCCTCGATTCCAGTCGGAAAAAAACAGTCTAAAAAAACTAAAAAACTGCCTCTCATCTCAGAATATCGTCTCGCAAAAGTCTGACTTGTCTCGGAATATCATCTGTCTTGCCTGAAAAAGTCTAACTTGTCTCGTGATCTCGTCTCGAATAAAAATTGCTATTTCCTCCTGCAAGTTCTCGTTTTGACTGCAAAGTCCTGCCGCCGTCCGGGACTGCATCTTGACTAAAGAGAACAAATTGTCCCATTCTATGCCCCGATTTCGTCCCGACTTAAAAGCATGCCACGCTCTCGGGACATTATTTCGACTCTAAAGATCTCTTTCTAACCTCAAAATAAAGGGTTATCGACTCTAAAGATCTCTTTCTAGCCTCGAGATCTGGTCTAGACTAAAAAGTCTTATCTTCTCTCAGGTTCTTGCATCGACTAAAAAGCATGCCACGCTCTCAAGATATCATCTCGACTCTAAAAGATCTCTTTCTAACCTCAAAATCTGATCTCGACTGTAAAGATCTCTTTCTAACCTCGAGATCTGATCTCGACTAAAAAGTCTTGTCTTCTCTCGGGTTCTCGCATCGACTAAAAAGCATGCCACGCTCTCAAGATATCATCTCGACTCTAAAAGATCTCTTTCTAACCTCAAAATCTGATCGCGACTCTAAAAGATCTCTTTCTAACCTCGAAATCTGGTCTATACTAAAAAGTCTTGTCTTTTCTTGGGTTCTCGCATTGACTAAAAAGCAGGTCAATGCAATGGGAGCAGGTCCCACGCTTTTGGGATATCATATCGACCCTAAAAGATGTCTTTCTAACCTCGAGGTCTGATCTCGACTAAAAAGACTTGTCTCCTCTCGGGTTCTCGCATCGACTAAAAAGCATGCCATGCTCTCGGGATATCATCTCGACTCTAAAAAATCTCTTTCTAACCTCAAAATCTGATATCGACTCTAAAGGTCTCTTTCTAGCCTCGAGATCTGGTCTAGACTAAAAAGTCTTGTCTTTTCTTGGGTTCTCGCATTGACTAAAACGCAGGTCAATGCAATGGGAGCAGGTCCCACGCTTTTGGGATATCATATCGACCCTAAAAGATCTCTTTCTAACCTTGAGGTCTGATCTCGACTAAAAAGACTTGTCTCCTCTCGGGTTCTCGCATCGACTAAAAAGCATGCCTCATCTCGTCCCGGCTAGAAAAGCAACAAGACTTGGTTTGCGAATCACGTCTCGAGATTCGAGACAATGTAGTAGACACGAGACAAAGCGCATTTTCGCCTTGTGCACATTACCATAGAGGCACGCCCATATAGGCGCGTATCGATTCTCCTACCTGTAGATAAAAATGTTTTTAGCTGACATGAAAATTTGAAATGTTTGTGTGTGTGTTTGTGTGAATATGTATCCTCCAATGAACGTAGCTTTGTATTTGTCTGAATAATCGTTGTTTATATGATTTATTTGATCACGATTCTGCATATTTTCCTGACATCGTCGTCGTTGTCGTCGTTGTCGCTTTTGCCGCCGTCGATAACACCGCGCTTCTCGCTCTCACAAACCGCTATAAAGCGCTATAGACGAACAACACGACAACATTTAAATTTGTTACATTTGTTTGGTGGAAAATTTATTACGAAAATTTATGGGCGAAATTGTTGCATGACAAATTTATGAGCTAATGCTTGAAAATTAAGTGCTAAAAACTTGGTATCTACACCGCAACGAAGACCATCATCATCATCATCATCATCATCATTCATCCAGCCAAATGGCCAACCGGCCAAGCAGCCGCCATCACCGTCACCGCCGTCACCATCGCCGCAGCCAACAACGCAGCTGAACAACGTGCCACAGAGCCAGACAACCGGCCAGGATTTAGATTATTCTCTCTTATCATATTGTTTGCATGACATGCATTGAAATGAAACCTGTTAATAATGTTCTTAAGCGTCACCATTTGATTAAATAATGCATAAAGATCAATAAATGTGTCGATAGAGAGTTTAACAATAGCCTAACGATTTATCAGAGGTCTAAATAATGGCTAGATTTAGATAAAATTGAAGCTGCATTACTTTACATTAATTTAGTAATGGATTTAAGTGTACACTAAACCAACAAATACAAAGTGTAAAGTTTTGATAAAATGATTTCATGTATTATTCTTTTATATAAGCCATATTTTAACTCTTAAAATGCCTTTGATATATGATTTTTGTAAAAATATGCAAATTTTCCTTTAAATAACATTTACTAAGAGTAACATTTTCACTAACATTAACATTAACATTAACATTTGCATAAAAATAAAGAATAGTTATTTACAGTGATTTTACATACATTCATCTCCGTTGCTCTATAACTCTTGCTCATATTATAACGTCAGTTTTTCTCTTTGAAAATAATTCGTTTTTATAATTCAGATTAACTTTTTCCTCATTTGGCTTCATAGACTTCTTCTCATAGGCTCGAAAAAAGAAAACACTATAAAAAATTCGAATGAAAATTTTGTAAAAAACACATTCAAGTCCTCACTATCTATCTCTCTCTCTCTCTCTCTCATGCATTACAGCGTCTGTTTTTCTTTTCAAAAATACTTTGTGCTTATAAGTGCTGTGTTTCTCTATCTCTCTGGCGCATACATACGTATTATAGCGTCAGAGTTTCTCTTCAATAACACTTTGTGTTTATAATTCAGATGAACTTTTTCCTCAATTGTCTTCATAGACTTCTTTCATAACCAAAGAAAACACTGTAGAAGATGCGACACGAAATTTTTATAAAAAACATAAATCCCTGTCTTTACTTTTTCTCTTTCGCCACCATTACAGCGTCAGTTTTTCTTTTCAAAAGTATTATGTGCTTATAATTCCGATTAATTTTTTCCTCAATTATCTTTATAGATGTTTCATAATCGTTGTTGAAAAATTGTAAAATCGTAATTGTCGTTAAATCTGTTTAACGAAATGTGCACAAACGTTTTCCAGCAATGTTCGTCATTCTTTTCAACAGAATTAAATTGAATTTTATTTACGAATAATAGCAGAAATATCGCATGCAAACTAGCTATGCCATTTCCTGGCACAAATATATAGTTTACTCTCGAAGTCTTCCGAAAAAAAATATCGCATGCTCGAAGTAGAAGATACAAAAAAAAGAACAATACAATTTAATGTTAATTTAAAATTTTCTTCATTATCATCAGCAGCAGCAGCAGCAGCAGCAGCAGCAGCGACAGAAACGTAATACACTTCCGCAAAGATTGTCTCGCATTCTCGTCTCTTTTTAATTATTTCAGCAACAGCAATTTTGCATAATTTGTGTCTTTGTTGTTTACGTTTTGTTTTTGCTGTTGTTGTTGTTGTTGTTGTTGTTGTTGCTGTTGTTGTTCCTAACTGAATATTTAAATAGTTAGTGGCAGAATTTGCAAAGATTAAGAAAAGATTTTTGTTGAAAAAAAAACTAAAAAAGGAGCTAAAGAGATTGCCAGCGATACTCGACTCGACTCATGAAAGAAAAATGTATTTAAAATTGTGACAACGACGGCGACAACGACGATGGCGTTGACGTTGACGATGACGTTGACGTTGGCGACTAACAAAAAGGTGCAACACATCTTCACCTTCTTCATCATCCTCGTCTCTTTTGCACGCAGTCTATGAAAATGAGACAAATCCTGAGGCCTGATGGAATCATCACGTGACATGCTGTGGCGGAGGGAAGTGAGGCAGCGAGGCTGTGAGGCGTGACTTACTTGGTCCAAAGCCAAAGCCTGCCACAACACAACAGAAAGCACTCGAGCGCATCTACGCGTCCAACGAAAATGCAAAATTTGCATACATACGCATTCCAGCATTATCTTTGGCTG
Organism: Conops quadrifasciatus; assembly: GCA_949752815.1. Classification (NCBI taxonomy): domain Eukaryota; kingdom Metazoa; phylum Arthropoda; class Insecta; order Diptera; family Conopidae; genus Conops; species Conops quadrifasciatus. Next base: position 13,501,848 of record OX457078.1, on the reverse strand, counting down.
CATCTATTGTTATTGCTGTTGTTGTTGCTGTTGTTGTTGTTGTTGTTGTTGTTGTTGTTGTTGTTATTTTTGCTGGCGTTGCTGTTGGTCGCGTGATGAATTTGCATTTAACGCTGTCGAGCGACGGCAGGAAGAACGCATTTTAGACGATTTAGCCAGCATTCAAAAAATAATTACTTGCCAGCTACTTGTTTGTAGACCGAGAAGAGACAGAGAGACAGAGAGAGAGAGAGAGAGCGCGAAGAGTGGAAGGTCCACAGAGATTCTAATGGGCCAGCAATAGCAGCAGTAGACAGGAACCGACCAGCAACTACTACTCCTCCTCCTCCTCTCCTCCTCTCCTCCTCCTTCCCACCCCTTTCTAACAGTTAGTCCCATGGCACTGTTGGCGGCGGTGCCGTACTCAGTCTTCTTTTGTGACTCAGGTTCAGGTAATCGCTTGAATGATTTCTTGCATTGCATCTCGTTACTCAACGCGGTGCACCAGAAGACACGAAAAAAAAACAACAACAACAAAAACATTGCAATGCAAATAGACAACAGAGCAACAGAGACAAAGACAATAGCAGTGAGCAGAGACAAATAACAAGCAAGCAAGACACACGTTGCGCACAAACGAACGAACGAACGAACGAACGAATCGTCAGAAAAACGTACACAATACACGACGAATAGATAAACAGTTAGACAAATATACAGACATTTAGACAGCGTTGAGGTGACTAAAGTCAGAAATAACCGTTACACACTAACACAGCGCCGAATGAGTATTAATGTCAGCTCCTTCGAGCAACTAAAGCATCAGGTTATTTGACAGTTATCCTGCCTCGCAGACAGAAACACAGGAAGAGAGAGAGAGAGAGAGAGAGAGGAAGACGAGAAGACACTTCAGAGACAGACAGAGAAAAATGGATGCACACGCCTCTTGCCTTTTGCATATAATATGAACAAAGAGACACACCTTATTTGTACTGATCGTTCGGTTAGTCCGTCAGCGACAGTCCGTCTGTCGGTCGCTTGTGAATGGTGGTGGTGGTGATGGTCGTCTGTCTGGCCATGTCTTTTCGGTGCCGTTTACCGAAGTACAATGCTTTCGACGCAGTGCGACGCCGCGCAACGCCGCGCTTTAGTAACAAGCAATAAGTTTCTTGTCAAGCGTACCATTTGGCAAAACAAATTAAGCAAATGGCCAACAACATGACGGCAGCGATGGACTGACTGATCGACTGGAACCATGCAATAAAAAGGGGGCGGGAGGAAATCCCCGGAATAATGAGTAGAAGGAAGTAAAGCGTCGTGTCGTGTCGTTAAGATTTAAGAGATCAGTGAAAACCTTAAGGCTTCAAGAGTTTTATTATGGCAAAAATAAGATCCAATTAGTGGTTCCTAAAATTTCTCGATAATTCCTCGTTCCCGAAATCCACCAATTTTTTGAGCAACAGGATTTTACTATAAAAAATTCAAAATTTTTTTTTTAAATTTAAGTTTTTTTTGTAATTCTTTTTTTTTAATTTCAATATTTTTAATAAAAAAAAAAATTAAGAAAAAAAAAATTTTAAAATTAAAATAAAAAAAATAAAAAAAAAAATAAATTAAAAAAAAAAAAAGTTTTAAAAATTTTTATTTATTCAGTCCGTCCACTGACTCAGTCCGTCCATTAAGTTTTTCTGTCTGTCAATCTGCTGGTCCTTCCATTTGTCTCTCTATTTGTCTTCACTAACTCACTAACCTCGTAATATATTCGTAAATCGTTTAAAGAAGTTCTTTAAAGAAAGGGTACATTCTCGCATGAAACAAACAGAGCGAAAAGAAATCGTGCATTCTTACATGCTACAAAATCAAAAGCTTGAGAAATAAAGCAAAGAAAAAAAAAACAAGTAAGAGCGTTATCTTCGGCCTGGCCGAAGCTCATATACCCTACACCCGCATCTGTCGAGGTGATAAAAAGTGGGCGGGTGACACCTACTTTTTTAAATTTACAGTGAGAAAATTTTGATCTATTAACTCGTCTACAACACCGCTTTTCCTACCAAACATCTCATTATATGGTATAGTATATAAGTGGGCGTGTCACGCCTATTTTTCAGAATATATTTTAGTCTAAGAAGGTGGACTCGGGGAACAAATTTTAGCTTTATATTTGCTCTACGAGCTGAGAAATTGAGCTATAAGCATGGGAAAATTCACATTTGCTATTAAAAGTAGGCGTGGCACTAATCCGATTTTCCTAATTTTCAATACCAAACAGCCTATGATGACAAAGTATATTCGTGCCAAATTTCATGGCGATAGCTTTATTCGTTCTCCCGTAATCGTGATTTCTACAGACAGACAGACAGACAGACAGACAGACAGACAGACAGACAGACAGACAGACAGACAGACAGACGGACGGACATGGCTAAATCGAATCAGGAGGTGATTCTGAGCCAGAATATATATACTTTTCTATACCTGCCACGCCTCCTTTAATGCGTTACAAACGGAAGAACAAAGTGAATATACCCTCAACCCTTCGGGTGTAGGGTATAAAAACAAAGCCAAGCCAAAGATTGTAAGTAAGTAAGTCAGAAAGAAACAAAAAAAAAACAAGTAAGAGCGTTATCTTCGGCCTGGCCGAAGCTCATATACCCTACACCCGCATCTGTCGAGGTGATAAAAAGTGGGCGGGTGACACCTACTTTTTTAAATTTACAGTGAGAAAATTTTGATCTATTAACTCGTCTACAACACCGCTTTTCCTACCAAACATCTCATTATATGGTATAGTATATAAGTGGGCGTGTCACGCCTATTTTTCAGAATATATTTTAGTCTAAGAAGGTGGACTCGGGGAACAAATTTTAGCTTTATATTTGCTCTACGAGCTGAGAAATTGAGCTATAAGCATGGGAAAATTCACATTTGCTATTAAAAGTAGGCGTGGCACTAATCCGATTTTCCTAATTTTCAATACCAAACAGCCTATGATGACAAAGTATATTCGTGCCAAATTTCATGGCGATAGCTTTATTCGTTCTCCCGTAATCGTGATTTCTACAGACAGACAGACAGACAGACAGACAGACAGACAGACAGACAGACAGACAGACAGACGGACGGACATGGCTAAATCGAATCAGGAGGTGATTCTGAGCCAGAATATATATACTTTTCTATACCTGCCACGCCTCCTTTAATGCGTTACAAACGGAAGAACAAAGTGAATATACCCTCAACCCTTCGGGTGTAGGGTATAAAAAAGGAAAGCGCTTACAATAAAAAATAAAAGCGCTCTTTAGTTTTAAAACAGGTCAACTGTAGCAAGAAAATGAAAACGACCAACGAAGAGACGTCACGGCAATTCATCGTTTGTGTCCAATTAGTCTTGAAAATTATACAACAACAACAACAACAACAACAACAGAGGCTCCAAGAATAGCAACAACAATATCAACAACAACAACAACACAAACAAATAATACTCCCGAAGACACGGAATGAACTGTTGTGTGTGTATGTGAAAAGCTCCGGAGGATGCGCCTTCACGCTCGCAATATTTGAATTTGTAATTCCGAATAGGTTTTTCGTTGTTGTTGATTTTGTTTTCATTGTTGCCGTCGATGTTGTTGTTGTTACTTGTTGTTGTTGTTGTTGTTGTTGTTACTTGTTGTTGTTGTAATATTAATTCAGTACTGAAATTATGTGCAAAGTTTTTTACCAACAAATGCGATAAATTGAAGACGGTTAGGAAGAGCCTTTAGTTGAATGGTGTGGAAGAGAGAGAGAGAGAGAGAGAGAACGATATGAGAAACGATGCGATAAGAAGCGAAACCTAACCTGAAATACTTATGAGAGGGTTAAAGTTAAAACAGATCCAAGTGAAAAGAGCTAAAGACGATCGTGAAACGATTACAAACAAATTAACATAATAATAATAATAATCATTTGCGAAGTTTAAGTAATTGTATGTTTGTTATAGGGAGAGGAAAAGGAAGAAGAGAGGGAGAAAAAGAGAGAGGCCGTTTTTAACACATGTTCCTCTGTCAATGAAATTGTCCGCTTGTTCGGTTTTGCGCTTGGTCGAATTTGTTGGTTACTCGTCGTCACGCTTGATGGTCACGATAATAGTACACGATGATAATACCAGAAAGGAACAATTTTTTTTTAGCTGACAATTTGCGAATATTTGAGCGATAAGTTGACAGTTGAAATGTGAAACGGAAAAGAATTATTTTAAAAATGAAAGCGATAAAAGGAAAACGCAAGGGTTAAAACGAGCAAAGAAGAAATCAAGAAAAAAGGAGAGGTTGCTAACTGGACGGGCCGACGACCTAAGCGACCTAAGATTACTTTAGAAATATTAAAGAAAATTTTTATCAAAATCTTAACAAACTTACGGCATATTAATAAAGGCTTCTTTCAAATGAGGTGAAAAATTATGGGTTTAAAAATAATCAAGGAATTTCTAGTTTTTCAAAATAATCTTATAAATTCAAATTTTATACGCTTTATGCGATTTTGTTTTAAGCGTTTTTAAGTATAAATAAATAAATATATACTATATAGTATTTGAATATACGCAAGTGCGGACAAGCTTATTCGTTTGCATCAGATTTATTGCAAATTGTTTCTATAGAAATAATGCATGCAAATGAAGTGCGGTCGGTCTTCGTGACCGCAAAAATTATAAATAAATTTGCAGAAATTTAAAATTCATTTATTTATTGCTACGAGTAGAGCAAACACATGTTCCCACAACAAACAAGAGTCGTTGATGCTCTTTCGAAACCGCCAACAAAACGGCTAAAAGTGTTTTCGATGAAGATCGAGGAGACAAAGAGACACGGTCTGACAGCAAGGCAAAGGCGATGGCGCAGACAGAGGCAGGAGGAAAAAAAAGTAGATTGTTGCCATTCGATATGAAGATGTATCGAATGTATACAAAAACAGACAGACAGACAGACAGACACACACCAACAAAAATAGCCGCAATTCAGAAGTTGGCATAAATCTTTACAAAATGATTACCGATCGAAATCGTGCGCGGTAAAGTCGCCGATCATGAGAGCAACCAACAGAAGAGTCGTCGATAATGATGCTGACGACGATGATATTGAAGCTGTTAACAAAGCGTGAAATAAGACAGGATCAAAAGTCAAAACAATTCCTATAAAAAAGAAGAAAACGCACAAAGCAAAACGAAAACGAGAAAGTTGAAGAAACTTCAAATCAAAAACAGAAACCAAAGACTAAACAAAAAAAAAAACAGTCCAGAAAAAGAGAAAAGAAAAGGGTAAAACAGAAAAAGGAGAGAGCAAAAAAGTTAGAATAAGTGTTGAACAGCTTCTGTTGCGACCAAGTCAGTCAACTTTAGCGAGGTTTCTGCGCTCAACATTGTCTGAATTGAATTCGCGCAAAGGTTAAGAAATGTCAAAATCAACGGCAACATCTGCGTCAGCGTCAGCGCGTCGCAATGTAACGCATGTACCTAAAGAAAAAACACAACAACAACTGAGGAACGAGCCGAGTTCGTGAAAGAAAGGAAGGAGGAGAAGGAGAAGGGCAAAGGCGTTAAAGTTGAGAGACGAGAGACGAGAGACGGTGCCGTGATGAAAGAGTTCAGCGGTTCATGTGAACGAGTTGAATGAACACAAAGATCGATGAAGACTTAACAGATGCTTTTCACTTCACAGCATGTCGTTTTAGTAATTTTTATAGCAATTTATGATACAATGAAATTTCGTTAATAATTTAAAATCCGCTTTTATTAACTTATTATTAGATTTTTAAAATATTTAAAATATTAAAATATTTAAAAAAAGAAATATTTTTCTTTATTATGACAAAATTCTTAGAATTTTGAATAGAAGTTTTCAAACAATTTTTAAAAAAATACGACATAAAAATAAGCAAAATTTTTGAAATGAAAATTAATTAAAGCGAAAAATCAAAAAAACACAAAAAAAACCAACTAAAAATACAAAAATTATTGAAATAATTTCTAAATAAAATTGAAACGCGAAATTTCGATTGAAGTAAAATGTTTATTGCAGTTTCTGTTCTTTTTCTAAATTTTCATAAAAATCATAAAATCTTTTAAGAATTTAGAATTTAGAACATTTTGAAAAACCAAAGAAAAGAAAAAATCTTGTTACAAAATTTTAATATAAATTTTAAAATGACGTCAGGCATAAAATATAAAAATTTATGAATTTTCAAAATCAAAATTTCATAACAAAAATTTCAAAAACTTTTACAATACTAAAATTTTCTGCACAAACTGTGTGAAGGAAATGTTTATTGCAGCTTCTGTTCTTTTTCTTAATTTTTAAACAAAAAATCATAAAATCTTTTAAGAATTTCGAATTTAGAATATTTTGAAAAATCAAAAAAAAAGTCCTGATATTTTTATATAAATATTAAAATGACGTAGTAAGGCATAAAATATAAAAATTTGTGAATTTTCAAAATGGAAATTTCATAACAAACTGAAATTTTAAAAACTTTTACTAACATTTTCTACACAAGAACGTAAGTCTTTATGATTATTCATCTCATAAAATCGATACACGCAAACAACAACCACAAACCAATTAAAAAGAAATTGATTGATTAATGGACACTGAATTGCGTCAATACTCTAACACTTCTTCTTCATCTGCTTCTTCTTATTCGAATTTCAAAAAAAAGGAAAAGGAAGCTATTAACACAAAAAAAAGGAATTACAATTTCCTTTCCCAAATTTTGTTATTCTTATAGCTTTTAAAATAAACATAGTATTTATAGTATCGTAGCTCGTACAGAAACCATAAATCAACAATATAAAAACAATTAAAGAAATAAAATCCAATGGATTTTTTTAAAAAAATCTACTTGACTTCAAATTCTATGACTTTGAAACAAAACACTTGAAAATTACTTAATAAACCACGGACCACGGACCGACCGACCGACTGACCGACCACTCTATAATGTTGGTCGAGATGTACGTAATTTGAACGCAAAACTCGAGTCAAAGTGGCGGCGCTAAAATGAACAATTACAACAACAACAACAACAACTTATTGTATTTGAGATTGAGATTGAATAGCATTACACCTTCAAAATATAACATTAATATTCGATGTCTCTAAATATTCATCGTCTCTAAAATTTATTCATTCATTCAAATCCTTACGTGTGTCCTTTTCGTGTGAGTATGTTTGTGGTACTTGCGAGTATTCATAGTAGTATCATATAGCATTAGCATTAGCATTAGCATTAGCTATAAAAGCAACATGTTAATTTCAACATTTTAAGCGGTTTTTCAAAAATACCTGGATCATTGTGCTTCATCATCACCATCCTTCTTTCATTCGTTTTGCGAAATAATTTACGTTTAAAAGTTTTGAGTTCAGTTTTATTTTGGAAGCAATAAAAGATGCATTATCGTAAATTTAGCACGTTTTGGTGGCAGTTAAATTAATCAGATTAATTCATTTTTAGTTAATTATAACTTTATTTCTTTCTTCTTTTAATTCTTCACTGCTTAACTTCTCTAAAAGTAAGCTTAAAATAACCGAAATACTAAAATCAAATTTAGAGCTCAGAATTATGGTTTGTGTCTTCTCTAAAGAAAATACGATGTTAAAGTTTGTTCTACTAGAAAATTTGTTCTACAAATTAAACGGCACGCGGGCTGTAAACCAACGTGTTGAAAGAAAAAGAAGGCGGCACCTCATGGGCAAGCTTTCTTGTCAACGGAACAACGGAAAATTCAGACCGTTTTTCAGGCTATTTTAATTAAAACGGTCGTCGGTCGTGGGTTTCGTGGCGAAATTCTACAAAGTAATTTCGCTTTCTTAAAAAACTGACAGAACTAACCATTTTCGAAAATTTCGAAAACGTTGAGAGTCATATAAAATGATAATGTGTACCGTTTTCTTTGAAGATCAAAGCGCAAAACATTTTCCCTTAACGTTACACATTACTTCAAAGTAAATTATTTATGCCTTCTAAAACAATGTCATAATAGTAAAGATTTTCCCTAAGTTTTACCTAAAATTATAATGTCATCATTATCAAAGCGAGGGGAGGAGGAGGCCTTTGTAAAAACGAGACAGAGACATGCATTTGGGGGGTGGGAAAGATTTTCAAACCTTTCTCACTCTCGTGACGCTTCTCAATTTTATTTCATGTATAACAGTTTAGGAGATACCTACAGACAAGTTATTCACACGCACATACGGATGATGATACTTCAATGTAAAAGCTAAAATACTTAGCTACACAACAACAACAACAACAACAACAACAAACAGTCTTTTACATGTGTCATGCAGGCGCGCTGATGCTGATGCTGCTGATGCTGCTGATGCTGCTGATGCTTTATGAAAATACTTTCACGCATTGTTCTAACGAGACGATATTACGGCGTCGGTAGGACCGACCGGTTGCTGCCTCCTATACATTTATATGATATACAAATACAATAATGGAAGCTACGAAGCAGCGCAACAACGAAATCTTCATTAAAATCTCACGCTAAGAGCTAATCAGAGCAGCGTTGGGCATATTGTTGGCGAAATAGCATACTTTTCCGATCTGTTACCGCACTCAAAACTCTTTCTCACTTTCAGACACACAATCGAGAATATACTATACGTAGATGCCTGCTGATATGTCCTGAGGCTACCGCAGTATGTCCTTCCTGGGTATGATGTCGCTTTTCCTGCGTTGCGCTTAATTTGCAACACATTGTCTGCGGCTGCAGGCATCTGCCGTTTTATAACCCTTGGCATTATTATCATACCGTCCTCCAGGGGCGTATGGAGGCGGGGGCGTGAAGTGGTTGCCGTGGTTGCCTGAGATGGATGGACGGATGAATGAATGAATGTTTGAAAGGCGGTATGGACGGTTGAGTGCTGGTATGGTTCCATGGATGGTTGGATGCTGAGGAGCCCCCAGAATGGGTGGTGCTCGACACAACTTAAAGTCTAGTTAATTTATGCGTGCTCCACCGAGTGCTTCTCACATTGTTTGATGACATGTTTTTCAGCATCTTTTGCCGCGCGCCAACAGATCTTTTGTCTCAGGCTCTCTCAGAGGCAAGCTCTCGAAAAATGATGTCATTAACGAGACGCGGCAGCAGCAGCAGCATCAGTAGCTTACAGACGACGCGTTGAAAGTAAGTAAGGAAGGAAGGAAGGAAGGAAGAAAATTACGTATGGGATTTTGCTGCGATTTAATGTCACCGGCTCTATAGTTGAGCTGCTGCTTTTTTCGTTGCGTAATTTATTTAAGTATTTTCATATAAATTTTAAATTAAAAATTCTCCCTGAAGATGCTGCAAGTGAAGCCGTTTATGCAAAGCGTGGCAAAGTGACTATGATGGTGATGGTGATGGTGATGGTAATGGTGATGACGCTGATGGCTGGCGGTTATAATTTTCGCCTTACTTTCACTCCGGGGAATATTTATCGCGGTGAACTGGCAAAAAGGTGGAAATCGTGCAATTCATCACATTCACAAATTAATTCAATTTCGATGGACTTTGATAAATGTTTTCGGAAGAAAGAAAAGCAAAAAAAAAAAAACATCAAAATATTTGCATATTGTCTTATTCAGTTCATTTTCTTGCATCTCGTTCTCTTCGGTTTTTTTTTTGTTTTTTTTTTTTGGTTGTTTTTCATTCTCATCACCATCAATCAATCAATCAATCAATCACTCTTGATTATGTTCATTTTACAAGATTAAATTAATTTGTTTTTGATTATTTTCAATTTTATTTAAAGAAAAGAAAATTTTCTTTTATAAAGAATTTTTTTAAAGAATTCAACAAGATTCCTTTTGAATATTCCATTATCACGCATTATAATTCTTGATTTAAGCGTTTTAGAGTAAAAAAACTTTTAAAACTTTTCAGAAAATATCTCCGTTCTGTTTTCATACAAAGTTCTTTATAAATAAATGTGAGATTTTTCATGATTTGCAAGCAGAATTTAAATTCCAAATATTAATTCCATAAAATAAAAGGTCTTTTCTTTATTTTATGCTAAAATTTAAAGCCTTAAAAGTCTTGAAACTTTAAGGTCGTTTAAAAAGGTCTTTTTTAAAGGTCTTAATTGAAGGAATAATTTTTAAACTATTCACAACTTTTTCATGATAAGAGATCTTAGAGTCTTTAGAGCACCAGAAGTTCATTTTCAATGAGCTCGTGATGCTCAAAACGGGTCGAGTTCCCTCTTGGACCCTTACAAGGGAATCAAAAGGGATACTTTGTCAAAAAAATGGGCTATTTTATGTTGCTGCAATCGATAGGAAATGCCATGGAAATGATCTCGAACATGGTTGGAGAAAAATAGGTCCCCCAAAAGGCGTAAAATGGGCTACTTCGACCCTAAACAGGTTTATAGTAAGCTTTTGTCTGCATAAAATGGGGTAAAATGAGTTGCGGACATTTTCAGAGACGGGTAACTTGCGCCCCCTCCGCCCCCTCATGGAAATTCATGGAATTTTTTTTTTGAAAAAGTTTCCATTAAGTTTTTTCTTCAGGAAATCTTGTTGCTGATGTCTCGGAAGGTATGGAGGAAGGGACATCTGCGCTCCTCCAACAAACCAGCAGCCATCAAACCGCAAATTTGTTTACAAACACCAATCAATCCGTTGTCAGCGGATCTCGTCAAGTGGAAACTCCTTTTGCGTTGCGTTGCTTTTAATAATAATAATAATAATCATCATCATTCTCTTCGTCGTTGTCGCCTTTTTTCACAATTTTTGGTTTCGCTTAGGCGTGGCCAACAAACCATCTTGGCCAAGAATCTCAATTTGCAAAAAATATTGTAGCTCCAGCAGCAGCAGCAGCAGCAGCAGCAGCAAGTAAGAAAAACAGCTGAAAGCACCTTCACTACCGCCGGCTGGTAAGAGTACGCGGTGAATGAATGAATTAACAACAACAACAACAACGTATGTTCTTGTCTACCAAACGAGCGACCACATTTCAACACGTTCTCTGCAACGCTGAGCAACGAACGAACGTTGCGAACTCATTCATCATCGTACTCATCATCTGATGTTTAGGTTAAAAAAAAACACATTTGTTGTGATTGCTTTTACTACGGTGGTTGTTGTTGTTTGTCTTTGTTTTAGGCTTGTTTGCTAATGACGACGATGACGATGACGATAACGATGACGATGGCCATGATGACATGTTGTTAATTAGCATACATTCGCCACCTCTTTTCATAACATACTCGTAGTCTAAATAACAGCAATGAAATCACTAAGAAGAAGAAGAAGAAAAAGAACAACAAATGGATATGTCTAAATGGCAATTACAAAAGCAACAACAACAACCACAACAGCACGATTACTAAGCACTGTTAACTCGACAGCAGCAGCAGCAGCAGCAGCTACGAAGAAAGAAAACATTAACCATGACATTCATAACAGAATGACCGACCACAAGCAGTAACAGTAACCACAACAACAACAACAATTCAAACAATCCATTTCGCAACGTTTCAAAACGGTGTTCCCGAAGTCTCCAAGCAATAGTTTGTTGGCCATCATCAATCTTCAGGGCAGTCTTTCTCTGTCTTCCTCTGTCTTCCTCTGTCTTCATCGTCGTCGTCACCGTCGTCACCGTCGTCATATTGCTTCTGCCGCTCGCCGCTCTTGCTTTGTTCCGTTCCGTTCGGTTCGGTTCCGTTTTGTTTGTTGGTCAATGCTGATGAAATTTCAACGATTCCTTTCAGTTCATTTGTCGTTAATGTTGTTAATGTTGTTGTTGTTGTTGTTGTTGTTGCTGTTTGTTTATTTGCTCTGCTTTAATTGTTAGCATATCATATTCCCAGGCGGCGGCGGCGACGGCGGCAGCATGTAAAACTCGTGCGCTTGTATAAACAAATTTATGTTTAACTTGTTGTTGTTCTGGTTCCTCTCTCTCTCTCTCTCTCTCTCTCTCTCTCTTTTGCTTGTTATTGCTACCGCTGCTGCTGCTGCTGCTATCACTGCTAGTGCTAATTTGCTAATTTTACTAAATGTTTCATCAGTTTATCTCAATTAAATTTATCTTGATTTTATCTCTGATCCTTCGTCAGGGTTGGCCCAAAAGTGTCCGTCTGTGTGTGTGTGTGTGTGTGTGTGCATGTGTTTATTGTGTAGTATTCATCGAGGTCACCATATTACGAGTGCAGTTTTGTGGCATAGTTACGGCCTTCATCTTATTGCCCCGCTCGCCCTCTCTCTCTCTCTCTCTCTCTCTCTCTTTCGAAGACGATGATCTTGTTAACCGCTTGTGAGCCGAGCCGGTCGCACGAACTTGTTTGCGGATTATCAACACCTTTTCAAAGACTCTCTCTCTCTCTCTTGCTGCTGTTGTGGGCGTGCGACGTCGACGTCGACGACGACGACCTGCAACTTGCAGGCGTTTGCTGTGCTGCTCTGGACTCTTACTTGGCCTCCTTCTTGTTGCTCTCTGCTCTTCTTTTTCTACTTAGTTATTTTATGGCAACGCTTTACCGGCTGCCTGCCGCTTGGTGACTTTCCTTTGTTGTTATTGTTGTTGTTGTTGTTTTTTTTTTTGGCATCTTAACAACTTCTTGGTTCAACGCAAACTCGTAAATGCAAAGAATTGTGTTAATTTTATAATTTTGCAAATAAAACTCATGAAAGCGTGTCGACCGTGACTTTCTTCTTCTTCTTCTTCATTTCTACTTCTTCTTCACTTCGTTCGGTTGGCAACATTGCGAGCGTGTGAATGTGCTGCGAAATTGAGTCACGTGATTTCTGAGCTTGAATGTAGCGTGACTCTATTCTCTGCCCATTTTACTTTTTATCTCTGTGCGTGCTTGTGTGTGTGTGTGTGTGTGTGTGTGTGTGTGTGTGTGCAGTGCATTTTTAATTAATGGAAATCGAGAGTGAGAAAAAAATGCATTTGTTAAAAATGCAGAAAAACACAACGTTGTTGTTGTTGTTGTTGCATACTTAACAAACCTTGCAACAATTAATCACTTAATTAAAATGGAAATTATTATCTTTTAAATGGATTTTTGCTCTTCAAAAATTAAGTGGCCGAATAGTTGCGTTACTAACTCAGTCTCAGAAATAGCCTCAGATTAAAATCTCAACAAATTAATGTCTCAAGAGAGACTAGCATGAGACGGCCGGCGTTAAAGATTTAACCAAGAATTAGTTGATAAATAAACTGTGATTATGATTGTGAATCACAATCACTGACAAGTATTCAAAATCTTCATCAATGATAACGCTTCATGAATGTTTAATGAATTCATGAATGATTTACATGAATGAACACTGCAAGTGATTGATGATTCATGATATAAAATTTCCAATTATTCATTCATTCAAATAAAACAAGTATGTACCTACGTTTAGATCACATTCAAGCCTTAAACAGAAAGCGTATTCTTTCTTCGTTATAAAGACTTTCTTCTTCTTTCTTTTATTCTTTCTTTCTATGAATCATTATGAATCGCTCTTACCAATCATTTATACATCTTCAATGTTAATTCAGGATATCAAGCCTGCCGTTTTTGCCTTCGTTTAGGTTCGAATGAGTGCTGTTTGTGAGCCTTTGTTAATATTCATATTCGTAACGATCTTGTGAATCATTATGATTCACTCTTGCCAATAAATTTTTAAAATTTCCATTGTAAATTAAGAAAATATATTCAGCTAATGCCAATCACACTGTGCTCGTCTATCTAGACACCGAATTGAGAAATTTCGATTCTCCAATTTGTCTCCGACAATTTTTCTCTTCTTCTAAAAACGATAAGATGTACCTACCAACGAACATACGAGTACCATCGTCGTATATAACTTGGCTAAAGCATATAATATGATTACCATACTACACTAACGCCGTCTTGTAACAGCCACGGACACCGGCAGTGTTCGTGTGTTTATGTGTCGGTCGGTCCGTTTTGGGTGCCACTAACCAAAGAAACCATAAATTTAAATTAATGATCTCTCGGTTGAGGCAAGAGTTGGCAAAGAGAGCGTAGCAATTAGTGGTTGCCGGCTGGCATGTAGCAAGCATAGACAACAACAACAACAACAACAATAGCACCGCCATTAACAATCTTGCTTACAGAAGGATATTTTGTAGTTGCGGTAAGGAAAAGGATACGACACATAAAATAAAATTATATAAAATAAAATAAAATCAGAAAGAAAATTAAAAAACCCAAAAAACTGCTGATGTAACAATTTTAGTGACCATCAAAGTGAAATAAAAATAAAATAAAATAGAAATAAAATTATAATGAAAACTCAAAGAAGAAGACGAAGATGAGTTACTTGCATTATCTAGTCAATAAATCCTGAATAAAAAGGATGTCTCTGATGTTTTTGATGTTTCTAAATTCATTCAATGCAGACACAGACAAACTTGCTCGATGTGGAGAAACTTGACCGTTATGGACTGGGCAAGTTTGTTGTTGCGGCTACAAGTGTTGTTGTTGTTGTTGTTGTTGTTGTTGTTTTTGCTGTTATAAGAACAGGCGACAAAGTTTTAACTCGTACGTACGTACGCTGCCAACAAAGACGAAGACAAGTAACCGTAAAGGATCGTCTGCTAGAGCAAATCTATTGAAGAGATGCAATGAAGCGTGTGAGACGGTCGGCAGTAGAGAGAACTTTTTTTTTCGGGACTTTCTTCTTGTTCTCGTTCTTTTTTGTCTTCTTTTTTTTTGCTCTTCTAGCCTTCACTGTAAATGGAAAGCTTGGCAAGTGGTAAAAGAATCTCTCTGTGTCTTTCCTTCTGCGTAGACTAAAATAGAATAGCCCGAATAGCCTTCAACCCAACGCCCCATTTGGGTTAGGGGAGGCGGGGGGAGGGGGGGGGTGTGCCTCCACTCCTCCCACGACTGCAGAAAAGAATTCAAACTGCCAACCGGCAAACACAAAACTTTTCCTAGAGCCAGTTAATAAAAATGTGTACAAATAAAAATTCATAAGAATCACAAAAGGTCGCTCCGCTGCGGTGGAAAAATGGGCGATATTCGCGCGCGTACCCCGAAGGTTGAGGACCGAACCAAACATTGTGAAGGGTCGGTTGTCAGATGAGAACGAGCGAGCGGGAAAAGCGGTAGCTGTAAACCGATAGCAAAATATTTTTGCCAGCCATTTTGCAAATTTACATTTCCTTTGAATATATAATTTGACAGCTGAGTAAAAAGTATGGATTGCGAAAGAGATGAAATATTTTAATAGCAATCGAACACAACGCCACCGACGTACGATAATAAACCAAAAAGATGATTGAGAAGAAGAAGAAGAAGAAGATTGAGCTAAAAAGCAACAGAAAAATAGCAAAAAAAAATTGCAAAAATGGCAAAGAAAAGAAAAAAGAGCGAGCGCGTCGCAAATCCAGACGCTGGTCTACCGCTTGTACCGCCACAGGATTTATTCTTGAAGGACTATACTGTTCTAGATCGAAGCCGTTCGAAGGCTGCGTGCGGCAGACCCAGAAAAAGGGTCTTTCGGAAATGGATTTGGAATGGATGTCCTTTTGGAGCTGTCAAAAGAGCTGCGAATTATTGCTATTGTCTTGCGGCCGAACCGACGCGACGCGGCGTGGCTGCCAAACAGACACAGTCTTCATGAATGCTGATGGATGATGACTGTAAATCCTCCCTTGAGGCACAAATCATAGCCCGGCTTTGGAGGTTATGAAGAAAGAAGAGAAATGGGAAAAATGTAAATTGACTGAAAAAGAAATTTCTTTCAACATTTAAATTTGTTAAATCAATTTGAATTTAAATTTGAATTTGAATTAATCAAAGCAACGTTGTTGAGCTGCAGCTGGAGCTGCCGGCCGGGCCGGTGACTGACTGACTAATCGTTCGAATCATGTTCGAAATTTGAACCCAGAGAAGAAGGATTTGCTTTAGTTAACCTCAAGAGTTACACAGCCATTGAGTTGATTGCACAAATTATTACACAACAGCAACAACAACAGCAACAACAACAACAACAACAACAGAAATAAAACCAAGACGGGCCACATTACAAGAACAATAACAACAAGTAAGTATAAACCAAAGCTCATTATTGGTAATAAAAAATGTTTACAACTCGATTGAGGTTTAAAAGTCTTAAGGCTTCACTACACGCAAGCGGTTAAGAAGAAGAAGAAGAAGAAGCAGTAGAAGAAGAAGGAGAACAAGTACCAAAAAGCAGAAAAAGAAGAAGGAGAGGGTTAAACTAACATGATGTAATAATAATCACAAGAACAAAAAAAAAAAAAAAAACAGCGACTACCAAAAAAAAACCATTTTAAGAATTCTTATGTTAATTCTTTAACCCATTAAAGTCCGTGGTAAGCAAATGAGTAGGTACTAGAGAGCTGCATGAGACGTCTCGAAGACTTGTTCAAGACGTCTCGAAGAAAGTTTTAGGGGTTGTCTGAAATGCTGAAATGCTTCCATTGCTTTCAAATCAAGCCGTGACTTTTGTCATAATAAAAAATTCAAATTATAATCAAATTAGTAGTTTCGTTGCGGCCACAAATGGGTTAATTTGAAAATTAATGTAACAAAAATTATAACAATCGTACTTTTAATTTTCTATTTTAGAGTCGAAAATTTAGACTGTGCTTTTGCTGTCATTTTTCAGCAACAACAACAACTACAACAAGTAATAACTTTAAATTCTTCTTCTTCTTCTTCTTGTTTTTTTGCAAGTCGTTTCTTTTAACGTGGCCGGTCATTCGTCAGCGCAAATGAACATAAAAATGTAAGCGAACGAGAGAGTTGAGCTTAACGATCACGTCTTGTCATGTTTGAGAGAGAAGAAAAAAATAAAAGATGAAAAGGAAGCAATACGCGCAACAAAAAAGCTAAGAAAGAAAGTGCAAAATAATTGCTTTCTAAATCATTAACTATTTAGAGCAATAAAATTCACATTTTGAAATGAATCTTCTCTACGACCATACCGTAAAGCCATTTCAAGACCTCATAAAAACTAATAGTCCCACAGTTTTACAGAAGGAGGAAGAACAGGAGGAGAAGATATGAAGAAAGAGGAGCTAATGGACTGGAAGCACTTTTAAGTTGAGCAAATGAAAGAAAATCCCATAAAAATTGCAGGAATCTAAAAATATACAAAGCTATTTAAACACAACTCTTTGCTAAAGCCTTTAGACCAAGCGAACTATTGTATTTAGACTATATTTAGACTATGCGAATTATTTATATGAATTATTTTTCATAAAATTTTTCTCAGAACTCTTTAATCAAAATAGATTTTATTGTATTCAATATACTTGAAACTTTATTAATTTAAAACTGAAAAACTTGAAACTTTAACTTTATTTAGACTATATTTAGACTATGCGAATTATTTATGTGAATTATTTTTCTTAAAATTTTTCTCAGAACTCATTAATCAAAACATATTTTTTTCTATTCATTATACTTCAAACTTTATTAGTATAATTAATTAATTAACTTTAACTGTTTTCAATAACTTTAACTTTATTTAGACTATATTTAGACTATGCAAATTATTTATGTGAATTAATTTTCATGAAAATTTTCAGAATTTTTTAATCATCTATAATATATTTTTTTGTATTTCTATTATTTTCTTGTTGATACTTTTAAATCTTTACCGGTTACTTTTCGTAGCCGGTCTCATCCCAGCATCCCAACAGGTTGCAATTGTGCGAACAAACAAACCAAAAGATTTGATAAAAATATCGGGATTTTCTTTAAATTGAATTTAATAAAATGTTGGCATATATTCGTACACACACACATACACACACACATTACAAAGAAACCATACAAAAATAATTTTGCTCTTCGACCTTCACTTGAAATGAGATAGTAAATCATGTAATAATGAAAAGTAGAAAAAGAAGAAGAAAACAAATCACAAAAGATGCTGCTAAATTTCAAAGGATGTGAGAAAAAATCCCAGACATTTTTCTCATGCTTCTCATAATTTTATGAATTATTAACAAAAATTTAACCAAAAACAAAAAAAAAGAAGAGGCATTTGAATGGATGGCTATGGGCACCATGTGTACCAACAACAACAACACCATCAACAATTAATAGCAATGCAAACATTTACTGTCGATGCAGACGCCGATGCCGATGCTGAGGCAGATGAAGCGCGCGTGAGTTTTGTGTACTATTTTAATTAGCTGTGCCGCATTTAAAATATGCAACGTTGTTGTAAAGATCGTCTGTGTGTGTGTGTGTGTGTGTGTATTTTTTTTTCTCTCTTTGCACTCTTTCAAGTGATAACGAGGGCAGCAGGCAGCACAGAATGTACGTAGGTATGCACCTAAGTAAAAAGCCATACCCAATGTTTAGCTATAAGTATGTGTGTGTGTGTGTGTGTGTGTTCGTATATGTGTGTGTGTTTGTGTGTGTGTGTATGCTTATTTGTTTATGTTTGTTTGCTAAAAGTGTTTGCGTAACTTTTAGCTGTAAACACAATTCGTTGCAATTGCCAGAGTTTTGCGGTATTTCAGCCTAATGCTAAAACACCGCAAACGATCAGCCGCCGAGCAGTCAGTCAGTCCATCAATCCTGCCTACCGCAAGTCAGTCGATCAGTCAGTCAGTCAACTGAACAGTTATATGCACATACGTTAGTTGGTCAACCACGAACTAACCGACGTTAAACCGACCAATAAACAAATAAACAAGCGTGCAAATAAAGCTAAAAGCATCAGCAGCGCGTCAGCGCGAGAAGAAAACAGAAACCAACAGTTTCAATAACAGCGGCTGCTTCTGCCGCCGCAACAACAACAAAAACAACATTAACAATAGCACTCTTTAACCGACCGAACCGTTAAAGAGCAACTAAAACTATGCAACCATGTTGTTGCAAAAGCGTAAGAGATAGAGAGAGAGAAAAAATATATACTCGTAAATAAACGAATGTGCTAAAAATTTATTACCGCCATTTAATTTATTTTATTTTATTTTCTATAATAGTATTGTATTTGTTACCTTTTGTTTGTCATTATTTTGCGGTTGTTATAGTGGTGATGGTTGTTGTTGTTGTTGTTGTCGTTATTGTCGCAATAGCCACAGTTGACGTTGCAACACATTTTTGTTGACGTCACTATTTCTTTTATGCGTTTTTTTTTAATGGATTGCGTAATAAATACTAAATAAAATGCAATAAATTTTATTTCTAGCAATGAATAAACAAACGGAGGGTGAAAGGGAGGATGGCTTTGATGGTGGGAGGGGAAGAGGGGGTAGGAAGCAAGGTAGTTAGGAAAAAAAATTACTGTGCAGTTTTGAAAAGTTTTATTAACAAAAAAAAAGCAAAAAAAAAAAACAAAACCCAAAAAAGCAAACTCCACAGAATTATTTTGCGCTGCAATAATATTGGCAACATTGACGAAAACAACAACAACAACAACAAACAAACGAATACAACAACAACAAAGAACAACAACAACAACACACAAACAAATACAACAACAACAAACAACAACAACAACACACAACAACAAACAACAGCAACAACAAACAACAACAACAAACAACAACAACAATAACAACAACAAACAACAACATCAGCCTGAATAGTAACGGTTTTTTATTCTGATTTTCATTCTCATTCAACTCTAAAATGATTGCTGATTGGTTAATGAATTCTTTTTTTTTTCTTCTTCTTCTTCTTCGTCATCTATCACTTTGTTGTTGGTGGTCGAAACAATTAACATTTATCACGAATTTATTTTGCTGACATTCTCGAATTATCTTTTTTTGGTTTTTCAAAAAGCATCACGATTGTGATTTAAAAGTTCGTTAAAAGTTCGAATTTCTATGAAAAGATCAACGGTCATCTTTCATTTAAGATGAATACGATGAATATGTACGAGTCCGGGGTTGTCATGTCGAATACTTTGTCGAGTTTTCGACATTTTCGACATATCGAATATTTATGGTAGACTACCAAACCACAAATTGGAGTAGATTACAATTGTCGAAAACTCTGAAAAATGTACCTTCATCAATTGTACAATAAGAACAAACGAATGCTACAAAGATTTTTCGTTGAAAAATACATACATTTCAGTTTTATTTTTGAGTCCAGTCATTTCTTTAGTGAAAAAATGGAACATTTATAAAATGAAAATGAATTGTACTCATATGTCGATAGATTCTATACTTCACGCGACTAAAAAACGTAATTTGAATTCTTTAAGTAATTTGATTCTTTAAGTTCTTGAAGGTTTAAAGAGTTTTCGACAAGGTTAAGGTTTTCGACATGTAGAAAAGAACTCTACAGTTTTCGACCTAGACTACATACAAGGTCCAAAAATTCTTGTCGAGTATCGTATATACAATTTACAATAACAATTTCAGCACAGTTTGAGTTTAGAAATCTACAATTTACGATTATGAAAATTAAGTGTCATTATTTTCGACAACATAATCTGGCGAAAAACAGTTCTTGGTGTAGTTAAAAACAGTTAACAAAAAAAAAATCGTGTATAGTTATTAGAAGTTGTCTAAGAAATGTGAGTATACATTTTTAATTTAATTTAGAAAGAGGTATAGTATTCATTACTCTATCTTCGGTTTCTAATTATATGATGCATATACCATTTTATGCGGTACCACCACCACGCACGTCAGTGCTTGAGAAAGATAGAGATTATCCTTTCCCACGATAAGAGAATGTGAAGTAGAGAAGATAATTCTTGAATTTAAACTTGAAATGAAACGATTAATATCATATCATTTTTAATTTGTGTCAATAACATCAGCTTAAAACAATGTAATGGGTTCAATTATAATAATTCTTCCTCTGTTAATACATTAACGTCTTCTTCTACGTCTACGTCTGTGTCTGTGTCTTGTTCTTCTTCTCCATCTCCATCTCCATCAGCACAACTTCTTCTTTTGCTTTCTTGGCTTGACATCAACAACTTCTGAAATCTTTTCAATCTCTATAACTTTTCTTTTATAGCATTGAATTATAAGCTACAGCTCCCATTATAATGACAAAAGAGAGAGAGAGAGAGAGAGAGATCATAATAATCCTATCCGTATTTTTTTTGACGCACGCATTTCTGATGCGAATAAACTTCCTTTATAAAATTCCAATAGAATTAAACGGGATTGATAATTATTTCTTTGTTTGAAAAAATTAAATTAATTTTTTCCTGATTTTATAAGATATAAAAGTATTAATAGAGAAACCTATAAAGGCTCCTCTTTTACGAGAGAGACCAGGAAGGCTTTTCTATTAAGAGGCGAGACTCTTAGCGCTGTCTTCTCTTAATTTAGACGTTAGCAAAATTTTAAATCTATGAAAAAGGACAAATTTTCTCTAAAAATTGTTAATAATATTCAGAGTACGCTTAGAGAACCTTTATTAACAGAACATTTGGTTTTTTAAAATAATTCTAAAATATGCAAATAATACTCAAATAAATATCGAATACTTATTTATAAAAACTTAATATATTTTAATTCAAATAATATTATAAATTCGAATAATATTTATAATAACACAAGCAAATAATATTATAAATATATTATAAATATAAATATAGTCTAACATACATATTATAAATTATAATTATTTAAATTTTAAATATTTAATATTCAATTTAGAATTCAATTTTGTTAGACTGAATATTTAATATTTAAATATAATATAATATAATATATATAATATATACATATATTTGAAATTCAAATAATAATTTTTAAATTACGTATGAATTATTAAAAAAATTACCTTGAATAAATTCTGACAAAATTAATATTTTTAAATATTCCAAATATATCAAAGTCTATTTTCACTGGTTTTTTTTACACAAGTTTAAATTAACACGATTTGAATTATTTGAATTATATCAAAAATTACTTTATGAATTAAGTCTCTTGAAATTTTTACTTCTCAGAATATTTTTCAAAATATTTCGTATAAAGTTTGAATTTGAAGAATGTTAATGCTAATGACAGCCGAAAGATAAATTAATTATAAAAACGTTTAACAAAATTTCGCCGTTCATAATTAATTAATAAAAATAAAAATAAAAAATAAATAAACAGAAATGAAAATTAAAAAAAAAATTATTGTATTTTATTTTTTGTTTATTGTGAGCTTTTTTACTCACTTTTTCAAAAATTTTCGTAGGAGAAAAAAAGTTTCATCTAAAAATAAATTCTATAAATGTATATATGCTAAGGCTGAAATTTATTTGTAGGTATTTGCTTCTTTTATCGAGTTAAGAGTATGTATTATAATAAATAAGCCAAAAAGTTTTATAAAACAAGTAAATCTATTATACCATGCTTTATATGGCTTTTGTACGAATACAAGACAACTTAATAATCGTCTTAAAAATTGTTACTATTTATTAACTACTTTTAAGCTTTTATAAGGCATAAACCTTAACTTGTGCGGTCATAAGTTAAGCGTTATTTTTAAAAAAAAAATTAAAAATTATTTCTTGACAAACTTTTCAATATTTATATTATATTCACATAAACTTGACTTTAGCATACGCTATAATTCTTCAATTCGCTGCCGAATTCAAAGCTTCAAAAGTTTCAAAATTGCCATAAATTCAGATCTGTCAATTAGGTTTTTTCTTTCTGTTATTTCTTTTTCAATTATTCATTAAATTTGCCTTTGAATAACTTTGTATTGATCAATAATTTTCACAAATTAAATTGAAATTTTTCTTCTGGTTTTGTTAGGCTGAAGGGCGGCCAACAACCTCTGTCTGCGTATTCAGAGAAATTCAATATTCAATACGTAATCAATTTTCACTTCAATTCAATTCAAATCAAAAAAAAAAATTCTGCTTAACCGGCGCACACAATATAATTACATCTACCCATAACATAAATCCTCATAATCCTATCATTCATCATTCATACAATACGTTAATGCAAAAGAAATCCAAGCGGACTTCTCTGACTGAAGGAGAGAGAAAAAACAAACAAGTATCAAGTGTGGTGGTGCCTACGAGTGGCAGCAACAAAAATCCGTCCGTCAAAACATATTTGCATATACAATAATTTTGCCATTTGCACAAATGATTTTGTCAATAACTTTGCCTTTTGAGTAGCGAGCGTGTCATTAGCATCGTTTTAGCACCTCTACACACACACGCGCGCGTACTCTTTTGTGCTACCGGGGCAGCAGCTCCGGGAGTCGCGACGGGACTAGTCATCAGCTGCAAACACACGAGGTTGTACATACACAAAGTACTCGTACATTGAATGGAGGTGTTAGATACCATCGTAGCGCACTCGAATCAGTCATTATTAGCCATAATGTGGGCGGGTAGGGTGAGGTAGGGTGCGGGAGGCTCCGTCGTGGCATGAATACCTAATGCCATTAGCAGGATTTAAGTCGGATTCCTTTGTCTTCTTGTCGACTTTAACTCCAGCTTCGGCAGACTGTTGCGTCTGAATGTTTGACTGTTTGACTGACTGCCAACAATAGTGTCGTGCTATGCCTGATTCGGAGATTTACGGGCGACGCCTCAACAAATTATGAATAGATAAACGGATAATGGTTAAGGCCTTTTTAAGGTTAGAAAGGCCCGGCCGGCCGGCCGTAGTGCGTATAGCTGCACCGTCGTTAAATTCCACTTGAATTTTTCTTGCTGATGTTGGCGCTTTTGTATTCAAATTTTGGGTATTCATTAAAATTTTATCTATTTAAACATGATTTTATCTGACTTTTATAGACACTAAAGCAAATTACGAATAAACAACGCTAACAAAGAAGACGAAAACCAAAAAAAAAAACGATATTATATAAATTAAAATACTCGCCGAAATAAAAGAAAATTTTGTCGCCATGTCAATGAGCTGTCATAAACATTAAAATGTCTGGCTGGCAACACACACACACACACGCACACGCGCTAGTTACACTTCATTTTTCATGCAGCAGACGTATAAACACACCCGCACACACAGACGGACAGATGGACGGACGGACGGATGCTTTAACCGACAGACAAAGAGACTGAAACAACTTTTGTTGTGAATGTGAAAAAGTTATCAAATTAAAATTAAACACCCGCACATTCCAGCCACCAAAACGTTACATTTATCGCTTTCCAGAGAGCAGAGCGTACGATCACAAAATACGCGGAATTATTTCTATCATTCATACATAAACTTCTTTATATTCTTTAGGTGATTTTTAAAATCATCGCCTTATCGAAATCTTTTAAGGTTTCGAAGACTTTTCGGAATAAATTTAATTTCAATCTATTGATTTTTATGACTTTCCGAATTTAAATAGTTTCATTAATAAATTATCAAAACAATAATGATATTTGAAATTATTAGAAGTTCAAAAACTGAATTTTGGAAAAAATGTTAGGTGTAAAAATTTTACTAAGAACATTTTCATTTTTTAAATTAATAAAAAGTAAACGATATTGCTATATATTAAATAAGAGTAACATATTCGTATACAAATGTTGGGCTTTAATTCAAATAAATTCAAAATACATAGTTTAACCATGAAAAATTCTATTATGAATTATGAAAAAATTTAAAATTTATAAACATTCGTAATTATGCATTCTCATATGTAGAATAGAATTTTTTTTTGACAAATTTTCAAATTAGTATGTAAAATAATATTTTAAAAATTACTCTCATAATTAACTTTTTCAAGTGCTGTATTCTCATGATTTATTTTCGTTTTCATTTCGAAAACTCACTAAAAACAATAATTCAGTATTGTTCGATCGATAATTTTTTGATTAAATTCCGATGATCTTTTGATCAAACCTTTCCTTTTTGATCAAATTCCGATAATTTGTTGATTAAACCTTTCCTTTTTGATCAAATTCCGATCACTGTTTGATCAAACCTTTCCTCTTTAATCAAATTCCGATAATTTGTTGATCAAACCTTTCGCTTTTGATCAAGTTCCATATATTTTGTTTAATCAAACCTCTCCGTTGTGATAAAATTTCAATAATTTTTAGATCAAACGTTTCCTTCTTGATCAAATTCCGATAATTTTTTGATCAAACCTACATTTATCGACATTTATCTCATGGTTGCTGTTGTCATTGTCTCTTAATTAAAATGTTTGGTGTGAAAGTTAACGTGTACAACACTCAAACTCTGTATAATTGTAGGCGTTGCACAAAGCGCTCATTACTCGTATGTTTATATAGCACCCTGCCTTCCGGGAGCTCCCTCCTTTCATCCTTTTAACACTCTTTTGCGCTGCTTGCTTCCTTCATTACTGCCGACTAACGGATGCTTTCAACAAACTTTCAACAACGATAATCATCATCATCACCACCAAACAATTTAAATAGCGAGATTGAGGGAATGACAGAATGACTGACTGACTGACATACGGCTTCATTGGCTATGAGTGAGTAAGTACTAAAGCTCTTGCTATTTGCATATCACGTTGACCTAGTTTTATGCAAAATTCAACTAAAATCAAATCACAGAAGAGCACTCAAAGCGTTCAGAGAGAGACCTTCTGAGCCAGTAAATCGATACGGCTAAGCATGCCCGAACGCCCCTCCCAATTCTCTAACGAACACCTTCTTCTCCTTCGAATCTAGATCCCAATCAGCGTATCATCGTCATACTAACGCGACTGACGAATGATGTGGAGTCTCTTATAATAAAGTGTCATACATATGCCTTTGTTTAGGCACGCATATTTTTCAAAACATGTCATCAGAGAGATTTCTTTTTTATGGCCAAGATTAGATATGGCGCTTTCATACTCACATAGCAACAACAACAACAACAACAACAACAACAGCAACGATACGGGTGTATCGTAGTCTATAATTTGTAAAATGAAATCATATTCCAACATTTTGTTATTTTTAGCCTCTACTTTGTTATGACAACTTTTGGTCTATTCGAAATAATTTTTGTGGAAAAAAAAACGATATGATTTTATTATTTTTGATACGAGTATCATCAGACTTTTGCCACGAGTGAGATTGAATATCAAATTTCAAGATTATGTCATAGTTTTATTTACAGAATAGCGTATTTTATGACCATATACTTTCATACTCGCAGTAAGGTTAATGATACGCCTTGAGATTATAGATCTTATAAAATTTTTAATGAAAAGGTATCATATTATAGAAATAAAAAATTTGTAGTCATGCGAAGAGAAATGAATACTTTACATTCAGAAAATTGGCTAAGATTGTTTAAAATTTAGACTTCAAGAAGATATCAGGGATGATACTTGATGATAAAAAAACGTGACAAATAACGCTGATACCATGACATTTGTGTAACAATGTAGTCTTACATTCTATGGACTGGCGAAAACTTATAGAATATTGTAATATACGAGCTTTCAAAAGATCTGTGCAGCCTTCAATGAAGTAAAAATATCTACTGCCTCAGAATATTAAATGCTAAAGAAGACTCTTAAGCAATAAAAACATAGTCTTATGTCTTCGAATATTACTCGTAAATACCATAGAAAATATAAATGCCTACAAGTATATAAAAAGAAAGTGTAAAATGCACACACACATTTTGTGTGCTCATTAGTGGCTAATCATTAATTTTTTTCTTAGTACTTATGGATTGTCTAAATTTTAGCCTATCATTGAAAGGTGTTAAATTGATATACGAGACATTTTGCACATTTTGAACTCATAATAAGAGTCTAAATATATGAAAATACTTAGATCTCGTGACTCAAATTAAGCAGAAAAGGACGGATCCATAGAACTATTTTGGTCTATTTTGATCTTTTAGACGGGGTCGACGGGTTGAGTGAATGGGTTTGTACGTTGTATGTAGATTGGTGATCGGATGATTGTTGGATGGTTGATTGCGGGTTGGTTGTTGCGACAAACGTTTGGTTTAAAATCTCATTAATTTAATCACATAAAAACCACCTCAGTTGGTAGCCGCACGGCGGGCCCCGTTCCCGCCCTATTTCGGTCATATTCAGTAAGCACATCCATCCACAAATTGTCATTTTGACGGTAAGTTGGGTTGTGTGGTGGGTTGAGGGATTGGTTGGTGGTTGGCTTTGTTGGTTGATTGTTTGCTTCTGAATGCTTCTGGAGGATGGTTTTGCTGATTTGTGGGAGCAAAGACAAAATAATGCATCTTCATTTGCAACAACAGTCGATGGTGACGTTGATGTCGATGGCGATGGCGAGGGCGTTGGTGTCAGTGGCTGATGATAACTTTAGCGTCAGTAACTACAATGGCGCGACTACGACGACGACGACGAGCGGAACGTTTTTCATTCAAATGAATGAAATTAATGAAGAGCATTCAAATTCAACTTTATCTTTGTGTAATTTTCCGTGTAATCCAAAGCGTTTTCATTCTTCTTCCGTGCTTCCTCTCGGAAGAAGAACACGTACCACCTGCGCCGCCGTTCGACAACGCGACAGTCGTGGAACGATAGATATACTGCGGCCACCATGTGCACATAATAACCAGGCATGGGCAACGGAGATGCTCGTACGTAACTGAGAACTACCGGCGAAAAGTTCAGGCAAGTTCATGCATGCATGGTTTTTGGTTGCAAGCAGATGTGGTAAGTTGGTGTGTTGGTGTTGGTGACGGTGACGGTGTTGGTGTTATTAATGTTTTTGGTGTGTATTTGTATTGTTGGGGTCCGCGGTTTTGTGTGGCGCGTTGTGTTATCTCTTTTGTCATTACTACCGTATATTGCGTCTATTTATTTGCACTTTCGCTTTTGCTTTTGACTCTGTTTTGGTTTTGCTCTGTTGGCTTTATTAGTTTTGCTTTAGTTTCAGGTTTTTCTTTCACACACACTCTCTCTCTCTCTCTGTCTCTCTTTTACGTACATATAGTATGTACTCATAGGTTTTTGTTTGTATATAGTTTTTGCTTTGTTTTATGCTACATAGAGATAAAAGCTGACATTTTAACAAATTGCTTCGATTAGTTTTGTAAGTTTAAGCAGGCGTCTGGTCGCGGCCTGAATGGTGTTTAGTTACGCAGCGTTGAGCTGGTGAGTAACCGTTAGGTTTAGAGTCAGTTGGCCGTTGTTGGCTGCTGACTGGCGGTTGGGTATTAATTGAATTAAAGTTTTAGGGAGAAGCAAAAGAAGAAGGAGGACAAGAAGGAGCAGGACGAGAAGAAGATAAATCCGCTTGACATTGAAGATAATGATCTACTATTGACTGTGAAATGGTTTTTATAGTTTTAAAACTTGACACCTCAAGCCTTTTTTCAAAGAAGCACTAATTAATTGCCTTCGTTAAGCTTTTACGTACTTGGTTACTTGGTACCTGGTTACTTTAGCGGTGTCGGTGTCCAAATTAAATTTGCAGAAAGGTTCACTCAAGATTCGTTCAAGACAATTGTCATTTGTCAAAAGGAAATTCGAAAACGAACGAGACAGACATTCTTTTACAGTTGAGTTCAGTTGAGTTGAGATCTGATGAGACGCGAGAGGATTTGGACAGCCGAAACAAGATCCAAGATGAAACAACTCGTTGTCTTAGTGGAGACAAGAACCCGAAGAAGATTAAACAGCACTTTTTTCAGTCGAGACAAGATCCCGCGATTCTTGACGACTAGAACAAGCAGGTTTTTACAGTCAAGACAAGAACCGGAGCAGCCTGCCGACACGCGAATAACACAGATTCTCTCAGTCGCAACAAGAACCCGAAGAAATGCCTGCCAATGAAAACAAGGCAGGTTTTTCAGTGGAGACAACATCTGGAAATGGGATAGACTTTTTCAAACCAGACAAGATTTGCAGACGCTATCGCCCAAATCTTCGTAATACTTGTTTCAGTACAATTATTAAGTAATAAATGAAAAAATGGAAGCTAAAAAATTGGAAAAAGACGACTATGTTATAATACACGTATAAAAATGCTCAGAGGTCTAAGGTCTTACCATAGTGTACAACAAAAATCCGATCAAGTCTATGGACCCAAAATAGATAAGACTGCATAAATCCCAAAAATTAAAGAAATCAGTTTTATACTGACTTCAATGATAAAACCAAGAATTGAGCTGCACTTTTTTATTTAACCCTTAAACATTCAATACGTCAATATTTCTAGTAGGTACATGCTCGTATTTATTAAGTAGGTACATATGTATATCCATATATCCCTTAACAAAATGCCGGATAATTAAGATTTCTGTCGTTAAAACAAGTTTGATGCAATGCAATGATATCATCGCCAACCAACGCCAACGATCGAGAAGCCTTACAAATTATGTTACGGCTTTAGATCGATCGTTGAGACGATAAAATACACAACTACCGGCACAACGTCACACCGTCACACCGTCACACCGCCACCTGCAGGCACACTGAGGAATGATAAAAAGAAAGACCTGCAAAAAGGGGGAAGGGGGTGGGGAGGGGTAGGGTGGCAAAGCCAATCCTCCATCAATTAAAACGAACATGTTTCAAGAAGCACCTGCTTACCGATTATTGCAAAAACATAAACCGACATAAAGGAAAAGAAAGACGAAGAAGAAGAGAAGCCTGCAACAAACAAACAACCAAGATTTCATGGTCTATCTATCCAAGCTACCGCCAACAACCAACTACCAACTAACTAAACAACCAACTGGCTTGTGGTGCGAAAGAAATCGATAAACTGGAAATGTTCAGGCCCAAAGAGACGAACGGACGAATGGACAGAACCGTCTCTCCACGCCGGATGGACTGTGTACAGCACACGTGTGTCTATTAAGCTGGCGACAGTATTAACAAGCATTAATCTGATAGAATTCCATGTTGAACACTGGCTTGGGTTAGCTTGGCCGGACTTGGCCGGATTCGGAGACGAACAAACCTCTTCTTGTTGCTATTGTTGCTCTCCGCTGTCTATCGAGTCATGTTGTTGCCAAGGCCAAGAGCGTTATGCTGCTTTACAGGACAAGAAATAGTTCATGGCGGCCAAAGAGAAACGCTACGGAAAAAAACCACCAACGACAAATAGTTTTTGGGGGACGAGGTTGGCGAGGTTGGCGAGGTTGGCGAGATTTCATGCCATGGCAGATGGTAGAAAAGTAGTGTGGAGGTTGTGGGTAAAGGAGTAGACCAGAAGCTATAAAAAATTCATTGATCCGGTATCGCTAACTAATACCGGAAGTTCAATAGACCAGAAGAGAATGGCGAATTGCAAAAGTCTTGCGATTTATTCGACTTATTTAATAGTCGGTCGGGTCGATACAGAAAATATACGGCTATGCTATAGTTCTGCAACGAGGCTGGGGCTCATTGACCATTGACTGACTGCAATTGACGTTATAATCGATAAAATCGATAAAAAAGTAAGGTAAAGGCCTTAAATCTACCAGAAAGTGATTTTACTATGGATTTCGTAGTCATATCGTTTTAGAATTTTACCACAAATTAACTGCAATATATCAATATCTCGTTCTCCATCACTAATGCCGTGGTTAGAAAGACACGAAGCTACATGGATAAGCATTTCGCAACTTCGCAACAGTGTTGATATCTCGTAAATCCAAGATATTTCTGGGATTAAGTCTGGGATTTTTTCTTCGATTTACTTTCGAAATACCAATTTGGCCTAAATCCAACTAAATCCGTTTTATGCGCACACCATATTGACTAACTCTTGATTAAATTTTAACTACTCTTTGATATAATCCCGGATAAAGTGAAAATATTGAGAAGGCATAAAGGAGTAATATTCAGAATAATTCGAAAGCTAGTTTTTCTTCCCATTTTTAAGCCTCCAGAGTGTTCGAATGTCAATTAAATCATAGTTGTCTGCTTTACAACTGACATTTGAGTCACTCAACCATCATACCAACGTTCCTCTATACTGGCAACCATTCAACCAGAGAAACAACCTGCCATCACTGATGGTCTCCTGCGGTAGCCTTGTCATGTCCAATGGATATTTATGTAGTGACGCTTACAAATTGTCACAGAAAACGAAAGACGAACGATACTGGCTAAACAAGAAATAACCGGTGTCGAAAAATGTCTATCTCTGTGTTGATCTGTCTGTCGACTTTTTTGTCTGTCGCACTGCTATCTTATGATATACAAATGAATAAGTCTTAAGAGTGGATCTATCTTTTGCATAAGCCCCCCCCCCCCTCCTCTCCTTTCTCAAACCCTTCCCTTCAACACAGAAAACAGCGGCAAAGGCAGAGTCATCTTTTATGTTTTATATTAAATTTTAAAATTAATGGCAGTTACTTTTTGATTATTGTCTGGTTATAATTGTTGTTATTGTTTCTTCTCTTCTCGACGAATTAACAAAGGTTTGTTGATGTATTGGATGTTTTTGAGAGAGCTCTGCCAACACGGCGAAATAAATCGAGCAGTATGAGAGAGAGAAAGAGTCATACAGCAGCGTCAAAGATGACAACAACGACAACGATGATGACTACGACAACGACTGCGGTGACGACAACGACGATAGCGACGACAACGACGATAGCGACGACCATGAGAACAACCTCTGGTGACTACAACAACGTCATGTCGTTGTCGACTACACAAAATTGATGTTCCTCAAAAGTTTTGTTTGGAGAAAATTTCCTCTTTTCTGCGGGATGGTCACGCCATCTGTGACGTGAACTGTAATTAAGTTTGTGTAATTATAATTGGCAACAGAGCGCAGCAGAAACACGATAGTAATTATGGCAGCAATTCACGGTCAAAAGGGATTTATTTATGATGAAGTGAAGTGTGAATGCGTGTCGTATTCAGTTGTATTCAACCGACGGTTATCGTATGGAACACAACAATGTTGTTGTTGTTGTTGTTGTTGTTGTTGTGGCCAATACGAGTATGAGTATAAACAATGACAACCAGACGAAGAGGATTTTCATCAATTGTTTATAATTAAAATCTATTGAAGCATAACAAGGGCACAACAAGGACATAACAGCAGCAGCAACAACAACAATAATAACAAATAAGAACCCAAAATATTGTTAAATATTTGATGGAATGATGTAGCACACTCGGAAATTATTAAAGATTAAAAAAAAACGGGGGACCATTGAAAATAACGGGTGCGCCAGCTTTTATGTCGGTATGCAAACATTGAATAACTGTAACATTTATCAACCGATTGACTTGAGTTTGACATGTGTTTGAAACGACAACTCAGTACAATTTTATCGCTTCATACCGAAACAACAAGAAACAACCGAAATAGTGACGCTGTACATTGTACAATTTACGCTGTACATCGTCGAATATTGATCGTAGCCAAAAAGCACCGTCTTTTGAAACACTATTTGTCGTTTGGTGTCGAATTTTGTTAGGCACGGTACAGTGGGAGATCATCGACATGCTGTTCATCCACGCCTAAATAGCGTTCCAATAAGAGAGTGTTGCCCGAGAACCTACATGTGTCGTATCGTTACCGCGCTTCTGGCCTTTTAGAGTCAGTGGAATTACCTTGCGGAATGCGCATTTTGAAGGATAATTTGCATTTGTTTCCGTCTATAGAGCAATTGACTCAAAGAATATTGCCGACACAAGCGAATTTTGCGTCCACGGCGCTTGGAATACGGCCAAACAGCCATATACCGACATAAAAGATGGCGCGCACCCTGTATGTATGAGCAAGACAAGTCTTAAATCTCTTCAAATTTTTTATCAATTTTTTGGCCATTTGAATATAAAAATATATACTAAGTTTATGTGTATATAATAAGTATATATGGAGCAGAATAACCAACAAGAGGGTCTTGCGGGCATTTACAGGACCATCTCTGTTATTGGCTTAACATTATTATTAAGGCATAAGTTTACAGAAGGCTTTAGCGCTCAACGTCGCTCCCCCCCAAACGCAACCACTTACCTGAGCATCAAAATCGAAGAAGAATTCCGGACGCAACGGACAAGGTAGACCACATTTACAGGTACCCGGTGACAATAAGTAATCCTTTATTTGAAATGCTGTCCGCAATGTTGCACCGCTGGGACTGAAAAAAACGAAGAAGAAGAAGAAATTAGTATGATGAAATGAGTATAATGAGATAAAGATAATAAAAAAAAGAGTTGTTGTTGTTGTTGTTGTTTCTGTTGGTAGGCGTAAAACAATAGTTAAATTGTGTACGTATAAAATATTTTACATAATTAAGTTGTTGTTATTGTATAGTATTGTGTTATATATCGCACATTTTAGATTGACCAACAATGATAATAATTACACAAACACAAATACATACGTCCACACATACATACGTACACCGTTGGTCGCCTGAACCTCTAGATATTGCACTAACCCTGACGGAGACTAAAGAGCACTGTTGCAAAGGTGCACCATTGGGAATAATATGCGTTCCTGCATTTCGGTGATTTTTTTTTCCTCTGTTTTCAATTTAAATTAATTACTTGCTGTGAGGTTAATTAAGAGAACGGCGAACAAATTACGAGCGTTATAACGTACAAAAAGCTACATCAGTAACTACGAGTCGACCTAAAAGATAGGCCGAGGACGAGAGAGACACACCACCGCCAACAGACAGACAGAAAGACCACAAACCAAGGCAAGCCCAAACCGAAACCCAAATTACCTGGCGGTACCGGTAGTCGTGCAGGTGGTTATTCGGTCGCTCGGTCGCTCGGTTAATGCATGCGGTGGTCGCTCACCGGCTAACAATTAATTTATTATTTTCGTGCATAATTGTTTTGTTAGCACAAAAAAAAAAAAAACAATATATGACAACTTATGCTATGCAAATTATTTATTATACGATACTTTAATCTTTTAATATTTATGTTTTTTTTGTAATTATGTATGTATATAAAATTTTAAGTGTTGAGGACATTTTACGGAACAACGCCGTTATATATCCAGCTCTTTTCTGAAATTCAGTAAATATTCTTGCTACATTTTTAACATACTTTTGTAATTTCATATAAAAAAAATAAAAGACTATGTATTTTTTAAAAAAAGAAAGGTTAAAAGGTCTCATACGTTGGCTAAAATCGAACTCTGTCTGAGTTCTGGCTAACTTTTATCTACACTCCAAATAATTTTGGGCCCAGCTAACAATAGTTCATCCATTTCAATCAACATCGTCAAAGTTTTTAAAGACTAAAGACTTCTTTAGACTAAAGAAACTTGATTCTTTTGAAAGACAATAAATTTAGAAACCTGGTTTTACCCAATGTTGATGCCTTTTATACTCATTTTAGATGTTTGCTTCAGCCTACTCTACTTTATATTTATCAAGTAATTAATTCCTTCAATCAACACTTCTTTTCTTTTCTGTTTTTAATTTCATTTCATTTTTCCATTTTTGTACTCGTATAATGAACAATATTTTCTATAAAAAGTGTCCATTATAAATCACAAACCTGCAAATGATATGACGATAAGAATAATCTTATCATTTTCTTATCTCATTGTAAAAGAAATTAATTGAATTAGTAACTAATTAAACTTGAATACTGGTCTTTTTTGTGCGCGTGTTTCTTTGGTAATAGAGTAAATAGCTTTTATTGTATATAGCTATACATGCGCCTCAATATTGCCCGCGATAAGACGACCTCACCGATTTATAAGAATGCTCGAAAGATGACAGATATTATAATTCTATTAAAAAATATTTTTCGGTTTATGAATTGTGCTTTTGTGTTATGAATTAACATAAAACTACTAACAATATTTTATTCCAAATAATATTTTGTCCTGGATTTTTTTTTATTTATTTAGGAAATCAGTTGAATACAATACTATTTGTATTTTTACGAGTTTTAGAGTTTTAGAGTGCGAAGAGTTATTTTTCAATGCTATATAAAATTTCTTAGCTGCGTTTTTTACGTAAATAACGCACGTCAATATCACTTCTTTAAAATTGGCCTACTATTTTGGGCATAATTTTTTTTTTTAAATAATTTCCTCTAAGATAAGTGACAAATTTTTTTAACTCTTAGAGCCGTTATATTCACTCTCAATTCATTTCCTTTTAATTTTCAGTTAACTTTAATTGTTTGTTAAAAATAACTACGGAATTAAAATCCCGAAAAAACGTGTACGTTTAGTACGTCGGTCTTGTAACATAACGCGGAAAGACGACAGTCATTATGGCTTCTCATCTGTTCTCATCTGTCATTATACATCTTCTCAATCTGTCTGTCCAATGACCACATTCTTCTTGAAGCTCTTACATAAAATGTAAACTTCGTCGCGAGTTAGACAGACACGGTTTTTTTTTTTTTTTTTGAGCTTATCATGGTCTTGATGATACCTAAATCAATCAATAATTTCTTTTTCTTGTTTCTTGCTTTTTGTTCTTCTTTTCTACCCTTTCTTTATTCATCCTGGTCTTTATGACTCGATGCTTGCTTTTCTATAATCTATTTATAACCTAACCTATAATTTTTTTACACCTTTTTCTGCTTCAATCAAACTTTATTCAAAATTATTTGGACAACCTCTTGAGGCAAATAGATACAATGATTTTATATACAAATTCTATCTATCGTGCTACAATACACTCAATTTATTGTGAATAGTTTC
Organism: Conops quadrifasciatus; assembly: GCA_949752815.1. Lineage (NCBI taxonomy): Eukaryota > Metazoa > Arthropoda > Insecta > Diptera > Conopidae > Conops > Conops quadrifasciatus. Next base: position 13,466,397 of record OX457078.1, on the reverse strand, counting down.
GGGGTTTTTGTTGTTGTTTGGCTTACTTCTATTGTTTCTTTATACTCGTTAACATACTCAATTTTGAGGTTATGTTTTAATAAAAGCCTTCTCAAGCAAAAGATTCGAAAAGATTCATTATCTAAAGCGCCAAAGGGTTAAATTATTCAAGAGACCGTTTGGTTGTCAACAGTAACGAAATGCTATCGTACCACCAACAACAACAACAACAACAATAACAACAATAATGGAAGAGTTGGAGTTGGAGCAAGTTTAGGAACAACAAAACGGCAGCAACAACGTATTTACATACGTTTCCGGCTTTCTTCATATGCTTTTTGGTAAAACTTTACTGCGTAAACAAATATCGTATGTACGTGCGTGCGTGCTTCTTCATTGTTGCTTGTTGTTGCTGCTGCTGTCTGTAATCGTTATGGGTGTTGCTGTTATTATCATTCTTTTGTTATTATTAATATCTACATCAACAACGTCGTCCTATCATCATCAGAGTCAGCATCAGAGTCATCATCACCATCACCATCAGCCATCATTGTTATTATATACTTTATTATTCTTGTTGATAACGTTTTTGTTGTTGTTGCTGCTGTTGTTGTTAACACATTGTTATTGCTTTTGCTGCTTTAAAATTAAAGCCAGCTAAATTTAGAACTTCTCGAATCTTCTTTACTGCGATTCTTAACGCTTATCTTATTAAAATAATGCGTGCTAAAGTTTCCACATCATTCAAGAAAACTTTGCTGTTGCCTCAAGTTATTTTCTCAGCAGCTACAGTTGAGTTTCTCTCTCCAGCTCGCTCTCTCTCTCTCTGTCTGACATTGCTAAAAGTAGAAGTTGTTTTTCCTGTAGTTCTTTCTGTTTACTCTTTTACTGTTGAACACTCGCCGAAAAGTTAATACTTCAGGGCAAATTTTGCTTTACGAGTTTAGTAAGTAACCTTAGAATTTTGATGTCTGTAACCTCAAGCGTTCAGACTTTGGACGTAGGACGCGCATGAACGGACGGACGAACGGACGGCGGCAGGCCTTTACTGAAAATCTGCTACTACTTAATAGTATCTATTATATTATATTTAGTATATTTGTATATAGTTTACAATAGTAAACTGTATATAGTATTACAATAGTATATTTGTTGAAAAAAGTGATAATAATAATAATAATAAAAGTAATAATAATAATAAATTATCAATCAATTTATCACCAATTAAGAAAAGAAAAAAAAGTTGCCAGCTGCAACTAACCGTTTCAAAGTTATGACACTTTACAGTGAAGCGCTGAGAAAAACGCCGAATACTTTTTCCCCAACCCAATATATTCCTAGATTAAACTAAAAGTAAAGAAGATGAGATGCGTTTTTGATTACATATTGAATATTTTAATTAAAAATTTTAAAAAATTTTAAATGTTAGCTAAAAATTTAAATAAAATTATTGTTGTTAAAAATATCACGAAGAGATGTTTTTCACCGAGAATGAGAACCTAACGTGCTTTCTTCTAATCAATAATTCTTCTAACAACAACAACAACAACAACAACAACAACAACAACAACACTGACAATCAAAAGTATCAATATTATTATCTTGAAAAAGTTTTTCTCTCAATAATTAAATCATTCAACGAAATAAAAACTACACGAATGAAGTCATTATCAATCATCAGATTAATGTCTATAGTATTAACAATTACTTCGATAAGAAATAAAAACGTATAACGCTGTATGGAAATTAATTTTTTATTATTGTAAATTCATTTCACAGAGTATTTAGTGATCAATTAAGTGAGATTAAATTCTCTTTAGAAATAATTTAACAGAAAAGATTTTTCAATAGATGTATACAATAAAAAATTATTAAAAAAAAATTTTTTTTATTAATAAATTATTAAATTATTAGTTTTATAAAATTATAATTATTGTTATTAAAAAAATCACATTTCTCTAACAATAAGAAATTAATAAGTGTTTATTAATGGTTTTAGACTTAATTCAAGACTTACTTAAAGGTCAACCGTATAAAGAATGTGTTTTATTTTTAAGACGTTTATTTCTATTCCAAAAGAGGTAAAAAGGGTTTTTTTTTTCAAAATTAAAATAATCATCATAATATTACGGAAATGACATGACCACTCACGTCGTGAACGGTTTAAAAAACAAACAAAAATAACTACACATTATTAATCGAATACGGAACACCTCACAAAGGGTTAAAGCAAAAGGAATTTCAATAAAGCAATTGTTGTTGTTTTTTTTTTCCTTGTTTATATGCTTTTTCAATTTGTACGAAATGGTTTTAATGAAGTTATAATAAAAAAAATAAAATCACCTCAAAAGCAACACAAACGAGAACAACAACAACAGCAGCAAAAGCAATGATAATGAAAACAGCGAAACCACGACGATATTGTTCTGAAAGCTGAAGAAGCAGAAAAAGGAGAACAATAAAGGCAAAGGCATAATACAACAATAAAAAGAATGCTATAAAATGTTAAAAATTAAAAGCGCTTTCACACACACACACACAAACACACACACATGAATCACTGAAGAAGCAGCAGCAACAGCAAGCAGCAGCAGCAGCAGAATTGTGGTTAGCAAACTTAATTGATTTTAAAAGTATTCTTTTCATAATCGTGTGTACCTTCCTTCCTTCTTTCTTTCAATTAATTTTTTGTTTTATTTTTTTTAATTATTTTTGTTTTTTTTTTTTTTGTTCTTCTCTTCTTTTTTATTTTTCCTTAAGTAAGTTGTTTTTTGTTCAACAAAATATTTTTATTTATAAATTTTTTTTTTCAGCTGCCTGCTGCTGAAATGGTCGGCAGCTTGCAATCAAACCTGTTTCATACTTGATGTCTTGTGTTGTTTTTTTGTTGCTTGGTTTTTTTTGGAAAGTTTTTTTTTTTTATTTTAAATTTAAATATTCTTTCTTTCGCTTGTTTTACGAAGTAAAATCGTACAAACAAATAATAATATTGAAGTTATTATGCATAAATTATCAAATTTAAACATCTCTTTGTTCTCGTCATCATTATCGACCGACGATAATGGTGTTGTGGTTATTAGTGCTGTTGTTTTGTCAGGCCAAAAAAACCATTCGAGTCACCACAAATTGACGCGCATGAATTGAGCATTAAATTTTCTGGCAATTAAGAAAAAATTTAATGGATGACCAAACAAACAGTCGCGCTCACGATGCCCAGCAAAGACAGTCAGCAGCAGCTGTTGTCTGGTGACTAAACAGAAATATGGCCAACCAACCAATATCACCAACCAACCAACCAGTCAGTGATTTATTGGTAAAGAATTTCTTAATTTAATAAACAAAGTGTGACGATAAACGCAAGCCGTCGTCGTCTTTCCTTGAGATCTGACAGTTCGTGAAGACAGAAGATGACATTTCACGACTTTATAAACCATTTAAAAACAGCTATAAAATTTTGACACGTTAATACTGTCAAAAATAACAAGATAAATTTTTTTATTGTAAAAATACATTCAAAATATTGGTTGGGGAAAAAGTATTCGGCGTTTTTCTCAGCGCTTCACTGTAAAGTGTCATAACTTTGAAACGGCTAGTTGCATCTGGCAATAAAATGTTTGGTGCATAAAAAAAAAATTATGTATCTTTTTACTAAAAAAACGCCGAATACTTTTTCCCCAACCCAATATTTACTAAAGAATAAATTATAGTAGTATATTTTTAACTTTTTTAACTTCATTTATTTATCATAAAGAGCAAATAAATTACATAACAGCAGCAGCAGCAACAACAACAACACTCGTAAGTATTAAATAATATTAAATTATTTTAATGATTGTGTAATGATTATTTCTTCCGACTCGCTGCTGGACAACCTGACGACTTCAGTGTGAGGCACTGAGCGGGCCACTTATTTCCTGAATATATTTTTAGCAAATCATTAAAATTTTTATTACAACCGGTTTTTTTGTTTGTTATAAAAACTGAAAAGTGAAAAATAAGCAGAGAATACTGGGAAATATTTATCATTAGGAATTACGATCGTTAATGATAATGATTACGGGGCAGATTTTTGTCTTTCAGTCAATCACGATTTGAAGCAAATAACCTTTAACAATTAACCGCAAATTAACTCATTCTCAAAAAATGAACACATGGCTCACTGTGTTTTCGTCTGTTTTTTGTGCTCTAAATGTTTATTTTTATTAGTGGCTGCAAAAAAGCAACAACAAGAACAACAACAGCAACAGCAGGAGGGCGGAGAGGAGGAAATAATCAAATGCAAATTGAAACAATCTATGTACTCGATTTTCAGCAAATTGAAATAACTAACAATTTCCTAAAGTAATGGCACGATAAATGCTTTGAAACGAGCGCGAATGGAATGAAGAGAAGGTAGGACAGGACAGGACGGGACGTAAGAAAGGCAGGCAGGCAGGCGGGCGGTAATGGCATTGAAATAAATTAAATTCAATTAACAAATTTATCGCAAACACAAAAGCGGCGAATGGCGAAATAAATAATAAACAAACGTATAGTAGTGACGTGGTGACGTTGCAACAAAGTAGCCAATTCAGCTGCTACTAATTACTTTTCCAACACATTGCATTCTTTAACCCTCCCAACCCCCCCCCCCCCCCCTTCCCCTTCCCCCTCCCACACAACTACTAACAATTACTCAATTGTTAGAAATTTCTACGAAAAACCTCGGCCGCGCTTCAACTCTAACGAACTGTCAGTCAAGTCTCAGTCTATGTCTGTCTGTCGGTCTGTCACAGTTACTCAATTACAATTACAAGTTCGTTAGAGCAAGACAAACAAAGCAGCAAAGAAAAAAATTAACAAACAAACAATCAAAATAAATAAAATAATGAAAATGAATAAAATTACTTCAAAAGATTCAAAACATAGCAAACAGTTTATCTAAAAAATGATGCTGAAAGGCGACAACAACAACGACACAATGGATAATGAACAAATGCTCTCTTTCTCTCTCTCTCTCTCTCTCTCTCTTTTCAATGCCAGCAAACTCATGCTCATTGATGTATGCGAAAAAGAGATAGACGACGTACTGGATTGTCGTTGTCGTTGTTGTTGTTGCTTTGCTTTCATTTCGAAATCATTTATTTTGAAATGGAATTTTACTTTGATGATCTAATTTGCAATGACGCTAGTGCCGCAATAGAAACAACAACAACAACAACAACAACAACAAAATAAAGGACACAATATAAGCAACAACGTAGACGTATGTATGTATATCGTCTACTAAATACCGACAATAGCAATAAAAATAACGGTAACAGTATCCATAACGATGCTTGTAGTGAGACCACAAAAGAAAGAACTTAACGAGAGGATCGTTTAGAAAGGCTTTAAAATCGCTCGAGGACGTTAACTACGCCCAGTTAAAGCTATTCTCAAATTATTGTAACGTTTATAACTCCGTTTAGCGTAAGCACACACACACACACTAATTTCAAGCGGCTGATTCTTCGATTCTTTCAATGGAAAAGGGTAAAAATTCAAAATAGTAACTTGCTCTATCAATCTTCTCTTAGAAGAACATTCTTAAATACGTCCAAAATTAGACGTTCCGCAGAGTCCAGAATTAGTGACAACCTGGCCGAGATTACAGGCTTGTTGCACGTTAAACTCACCCTTTTACAAATCAAAATCACCCTTTTCCAAATCAAATCAAAATTACAGGCTTGTTGCACATTAAACTCACCCTTTTACAAATCAAAATCACCCTTTTCCAAATCAAAATCACCCTTTTTTGAGTAAAATTCACCCTTTCGCAAATAAAATTCATCCTTTTGCAGATCAAATTCACTTTTTTCATCAAATCAAGTCTAGGGTTTTCCAATAGGGACGGGTCAATAATGTTGTCATCATCTTTATCATTTGGACGTGCTGCTGAAACGTGTCACTGTACCTCGGTGATTTGGCATGACTAACTGAATTATAAACAACCGATTTGACAGATCTCGCTTAAACAACATGGCCGCCACAGACTGTCAACATTGACCCGTCCCTATTGGAAAACCCTATACCTGATTTGCAAAAGGATGAATTTGATTTTGCAAAAGGATGAATTTAAATTTGCAAAAGGATGAATTTGATTTGCAAAAGGGTTTATTTTATTCGCGAAAGGATGAATTTGATTTGCAAAAGAATGAATTTGATTTGCTAAAGAATGAATTTGATTCGCAAAAGGATGAATTTGATTCGCGAAAGCGTGAATTTGATTCGCGAAAGCGTGAATTGGATCTGCAAAAGAATGAATTGGATTTGCAAAAGAATGAATTTGATTGGCAAAAGGTTGAATTTTATGTGAAAAACCTGTATAGCCCTCCCATTTTTTGTGGAACCTAATTTTGGTTGGGATTTATTTGATAGTATTCCAAACAAGTAACTTTTTCCGAACGAAAATCGCCTCAAACAAAAGATTATAAATTAAATAATCAATTCTGAATAAAAACAACAAAAAATCTCTTCTAATAATTAACTAAATTTTTTTCTTTACAATCAAATACAATGATTTAGAAGTTTTCGAATACATTCCAGAAAATCTTACGTTAAGACCAAAGGCGAAAAAAATTGTAATCGTTGACCAACAGAGGACGACGACGATGATGATGATGATGATAACCACCCAGCATGATGTTGTATTATACACCATATGTACACACATTCACACTCTAAAGCCAACAATCCTGATGAACTCTCGACCTTAGCTTATGTAGAAAAATGGCTTCACGATTTGTTGACGTTGAAAAATGTTAACGCATACGCCACGAGCAGTCTGGCCGGCAACAGGCAGGCAGGCACGCAGGCAGGCGCGCAGACAGGCAGGCACACAGACAGAAAGACACATAGACAGGCAGGCGCTGTCAGTAATGAAGACAAAAGGAGCAACGTATATACGATATATTTTACGTGGCCAAAGGCCGTTGAGAAGAAGAAACTGAACTCAGTTCAGAAGGACGAGAAAAGAAAGCCTGAGTCTTTAGCCATTACCTTCCTGAGTCTTTACTTTCACTCTGCTTCATTAGTCTCTCTACATCTCTGCCAGTCTGTGGCTCTGACGTTTGTTTTTCTGTCGCTTCTGTCTCTCTATCGTTTGTGTCTCTGCCGTCTGTCTGTTAGCGTGTCGGGCAGCTCTAATAGTATAGTATAGAGTTATAATTATTATTTTTTTATTTTATTTTTTTTCTTCTTAAATATGTCTACTTGTATATGGAGAGAAAAAAATAGAGGAAAGTTAAAAAAAAAGAAGTGAAAAAATTACGATAAAAAAGGGAGCAAAGTCGTAACAAAATACAATAATAATGCACGAATGAATGCATAAATGTTGCAGCATGATGTACAATTAAAATATGAGTTGTTGCTGTTGTTGTTTGCTGTTGCTGTTGCTGTTGCTGTTGCTGTTGCTGTTGTTATTCTTGCTCATGTTACCATTTTGTGTTGCTGTTGTGTGTTGGCTGCTTCTAACGTTTCTATTGTTACTTTTATTATTACTTTTGTTGTTATTCTTGCAGTTTTTTAATTGTTTCTTTGCTGTTGCTGCTGTTGTTGTTGTTGTTGTTGCTATTGTAGTTAAATTAAGCATATTCTTTTTATATGATACCTACGTAGACCGACGGTTGACATTGCTGTCACATTTCTGACGATTATTAATATTCAACCATATGTAAAAACGTCATTAAAAACAATAGTAAACAACAACAGCAACAATGCAAACAACAATAACAGAAATAACAATGACAATTATAAACCTTAAAGGTTGCATACATTTTTATCATTTTATATACGAAGAATGAATGATAAAAGGTTGTTTGGTTGCGTTGATTGTTTTTAAAGTAGGTTTTTTTCTAACGCCTTTAATAGAAAATTGCAGAAAAGCACCCAAAAAAATTATAGAAACCGAAAAAAATCAACGCTACACTAAAAATAAATACGTATACAATATTAAAAGTATAATACATATACTGAAAATTTACAAAATACTGAATAACTGAAATTAGCACTAAAATTAAAACTAAAATTGAAATTGAAGCTGAAACTAAAAGTTAATTTTATAAAAAGCGAACGAACATTTAAAAAACCCATAAACTGTCATAATTTAAAAAAAACGGTACACTAAGAATAAATACGTAAACAATATTAAAAGTATAATATCCTGAAAATTAAAAAAAATACTAAACAACTGAAATTAAAACTAAAATTGAACAAGAAATTGAGGCTGAAACTAAAAGTTAATTTTATAAAAAGCGAACGAACATTAAAGAAACCCATAAATTGTCATAAAAAACGGTACACCAAAAATAAATACGCATACAATATTAAAAGTATAATATTCTGATAATTTAAAAAAACAGAATAACTAAAATAACACTAAAATTAAAACTAAAATTGAAACTGAAAAATTTTATAAAAAGCGACACGAACATTAAAAAACTCATAAACTGTCATAAAAAACGGTACACTAAGAATAAATACGTATACAATATTAAAGGTATAATATTCTTAAAAATTAAAAAAATACTAAATAACTGAAAATGAAACTGAAATTGAAGCTGAAACTAACAGTTAATTTTATACAAAACGAACGAACATTAAAAAAAGCCATAAAACGTCATAAAATATGTTGTCCTTGGCTTTATCGTATGAACGAATACAAATCGCACTTTACCGTAACGTATAGTTCATACATATGTATGTACATACGTACGTACGATTTTAAAATGCTGTTTACGTTGCGCTTTACGTTGCTGTTTACGTTCATTTAATAATGCATCAATTTTTAATGTAGGCTAATACGTTAAATTGGCGTAAAAAAGCTGTAAAAAGTACGAATAGACTCGTGATTTATGTACGATATTTCAGACGATGGGTATATACGAAGCGTGCTAAAAATATTCCGTTGAATTTAATTAACTTAACTGACAGTCAGTCAGTCAGTCAGTCAGTCGGTGAGGCGAATGAGATTAAGTGAATACACTCGTAATTAAATAAAAAAAACCATATAAATATTGCTTTTTGCGATAATAAAATTTATTAAAAAATTTACTTGGAATATTACTAAACTCTGGCATTAAATTTTAATTGATACGACGGTTTTATAAGCCTGGCCGTCTGTATGAAACCTGGCAGGAGAAGAGGTTTCGTAGAATTCTCGAATCTTAAAATCGTTTTAAGATTCTCCTAAATTTTGTATATACATAGTATGTTAAATTTTTTTTGTTTTTTTTTAAATTTGTCTTGTACTCGTATCCATAGACGGAATTAAATAAATAAATAAATAAATATAATTTGGAAATTTCAATTTATTTCAATTTCAACTTCAGTTAACTTCATTATTTTGAAACGACTAGAAGTAATTATCTATTCGACAATTTCAATAAATCAAATTAAAACGAAATGAAAATTGAATAATTATACTCAGCATTTATTTATCACCGGCTTTGTCAACCAACCAACAACACCCACAACCACCAATCAACCAGCCAAGCCATCAACCGACGCACCAACCGAACCACCAACTAAAAACTACCTTCAGCGACGCAACGCAACGCAACGCGACGCGACGCGACGTGTTGATGAATATTTACCAATCAAACCTTTGACTAATAATGTCAGCCGTTGGCTGCCGCTTCGTCAGCAGCACACCAAATTATTCTTAACGCATAACGACCACCACTCACAGTCACTCACAGTCACTCGCAGTCACTCTACTCAACACCTTGCAAATTTCGAAAATCTTGCAATGACGCGTAAATTGAATTATAGCCTCAGGTTGGTTGGTTGGTGCGAGTATAAAAGTCGGCCAACTGCAGTAAAAACAACAACAACAACAACAATAGCAGCAGTTATCACAACAGCAGCAACAACAATACCAACAACAACAACAACAACAACAACAACTGGATCACTATTAGCCATCAATACGATTATTGCACTAGAATCATTGAGCTTTCGACTAAGCCGTCTGTCATTCGTTGCTCTTTCTTCACCCAACCCCAGGCTCCTTCCCCCCCCCCCCTTCCCGCCGCCCTCCCATCTACACCCCATTATCTTCAACATATCTTTTCTAATTCAAATGGTGTGCTAATCAATAGTGGTGCTGACGATGTTGGTGCCATTAGAAAAATGGAGTTAATGGTTTTCGGGTAAATGATTGGCAACAATATGAATGTTGTAACCACTCAAATAAGTACAGTAACAGTCACTAAACCAACCCCCGATCGACCACTTTCGCCATTTCGTCCCATTCGACCCCGCTGCTGCCACAACCATTTGGTGCGCTTCAGTTTGGTTAGGCAGATATTGTGACCAATCAGCAAAACTAATTACTCAATTTACTTTGTGGCAAATTGGCCAGAGTTGCCAATTTATAACACTTGTGGCGTGTCCATATCGATTACAGAAGAGGTTCCAGGGGTCAAGTGTGTGCGCCTAAGGCCAAGTTTAAGTAATGAGTTAGAAATCATGAAGCGAGAGAGAGAGAGAGAGAGAGTGAGTAACTATATCAAATAAAAGGCAATGTCGTCGTCTCTATAGACAGGACTTTGACTGTCTAAGACTAAGCCCGCCCGCCCTTCAGTCAGTTAATTTCATTTCATTGAATGAGTGAAGACTTGATAAGAATTCCAAACAAAAAAAAACCGAACACGAAATCATGTCTATAAGAAAAACGCTCTATTACGTAACATTCATTATTCGAGTTGTTTGTTATTACGTGATGCACACTATTGTTGTTGTTGTTGTTGTTGTTGGGGTTTTTTTTTGTTATTATTACTACCACCTGCTGCTGCTGCTGCTGCTGCTGCTGCTTCTGCCTTTGAATTGGTCTAGCGCAAATGGCATTTTAACATTTTTACATGCAACGTCAGCGACGGCACGAATATAAATTGCCACGATTAGCAAACAACTCGAGCTAATGGCTGTCTGGCGCATTCGTTTGTCGAATTGGCGGCGGCCGCTGCAAGACTGACTAGCCAGTCGGCGAACGGGCAGGCCGGCCAGCATAAGATTCTTCTTGCCCGCAAAAATGCTTGCCATGAAAACAAAGCGTAACGGCGGCCACTGTACTCACTTCGCCGTAGCAAAAGAGTCAGTAGTAGCAGCAGCAGCAGCAGCAGAAAAAGACAAGAACATGCAGAAAACGTAGAAGAAGCAGAAGAACAATCAAAAGAATTCTAATTAACGCATTCGAATTTTAAATGCATTTATAAACATTGTAATTACTCTTGTTTTGCAAACGAAAGAATTGCGATTTAAATGTGTTGAAAATGAATGAAATCAAAATGTTACAGAATGTTATTTTTATTTCAAAAGTGTTGCTGATAATTTATTCACATTATTTGTGCGGTTTAAGTCCGGGTAATTAAGTTATAATGGAAGAGTTAATGGAAGAGATTTATATCTATAAAATTGGAACCATTAGAAAAACATTAGAAAACGAACGGTTGTCGTGATAGTCAAGTTCAATCAATTATTATATTTATTTTATTTTATGGACTTTATTTTAATTTTTTTTTTTAAATTTTTTTTTTTAATTTTTTTTTTTTTTTTATTAGTTTTTTTTTTTTTATTTAAATTAAAAAAACCATTAGAAAAACATTACAAAACGAACAGTTGTCGTGATAATAAAGTTCAATCAATTATTATATTTATTTTATTTTATGGATTTTTTTTTAAATTTTTTTTTTTTAATTTTTTTTTAATTTATTTTTTTTAATTTTTTTTTTAATTTTAATTTTTTTTTTTAATTGAAATTTTTTTTTTTTTTATTTAAATTAAAAAACATACACAATTAATACATTAGCTTTTTTCCTGCGATTCTCAAAAGTTCCTCCATTTTTTTTTTTCTTTTACTGTGCAAAGTTCGCTAAACTTTAATCTTTTGTTAGAAAAAAATTAAATTATTTTAGAAACGATATATTTCGTCTATTATTATCGCTGATAAAATGGACTTTTGGCTTTGTCAGAATCTCATTCAATTCAATTTAAGTTTATTTTATTTTATATTTGTATATTTTTTCTATTCTTTTTGGGACATTTCGAATTTTAACGAATGGACGGACGTAAACCGGATGTGACTGGGTGTAAATAAGCATGCGTGTGTGTGTGTGTGTTGGAGTGTGAAAAATGTGTTAGTATCAGAATAGTTTTGACTCTGACTCTGGCCCTGACACCGACCGACTTTCAGTAATGCAATTTTCTCGCACACGCACGCTTCGAGTTTTTCAACTTATCTACAAACTCAATTAATTTTAAATAGTTTTTATTTTCTGCTATTTCCTTTTCTTTCTCCACCGACCAATCTATCTCTTTTCCTTCCTTTTCATTTTCAATCTTGACTTTTTCGTCGCTCTGGACTATGACATTTGTTACTATTATAATATATTGTTGCTGTGTCTGACTAACAATTGAAAATTTTCATTATAAATGTTTCTCTTAATCTCATGCGTTGTGCAAAAAGGACGACGACGACGATGACAAAGGCGGTGGTGATGGCGATGGCGATGGCGACGGAGACCAAACCAAGAAAGACGCATATCGAAGAACGACGTTACTCTACCGCTAACTCTTCTATACACTCAAGTTTTTCACATTCTTACGACTGTCTTTGATTGTTTTCATTAGTTTTCTTTACGCTGGTCTTGTCCGTTCGTCCCTCCTTCCTTCCTTCCTTCCTTCCCTGCTTCCTTCCTTCCGTCCGTTCTTCATCTTGATGAAGGTCGTGATGAAGGAAGAAAATTATGAAGAGAAATCGTGATTATCATTCTGGCAATATGTCAACATATTGTAGAAACTTATGCATGTTAACACAATCTGTATGATTTTTAACAATACATATACGATATTTTATGCGAGATATATTATAACAAAGAGCATAAGAATTTTTTCCAGACATTTGAGACTTCAAATTGTGCTGCGTCTTCCACAAATTCTTCACCATCCTTAAAAATTGTTCTTCAATTTAGTTTTCTACAATTTATTCTGGTGCTTTTTCCGCTTCTTCGTCTAAGTTTTTGTCTTTTTCTTCTGCCGCTTCTCTTCTCCTTCGCCAATTCTCGATTTTTCTTTGACAAAAAAGGCAAAAATAGCGTAGTACTATCCAAGTAACACATGTTGCCAGATCTAACAAAGTTTTCCACTTGCCGGTTCGTCTAATTTGCATACACGCAGTTACCCAAAATCGCTGCCGAGGCGTCCTTGTGCCGCTGCCTTAACACTTGCCCCCACCCAACACCCCCTCTTCCGCCCCAACGTAGTTATCATCAGCATCATTATTGTTGGTGCCGCTGAACAGAAGGAACTCGTTCTGTCGTCGTCGTCGTCGTCAACATTGTCAGCAACACTCTATATCCGGGGACAGGAAGAATGTATTGGGGTGATAAAGAAGGGGGGTGGTGATGTTAGGGGGATGGTTATAGTGAGTATAGTAAAGGCAGAAAGAATATGCATGACAATCTACACCGCATTCCTTCGCTGGTGTGCTGGAAAATACCAACAATTACCAGTACCATCGCACCCTCACCCTCACCCTCACCACCACCCCTGCTGCCTTCAACAAATAATTTCTACAGCTTTCCAAGGGCGGAAATCATAAAATATGGCTCGGAATAACTGAATTTCGTATGGTTCATGGCGCTCAAGTTCATTTCCAGTCGTTTTCATCGCTTTTGTGTGCTGTTGCTTTTTTTCATGTCATTTGTATGAATGTATTGTGTGATGTTATGGTTGTGTGTGTGTGTGTGTGTGTTTGTAGTGGTACATGTGTACATGAATGGCTGTGTAATTTTCCTTTATTGACTCCAGATTATGTTGACAATACTTTGTCGTCTTGTTCACGACTTTGCAGTAAGCGACGATTTTGAATTTTATTTGTTTTGTGATTTCTGTATTTCAAGTCATTTCTAGGTTCTGTCTTACTTACTCACATTATCCGGTGGTGCCTACTAGTGGCAGTAAATACAAATAGAATAGATGGTGAAGATGTTGAAGATGGAGATGTCACGTTTATCAAAGGTATGAGTGATGACGATGACGGATGATATTGTCAATGGTAGACAAGAAAATGATTGCTGCTTTGTTAAACAGATCGCAGATTGCTTCTTCTTTGTCTGCGTCTTGTTGCGTCAACGGCATCACTTTATACAAATGTTGTTTATTGTAGAAATTTTCACACTGTCTAACATACCGCGTACCAACACATTCATCGTGTTGCTACAACACATTCCGTGACAAAACTTTCTGCTCTTTATTTTCATTTCAGCGTATTCTATTATTTCGTATTTTATTGCATCGTATTTGTACGTAACATGGTTTAATTTTGGTTAAATAGAACTTAACTTTGTTTATGCTCGTACATTCATCAATATTCAATTATGCTTGGGCGCAGAAATAAATTTGTAATAAATATATATCGTAATTGCAATACAAAGTCAATACAATACAATATAATTGTGTATTCACGTCATCAAACATTGTATTAAAGAAATTGTTGTGACTACGAAAGTTAGAATTTTCTCTACCAACGTTTTTAAGAGAAGAGAGAGATTTTAAAGAAAGTCACCGAAAAGGCCGTAACAGCATAATTTACAAGAAGATATGGTTTTTACTGTTAAAAATGACATTACAGTGACAGTCGAATGTTGGTTAAATTCAAAAATTAAAGATTTCGCTACTTTTTAATGCGCCTTTTTGCTCTGTTTACACTATAACTATTTCTCCTGTAGAGATAAAGCGCTTTATAAATCAGGCTTCTGACATTTGACAGAAATAAAAAAAAAAAATTTTCTTATTGCAGAAGTTATCTCATGACATGAATTCTTTTAATGGTATTTTCATGTCCGCTCTTTAAGCTTAAAAAACCAACAACAAACCCAGCAACAAACCACCACCACCAGCAGCAGCAATAATAATACTAATACCCATCATCTACTGACAATCTAGTTCTTATCCATTTCACAGTTTCAGACAATAAAATTGACAGAAGGCAGCGGCCGCCGCATGATAAGATTCAAGCATAAATTCGCTTTACTCTTCTTCAACGCCAGAGCAAGCTCAGCTCGGCTCAGTCTCGCTTGAGGCTATTCATCCGAAGCCAATTATATCCGATATCGCATTACTTTCACCACAAACCGGATTCGGTTTCAGTTACAATGTCACTGCGTCGCATTGTGACAGACGGCACTTGAGTGCGTTGTTTAATGTTGCGTTGGGTAAATGAGACGTAGACGACGGACTCGCTCACTCTCATTTGAAGTTTGCACACGATTAATTCTAAGCAGTCTCCAGAAGCAGTTCACCGCAAATGCGTACAATTATGCACGCGCATTTCAATACAGTTCAACTAATTGTCTTAAATAATGCGTTAAACGTCGACGCACCGACGTCCGCTGGTTGAACGCATTCGTACGATTCGTCCGACAGCGAGAATGAGTAAAGATGTGAAGAAGAAAAACCTGAATTTAGTGGATTTTTTTTTTTTTAACAAAAAGCAATAAAGTCTACAAATAAGCTCATCATCATCATCATCATCAACGTGATGATTGCAGGCGCGCCTACATGCCATCAAATCCTACCTCATTCAATATTTCGACGCATGCATGAGTTACAACGCGTATGTGGACACATTTCAACGCATTTCACTGCTGCGGCTGCGGCTGCTGGTGCTGCTGCTGGTGCTGCTGAGTCTTATGAGCGTAAGCGCTTTTAGATGGGCTTGCATTTGTTTTGCGTTAAGGTGACCATGCGTTGACGCTTGATGACTTTTACGTTGACGTTGTATTCCGGCAGCCATAAAGTCGAAATGCATGCAATGAAAGGCGTTGGAAATTCGCACAAATTGAACTTTAATTGGAATGAAAATAAAATGTGTGTGTGTGTGTGTGTGTGTTATATTTTGACTTGACATGTGCCAGACAATTTACCTGACTTTTTTCTCATATTTTTATGATTTCTATATGAGATAAAAATCTGATTTTTTTTTTCAAAACGAGTAATAAACATTCTCGTTTTATGTTTATCGATAAATAAAGTGGGTATTGTGGGTATGAGTTTTTCGAATTGAAAAAGGAGAAAATTGTATGTATTCACACGACGTTTGTTCCTTAATTTCAAGCTTAATTTGTGTTTACATATAATTCAGATTAACTTTTTCTATTCTAAAAAACTTGATGCTTAACTTCTTTTTACCATAATTTGTACGAGTATACATACCATAATATACCATATATATAAAAATGAATTCGATATACCAAAAAATATTGTATATAGTAATAAATAAAGCCATCAGAGAGAGACTGCAGCAGTCTACTTGGGTTTAAATAGGATTTCCTTAAGTTTAGCAATAACGTAACTATGTACATATATATTCACGGAAAGGTTTTACCTAAAAAGGCCTGTGAAATTTGTCTGCTAAAACTTATACTAAAGTTCTACATTAAATTAGAACCGTGCAAAATGAGAGATAAAAGTTTGTGATGAATGGACGCAGGTAGAATTCGATCGAATACAAAGTCTAGCCCGATCAATATTTTTTTATAAGTATTCAATTATTTTCACAACAAAACTTCCTTTTGTGTCATTTTCATCAATGACATCAATACGCTTTGTTGAAATTCACGAACGTAGGTACCTACATATCATCGATATGATGATTTAAACATACTCATAACAATTAATTGTCAATCACGAACGACGACGAACCGAATGAAAAGCGTTCGAGCGTTACATTCCATTGCACGCTAATGCATCGGTCGTTGTGCCACTTTCGCGTATACTCGTAGGACTCGTACTCGTACATCCAAATGTTCAGAGTACTCGTCTTTCACTCACTCACTCACTCACTCTCCCATCAGCTACTTGTCAGCGGTGCTGTCACAACAACAGCAACAACAATACTTATTATGCGGTAACAATAAAATATTTGTTACAAATTTAATGCCGCACAAGCAGCAGCGTCCGTCAGCGACCATATACCACAAAGGGGCATATGAGAGGAAAGAGAGAGAGAGAGAGAGACGCAGAGAGAGCATAGAGGAGCGAGTACTCGGTATTGTCGTCCACTGTCGTCTACTCATCAAGCCAGCCGGCAAGTCAATCTTTTGTGCATATCGTAATTGTCATACGATGCGTGCAACGAATCGGAGCACTGCAATCCGTGCTGCGTCCGTGTGCGTTAGTACGTAGTGCCTTATTCACCCACCACCTGCCACCGCCTGCCGCGCATTTAAATTAGTGCGCAACGCACAGTGCGGTCAACACACGGCAAAAATGTAATAACGCACCATTACCATTGATAGCATAGAATGCAAGGCTATGCCGGTGCATGGCGAACGCGACTGACTAACTGGCTGACTGGTGTTTTGGCACGCCGGACGGTACCACGGCTATTCGGTTTTTGTTGGCATGCCATCCATGCCTCTGTCCGAGGGCCGTGCATTATTTGTGTCACCAACAACGACTACCGATGAAAATTATTAATTACGATTCTTAACTAATTGTTGCATCGTGGTCTGTGACGGAAGAGAAGCACGGGAATGACACTTAGTGACATACTATATCGTAAATTGGATTTGACAGTTCGCTTTTGGGCAGTTCGAGGTTTGGAAATCTCTTAATAATGACCGCCAAGAGTAAGTAGTATGGTTATGATGATGATGATGAAGACTTATATTAAAGATGAAAAAAGGAAAATATTTTAAAAAACCACAAACATTTTCTGTTTTCCATTTTTACCAAACTCTAACCTATTTTTTGTTAAAAAAAAAAAATTAAAAACACAAACTCTCTCTCGTTTGCTGTAAGAAATATTTCGCGCAATTATTTAAATTGAAGTTGCTGAAATTTTTAATTAAATTTGGTTTTTGTTTTTTTTTTTCTTCAGAAAATATTCACCCACAAAAACAATGGCATGGCTCGCCCAACGTGCCCCGTTCGTTCGTTCGTTCAACAAAATATTTAACGATCAACGATCAATTATGCAGATTGGATAAAATTTTCAGAATTTTTAATCGATCGATTTCCTGCCGCTGAATTTTTGTCGGCAATCGATTTTGGCATTATTTTAACATGCGCTGATTTTACTTGCTGGGAAACGTCAGTGGTATACATACACACACACACACACACACACTCTCTCTCTCTCTCTCTCTCTCTTTCTCCCCCTGTAACGCATACTCAATGAACACACGAACGTGCTCTATTCATATACAGTCAAACTCTTCAAATAATTTGGCCTGTTGCCAGTTTAATTTGATGACGGCGAACGACTGACTGCCGCATCGCAGCAATAGCAACAAAACCTTTAACTAAAACTTTTGAAGGCTGCTTCTTTCTGCTGCTGCTGCTGCTGCTGCTGCTGCTGCACTTTATGCAAGACTTTATTCGAGTTTTTTTTTTTTTTTTGCTTTTTGTTTTTTGGTTTTTATTGGCAACAACATACTTGAAAAAAAAGCACGAGTTCTCGTATATGCACTGCACTACGATTACGTTACATGTATAGTTTATGAGTTATAATGACTCTGCTGAAGTTTGCATACGGGTGGCATGTTTTTATGACACTACGGTCGATTCAGATGATGTGTTGATGGCATTAAAAACATGCGAATAAACTGAAATCGATTTGAACTCTTGTGCATGCATCGTAATAATAATAATATTTAACAATATTAATGCTTAAAGGTATAAACATGAAAACATTGTGTTATTTTTGCAATGCATTCCATGCATTTTTGCACACTTGTGCATTGTGTTATTTGAATGCTTTTTATGCGGCTTGTTCAAAAAACATGCTAAAATTGGGGTGTTCTTAAAAATGCGTCTCATATTTTTACGTACAGACTATTACTATTTCAATACTTTTATAACAAGGAAAAAAAGGCAAAATTTTTATGCAAATCTTAATGCAAAAATTTGCCACTAGCAACCATACGAAATGCTCAATTCTTAAGAACGACGCGTTGCGTGGAGAGGCACGTAATTTACGCTGGCAAATTTTAATGGAACACAATTTTTTAAAAATAATCTCTCCTAACTTTAAAACGCCTTGCAATCGTTTGCTTGCTGTTCATTGTTAGAATTGTCTGTCTATTGTAGGTTAGAAATAACAGCAAGTGACAAAAAAAAAAAGCATGACATTTAACCAATTCTCTCATTCAACATCCTAAAGCTACTTCTGGATAACTTTCGGATACTGGAAGTTTTTGCTTTTTCATAATGTTAACTCTTTTAACAGCGAGTATAAATAAATGAAACTAACTCCCGGAAATCTTTTTGCACTTTTTGCACCTTTTGCTCCTTTTTGCATCGAATAGCATGCCTCGATTTATGTTTAACTAACATTTAAGTTGACCATTTCGAAGCAGCAGCGTTTGCAGCATTCACTTTAGCGAAAGTGCAAACAACATTTTCCCACACTTTCTTGAGACAACACAAATGAACTTTCGCCAATTTGAGCTCTTGTGAAAGCCAGCAAGCAAGGAAGCCGCATCGATTTGTGAATTGCCAACTCAAATAACGGCGGTGCATCATAACAACGTTTGTCTAACGAGCAGCAGCATTCGAAAGCAACTTTATGCAATCATTTATTTTAATTTTTAAATTAACACTTTACAAGACAGCGTAATGATGAAGAAGGATTGCTATGGGCAATCCGCATTGTTGATGGCAGTGGCGATGGCGATGGCGATGCAGCCGATCGACACGATGTTTTGTCGATGCTATTTCGATGCTTTGTCGATGGCATGAAAGCTGACGACGATGCTGCTGCTGCTGAATGAGATGTAAATGATTAACCGACGACCGGTGGTGACGCCGAAGATGAATATGATGATGATGATGACTATCATTCATAATGTCGTTGCTGCAATGCTGCAGAGAAACAGCCTTTAGCCACAGAATATGAACACTCGATAACGGCCAAAAAGTAATGAACTTTTTGTTTATTACTTCTTTTTGTTGCATTGGCAACACTTTCACATTTAAGCACTAACACTAAAGCCAGTTCTTTTGTGTCCGACTAGCACGAATATTGTACAATATATTGACGTAATGCTAAGGTTAGGCAACGTCAACGTCAACAGCAAGCAACATCAAGCCAAGCATTCATTTTTAATAACGAATGGACTCTAAATGCGGACGTTAGTCAAGTTTCGGAAGATAATCATGTTGTTGTTGTTGTTGTTGTTGTTGTTGTTGTTGTTGTTAGCATGTTTTTTCTGTTAACAGTTATTGTAACAAAATTGCTAAATGTTTTCACAATAAGAAAACAATTATATAAGAAAACAACGACGACGACGACAACAACGACAACAACAACTACAACAACAACAACAACAGCGGCAGCAACAACTACAACAACAACAACAACAGCGGCAGCAACAACAACAACTCCTACTACTACTACTACTACTACTACTACTACAACTACAACAACAACAACAACAACAACAACAACAACAACAACAACAACAACAACTACTACAACAACAACAACAACTACAACAACAACAACAAAAACAACAACAACTACAACTACTACTACTACTACAACAACAACAACAGCAGCAACAACAACAACAACAACAACAACAACAACAACAACAACAACAACAACAACAACAACAACAACAACAACGACAGCCAAAACCTTTCACGGTAGCAAAAGTGATGGACGTCTAAGTCAGTCAGTCAGTCAGTCAGTCAGTCAGTCAGTCAGTAAGTGCCTGCTGTCTGCCGTTTTGTTGTCGCTGTTGTTTTTGTTACTACGAGTATCTTACGGCTGCAGTTTGTTATTGCTCATTTCAGCTACATGTTGCTGTTGTTGTTGTTGCTTTTGTCGGTAAAATAATATCGGTTTTTGTTAGCAGCGATACGTTCTAGCAACGGAGTGTTACTGCTTAATTAAGTATCCATGATTAAGTTACTCACACGAAAAGTATTTACAGTGATGTCGTTGTTGTGGTTGTTGTTGATTTTCAATGTCGTGTTTATCATTTAATTGTTGCTGTTGTTGCTGCTGCTGTAGAGTGATGGTGATTATTATTGCTTTTACAAAATGAATGCAAATCGTGACAACAATTTGTTCCTGAGATTATTATTATTCAATCACAAACCAATCAATCAAGTTGCAATCTTGCAATAATGATTTCCATAAAACATTGTTAATAGCATTAATAATATTTCTCTATGAATATTTATATGACAGTATAAAAAAGAAACGTTGCATATTTAATATGCACTTATTTTAAAAATTAAAATTAATATATTTTTCAATAATAAACATCAGAATTGTCAGTATTTTTATAGCTCGTTGACAATTTCATTATATTTTATTTAAATATCTTGATATTTGTTGTTTTGCAAATAAATTGTCTCTTGCAAAAGAAATGTCTGAAATTATATAAATTTCGATACCAACAACATTCGCACAAACGATTACCAGAGGAATGCATGAATATCTCTGTATATTCAACAGTATTCTATTGTTTTGTTTTGAACTTTACTTTCTGTTTATAATTCAGATTAGTTTTTTTCAGATTTTCAATTTTTACAAAAAATAAGGTACGCTTTTCTAAAGGAATATTATTGGTGTTCTCAATACTGTTATCATAATTTAATAAAAAGATAGAAACTATCTTAATATATATTAATATTAATTCGATAATTAATTATCTATGAATTTAATTATATCGTATCTACAAAGTTGATTGCTAAATTTCTTAGTAGAGATAACATTAAATCAGCATTTCTTTTAAATTTTGTACAATAGAAAAATAGAACATACGATTATACGAGTATGTATGTATCGTATAATACAGAACTTCTTCCTTTAATGCTTGATGATCTTTTTTTGTATGGTATTTTTTGTATTCTGACATTGTTTATCGATTTCATACTAATTATGATTGATTGCTGTTATTAAATTGAAAGAAGCAATCTATGTAAAGCTAGTTTGGTTAGTGTTATCGTTGTTGTTGTTGTAGTTGTTGCTGCTGCTACTATGCCGTTGATTTACTATACCGTTAGCTGGTATTAAGAGAAGATAATACCTTCTTAAGTTATGATTTTCAATAAAGAAATCAATAAAGGAGGAAAGAGAGTCCAATGAACATATTAACGCTCCTTTCATCTTTGTCCCTCTTTTCTCTTCTCTCTCTTTCTCCCTCTATCTTTCTGTTCCTACCACTGCTTCTGTGATGATTTTGTAAAAGAATTTCCGTATCCATCTCTCTATCTCTCTCACTTGGTTTTGGCTGCTAGAGAAAAGATAAATGATTGAACTGTGTCGGCCTCACCAACAACGAGCCGACTCATGGGATCAATTTTCTTGACTATTTGCCTGCATTATACCACTCACGCCACCGTCAGCACCATTACCATGACCATGACTATCACAATCTCTCGCATTTATAGGAAATCATGAGTTCAGTGAATAATAAAAATCATAATCAAAGAAGACCATTATTGAAAGCTATTGACTCTCTCTAAGCGATCACATTATTATTTATTCATTCATGGCTTGATTTTGTAACAAACTTTATTGAATTTCATCAATATAAAATTATACCGACTAAGACTGAATTGCCCTTTCATAATAAATGGACGAAAGTAAAGGAAAGAGAGAAATATAAAAATATATAAAAAAATCTATACGAATAAAAACGCATGAAAAGACATTAAAAATTCATCATTTTAAATGAAATGCTCCGATAAGTAATGAGATAAGATAAGAAGAAAGCGAAAGAAATCATTCTATAACATAAGTTAGATTATAACATACAAAAGAGTTTCCACAAAATACAAATATATTATATGATATATTTATAGAGATATGTACATATCTCTATATCTTGACAACACAATAACGGTCCTAATCGGGTATTTAACTTAACAACGAGTTGTTAACTTCTGGTTGTTAACTTAACAACGACTTGTTAAGCAGTTCTTGTTAATGACGTGGTTAAGTTTAATTAATTTTGGTATTCTTAAAACACTTTACTAACAAGTAACAACGAGTATATAAATTCACCACGAATGGTGAAAAATCTGAATGACATTTTCAGCATTTTCATGGTTGCATATTTTTATCAAATAAAAGGTAAATGTTTTAGGAATTTTTAAATTTAAAATAAAATAATGAAACCTTTTTTAATTATCTGTTTTCGTTTATCTTCACAAATTAATAAAATGAATAAATACGAGTATTCTTCCGTTTTTTGATGGAATGAAAAAATATTCAATATTTCTTTATGAATATTTATATGGCAGTATAAAAAATTAACGATGCATATTTAATATGCACATATTTAAAAAATCAAAATTAATATATGTTAATATATGTTTATATTTTTCAATGATAAACATAAGAATTGTCAGTACCAATTTTTATAGTTAACAATTTTCTTATATTTTACTGCAAATATCTTGATATTTGTTGTTATGCAAATAAATTGTCTCATGTCAAAAATAATGTCTGAAATTATATAAATTTCGATACCAACAACATTCGCACCAACGATTACCAAGAGAAGTGCATGAATATCTCTGTATATTCGTAAATATTCTATTATTTTGTTTTGAACTTTACTTTCTGTTTATAATTCAGATTAGTTTTTTTTAGATTGTCAATTTTTAAAAAAATAAGGTACCCGTTCTTAAGGAATATTATAGGTGTTGCGTGAGTAAATGTGGTGAGTTTAGTTAATCAGCCAGAATAGGGCTGTAAATACTTGTATATTTAAAAATCCTTCCCACAACTGTCAAATACTTCTCACTCCTACCTCCATGGACTTCATCAACAGCATCATCATCATCGACTCTTTTTCTCCATAAATGAGAAACAATTTTTGGAATGTTACCAATGTTCTTCAGACCGGAGCAGAGTATAAACCGCATCCAACGTATCCACTATTTGAACAACCACCAGAAGCCAAGTTAAAATCTATCGTTCAAAGCAGCAGCATCGTTTCGCAGAAGAGTAAATTGTGTATTTAAATAATGAAGTCAAGCCAGAAAATACGACGTAATTTGAAAATTATACGCCTTGTTTAAAGGCAG
The DNA here is from genome assembly GCA_949752815.1 of Conops quadrifasciatus. Taxonomy (NCBI): domain Eukaryota; kingdom Metazoa; phylum Arthropoda; class Insecta; order Diptera; family Conopidae; genus Conops; species Conops quadrifasciatus. The sequence continues at coordinate 13,442,340 of OX457078.1, read as the reverse complement.
CAATGATTTTGGATACCACAAATCTGCAAAAATTTCACAAAAACTCACAAAGGAAGAGAGTGCGGGACAAAGGGAGTGAGGTAAATACAAAATAACAGCTGCCAGCACAGAAAGAGTTAGAAGAATGAACGGGAAAAGCGGCAGAAGTAAATGCAAAGAACCAACTAATAACACTCAGCCAACGAGAAAACCAGCCTACCAACCGACCAACCTTTTAACCAGCTTGTCAGCCAGTCTTGGGTACCGCTTAGTCTAGGCCTGTTACTACCGTACCGTACAACGACTGAATGAATGATAAAAATCTAGTATTTATTTTGGTGAAATACAAGGATTACCGCAAAATAAATACGGACAAAGTGTAGAGTCCGTAGAGTGAAATGCGAGACGAGATTATAAGGCGAGAGGAGTGAAAAAAGGGGCGGCAGAATAAAGGTTTGGAAGGAAAGGAAAGGGTAGGGTGGGTAGGGGGGAGGGGAAGGGAGAGAGGTCAAGTGAAGAGGAACAAATGAAATGAGGGATAGCCAAAATCCGTAAATGAACGGTTACAGTTAAAGTATGTCGTCGAATAACAAGAACGAAGAGAAGACAATAGTTTAACAACCACAACAATAACAACAACAACAACCACAACAACAACGATAAGAGCGCCCAACTCTAACAAGACAAGAACACTCACCGAACAACACAGAGCAACAGCAACAAAGTTGAACATTTTAAAACTTTGAATTGTTATGCAAATGAAAGAGAAAAGAGAATTGAAATAGTTTTAAGCACAGGAAATGCTTTTGTCGTAGCCCAAAAAAAAAGAGAAGGCGGAAAATATCCTGCACATCAAGAAGTAAGAAGAGAGTGACTGAGTGTGAGTGAGTGAGCGAGCGATAAAAAGAGAGAAATCAAATAAAGGTAGAAATTGTAAAAGGGTAGCCCTTTGTTGGTGCGACTGATTAGACTGAACGAACAATACGAAGTATTGTATGTATGTCATATCCTTTTCGCGCAGGAAGTCGTTTTTTTTTGTTTTATTTTATTTTAATTTTACTTTATTTTTTTTTTTTTTTTGGTTTTTTTTTCTTGCCTTTTTCATGATGTTTATGGTAGAAGAGTTTGGAAAAGAATGAGAAGGAGAAGAAAGTGGAGACAACTCGATATACATATACGACCTGATAATAACTTTTAAATTGGCAGGAAATGTCCCTTTTTGTTTTCAGTTTGGTGGGCGTAGCCCTGATTCGTACAACGGTCGGGTCGGGTCGGGTCCTCATCCAACGAAATATCACACTCCTTTGCCTTCTTCTGCATCATTTCGAAATGGGTCGAATGGTGGTACGACAGAGAGACACTTGCAACTTTCTCGCATTCATTGCAAGTTCATAGTTAGTGTTGTTTTCGTAGTTTATTATTCAGTATCAGTATCATTGGCAGCACTGGCGGCAGTGTCAACAGCAGTTGCTTTGTTTGCAATTTTTAATTGTTTGTCTCTAAATGTTTTCTTGGGACTTTTGTGACCGATCCGTTCCGTTCCGATCCGATGCGAAACTTATGCAAAACTTTTTAATTGTATTTTAGATTGTTTTGCAAATATTGTTTGGTATTGCATTGTAGTAGCTTTTAAACAATTAAAAAAGTTATAGTGATTTCATCTGAGCAAACTTTGTAAGGAAAATAGAAATAGAGAGAGAGAGATATACTCAAAATAGAAAATATTGATTAAAAAAAACAACGAAAATCGTTTTCCCGAGAAAATGCTGTAAATTGGATTGAATGACGGTTTTCTGTCATTAAATATAATTTCGAAAATGTAAATTTAACTAACTTTTAACTTAATTAATTTTTAGAATTATTAAAAAACATACGAAATAAATCCAAAAAATGCCATTTCAGGGCCATGCTATAGCCTCCAGCCCTTTAGGATAAATCATAATTACGCTATCATTTAATGATTAAATTCTTAGAGTATTTTACAAATTCTCTTTCACCTTTTTTGTATTTATAATATATTCAATTTTCTTATTTATGCCCCTCGCCTTGCCCCGCGGCCTTCTGTCGCAAATCGACACAAATAGCTGCTACTTCTTCCCAACTGGCGCTCGCCAGTTTCTTCCCTGCTAATTTTATGCCTTGCAAGTGTCTACATCTGTCTGTCTGCATTTTTACGTCTATAAACATTTACACTCTTACGATCTTCAGGTAATTACGCGTACACTCGTCAATCCTTATTTTTGACATTGCAATCAGCAGCGCACATCAAGGATGTTGCTGTTGTCAGGCTGGCCAGGTACTGGCAACCACGTTCTACCACGTTTTCTCATCACATCACATCACATCTTATTCTAAAGCGTTCATATATCATGCATCACATCGCATACTCGTATGACATACAATATAATTGCATTGCAAAGAAAAAAAAATTGCAAAAAAATGCCTTCTTCCTTTGAGGAGTTCAGGAATTTCTTGAATGTTGTTCGGTTTGTTGTTGTTGTTGTTGTTTTTTAGACCGGCGATAGACTGTCACCAGGCAAGTGCGAGTTGTTAGATAGTCAACATGAAGCATGAACGGAATGGCTACAATGACATGATCGCAGCAGCATCTTTTCTTCTTATTATTATTTTTTTTTTTCTTTTGCGAAGCTTTGAGTCGTTTTGGGGTTGTATTTTTGGAGGTTATGGCCGTGGGTGAAGACGATGCTTTGACTGATGGTGTGTGGGTGCGTTGGTTGGTTGCTGCTGCTGCTGCTGCTGCCTTCATCCACCGGATATTGATAAAAGTTGCTTCTTATTTCCTGCATTTAATAATAATTTCCTTGCGTTGGCGCTGCTCAGTCTATACGCGCCGAATTTGCGACGCTTCGGTACTTTTCGAATGTTTTGGTACGGTACACGCCTCGTTGTTGTGTACCCTTGTGCGATTTCGTATGAAAGTACGGGCTGGTACTTATTTTACCGAAGGGTGGTAAAGCGTATAAATGTTCTTGTTTATGGAAATTTCTGCGTATTCAATTTGTGTTTATATTTTATCTACGTAGTTATTTTCTTTTAAGATCCCGGCAGACCGCCGCCGCTCCTTTCCCCGCCCCTTCCGCGTTGATTCTTTCCTTTTCTTTCGTGAAATCTTCAAAACTTGAGTGCTGACTGGTTTGTCGGTCTGTTAACCTGCTTTTTATGCAACCTTGCGCTCTCATAATGGTAAAGATGATGATGATGATGGCGTTGATTATAAATCTTGGGTACTTAACTTTGAACATTTTATAAAAGCCCAGAAGTATTTTATTCATTGCGAAATTAATTAAATAATTAATTTATTTACGCTTCATTTGCATTTTTCGTTTAAAATGTTCAAAGAGTGAGTAATTTTCTTATAATGCGAAAGAATTATTGCTCTCTCATTTCACAATTTGAATTATGTATATTTATGTATAATTCGCCTCCACTGAAAAGGATTCGCAGATCTACCAGATGATAGCGAGACGTGCACAAAGGGATTGTCTCGCTTCCGGCGCTTTCACTAAATGAAATGAAATATCCAAAAGTACCTTTAGGATGTTAAATGAGAATATCTAATAAAGGTCTTGTTTGCTTTTTTGTTACTTTCCTTCTATTTCTAAGCTACAATGATAGACAATTTTAGTCTATCAGTCGAAACGATTCCAAAACGTGCTAAAGTCTTTAAAATTTATTTCGAAAATCAGAGTTCAATAAATTTTTCGGCTTCCATCGGAGCAAAGAATTCAAAATTTAGTTGTTCATTCAATTAATCATTTAATTCAAAATTTTGTTAAAAAATTTGGTGAAACTGGTTTATGTTTAACCAAAGTCTGGCAGCTCGTTCGAATGAAAACATTGCTGCTGTTCGTAAAAGTGTTCGCCATTGAGTCATCAACTTTACATTAATGTCGTTCCCAAGAATAGAAGAATTGCATTCATTTAGTTTTCAATGGTTTTTTAGTCACCCGCCTTTGTCACGTCTCACACACATAATTGTCATAGATAGTAACTGATAATTAAATAAAAAATCAAATCAAATTTTAAAAAATATGTTGCTTATTTCAGCAAAAAACTTCCTGTAGTCTCTTTTGGATAAGCTGTTTTGATGCTGTTTTGTTGACAAAACTTACAGACATTTATTACTTCTTAAAGAAGTACAAAAACCAAAGTGATTTTTTCGTACTCTGAAGTAGATCTGAGAAAGATTGCTATGCTTTGAAAACCAGAAAAAGAAAATGGTGTCCTTTTTAAAATTGAAATTGTTTTTTATGAGCAATTTCGGGGAAAATTTCATTTAAATTAAACTGAAACGAATATCAAATAAGGTTACCACCAACAGCACACAATGAGAAATGAAAACCGCGAAAAAAAAAATTTAAAAAAATAGAAAACCAGAAGCAAAACCTTCAGAAACAATAACAACATTTATGTGAGGTCGTAATACAAAGCAAAAAGAGCAAACGATTTGAGACAGTTTCAAAATTTCTTACGGTTCTTTTGGTGCTTTTGGTTGATGGCGGGCAACGTATTTGTTAACAGCAACGATAAACGTTTTTTTAAGGAACGAATTGAAAGAAGAGCAACAAACAACAACAACAAGAAGAGCAAGAAGAACAAAGCAACAAACAAGAAAGCATAAAAACTTTAGAAGAATCCACTAATATGTCCTTTATATCACCTCGCCACTAGATAGACACAAACCAACAAACAAACAAACAAACCAACAAACAAACAAACATAGACATCAAAACCAGGGCAAAAAAGGATACGCATTTTAAAAGTAAATAAAACAAGCAGCATTAAGTAAGAAGAAGAAATACAATTACGAGTGAAAAAGTTACTTTCATATCGTTCGAAAAAAACGAACGTTCGTACAATAAAATAAACTCTCTCAATAAAAGAAAACAACAAACGAAACGTAACAAAATTTCTACAAAACAATTTGAATATATGTATATGTACGTACTCTTAGACATTTGGTGCCTGACGACGCACATACTCGTCAGATACTACAAACACACAAACCACACAATACGATAGGATACAACAATATAATACAATAGAATACAAAATGTATGAAGAAGATGTAAGCAATACTCTTCAGGCAACCCTAAAAATTCACTTAACTCTTTCCGATGTTGGTTTTTATTTCCTTTTTAAGGAAGATGATGGTTCCTTTTCTTTCTGGCGCAGGAAAAAGAGCTATAGTAGCTCCTTCGAAGCGGTAAGACGAGTGAGTGGAGTCGAAGGAGAGAACGAGGGTGATGGAGGAGGGGGGGGGGAGGAATTTCGATGTCTTTTTGCAGTATTTTGTACCGGAAAAGACGGTACGTGGCGGCGTTCAAGTTGGCTGACTTGTAAAATTGAATCAAATGTCAAAATATCAACAAAGCTTTTGTTGAGCAGCCACAGCCACAGCTACCGCCACACTCACCACCGCCACAACACCACCGCCAGCAACATTATACGACTGGTGGTGCTGCATCGGTGGCATCTTCCCTGGGGAGCCCCAACAACAGCAAAAACAACAGAAAGAAAGAAAACCAAAAAACCAAAAAACCAAAAAAAAACCAAAACAGGAGAGAAACAAAATCAAATCATATGAGGTTATGCAAAGGATATAACAAATATTTTTTCATCATGTCTACAGCGTATAAAAAATATGTAAAAATTATACTGAAGGCAACGCGGCAATGGCAACAACACAACACTAACACAAAGCGAAAAACTGAAAAATGAAGGAACATAAAAAAGGAAACGGAAACGGCATTATAAAAAATACCACAAAAAAAAAAAGGACAACAATTTTATAGCCAGCACTCAAATAACATTATACTCGATGTATGTATAAAAATAATCCTGTGTCAAAATAAGAATTTGTGTAAGAATAAGAATGTGCAGAAGAATAATCGTGTGTGTGTTTTTCCTTTTTTTTTTTACCACTCTTTGACCAAAAACACCAAAGTAAGCATAAAATTAGATTTAATTTAAATCAACATCGTCAACACAAACCTCCGCAACATCAACAGCACCGTTATTTATCAACCTTCTTTTCTTATCTCAACGAATCCTTAACGAATCTCATCAAAGAGCAAGAAAATTTACAACGAAATCATGAAATTATTATGTTCCAGCTCTAGCATGAAATTTTTTATTATAACCCTTGAGTCTTATCAAAACTCAAGCGTCTTGAATAATAAATAAATTTGATGATTGCTGATTATGGTTTAGGTTTAGGATAAAATATTTTATTATGTGTATGCACTAATGGTAGCGCCATTTGGAATTATTATTTAATTATTATTATTAAACTTTACGATTTAATAAAATTTAATGTTTTATTATTAAACTTTAATAGAATTTCTACGTATCGAAGAAGGAACGAAACTCTGGGCACCATGGTTGACGTTGTTGTTAAATAATACATAAGCTCAAAACAATTTAGCCGAGACACAAACCGAGAATACGAGAAGAAACTGGCCGCAAAGAGTGCATTTGCGTTATCATACTTCGTTCAAAATCGTTTATTTCACAATCTTTTATTATCACAAGCTAAATATGATTTTGCGTAAGAATACTTATATTTTTATTTTATTATGTTTCTTTTTTAATTTATTTGTTCAAAGCAAGAACCCTCATAAAATGCTTATTCAATCCTTCAGTCCTGGATTTAATATACGATATATCGAAAGAAACCAGCCGGAAGTAGTAAAACCATTCACGCACCACACATTTTTCCGGATCAAAGGTATAACTTGACATAACGTACCCTCGAGGCGCCGTTCGTTGTTGCCAACCAACGCATCCATACATTGTTCCTGCCTACTTTAAGAAGCTGAAAATATTAAACGCAAATAATATTGATGTTGACTTTAGCCGGAGGCAACATAATAAAAACCCAAGAATAACCCTTGATATTCTGCGATACCTGTCTTCGGATTTGTTTAGCTTTACTAAATGCAACCAACCGAAAGTTATGCAAACCTTATGTACCAACAAAAAAAAAACAGGAAGGCACCCAAATCTCATACGTATATATGTATATGTACGTGTATGTGCATACATTCTCGCACTTACAAACAATGAGGAAAACCACAGAAAACCAACACTTAAAATATTGACATTGAGAAGAGGTAGAAATTAGGCTGTTGTTTGTTTGAGGTTACATTAAGAAACTTAAGTAAGCATGACGCAGTTAGGTAGGCTTGTTGTATGCAGCATAGAACGCTATGTCCATACGGAGGAGACCACAAAGATGTATGTATGTTTGCATGCATGTAGGTACATGCATGTATTGTTGTTATTTTATGAAGAAGGGAAAGACGAGTTTGCTTCAGGGCTTGTAATTCCAAGACAAAACAATACAACGTATAGAAAATATAAGAAGTCAAATAATGTACGATATACAAACTTTAAGAAAAGAAAAAAAAACAGAAGAAAAAAAGAGAAAGTAAATTTGGTTTTTGGCAGCTTGACAAGTCAAGATCAGACACAATCTTTTGAGCCTAGAGCAGCAACTAACTTCGGACTTCTTAAGCTAAAAGCAAATAGAAAGAAAGCTAAATAAAATGCTACCAAAAAAACTAAAGTAAAAGAGAAAATGTCGAAAAATGTCGCAAAAGACACTGAAGTGAACGACAAAGCAGCAAAATGAGAAATTAAACAAGACATTCATTCATTGAAGAAGAAGGTTGAAAGTTGAAGGAAGCACAAAACAAACGAACTGACTGCATGGCTGCGAACTTAGCCAAAGGCAAGGTGAGAGCAAATAAGCTATAAGAAAAAGCGGGTCAATGAAATTAGAAAAGTTGAAAAAGTTTCTTCCGAAATAATTATACGCTACAAAAAAGATAATAGAAGATTATTGATTGCAGTCTGGCAGATACTGCGCGTACAGTATTACTAATTATAAGAGTACTTTTAACAAAAAAATTTTACTTACTTTTAGAAAAAAAAAATTTCAAATTTAAGTTAAAATTAATTAATTATTTTAATTAATTTAAATTTTTTTTCTGAGGGGCACATAAGAAAATAGTTAAAAATTAACAGCTGTTAAGATTTCGTATTCTGGCGAAAAATTAACAACTGATTTTTTAACTATTTCTTAACTATTGTTTAACTTGGCTAATCAACGAGTAGGTCTTAACAGCAAATAAAATTCAATTGGACATCTGAAATTAGACAAATATCAAAAAATGAAGGAATATTTACTTAATTTATTAATTTGTGAAGATAAATGAAAACACAAAATTAAAAAAGACTTTATTTTAGCTCTTTGTGTCTTACTAATGACATACTAATCTAATGTCATTCAGATTTTTCACCATTCGTGGTGAATTTATATACTCGTTGTTACTTGTTAGTAATGTGTTTTGATAATACCAAAATTAACTAAACACGTAACAACGTCATTAACCAGAACTCCTTAACAAGTCGTTGTTAAGTTAACAACCAGAATAGAGCCGCCGTTAGCCAGTACGATTTGAATATGTCTTTATAATATACTATATTTATAAAACTCTATCGTATATATAAAAAAAAATGGAACCCATCCATGTAGAGGCAATTATTTTAAATTGAATTAATAAAATGCGCGCTAATAAAGAATGTCTCAAGTCGAAATCGAGCTTATGCGGCGGCGGCGGATATGTTTCATACATACATTGTTAGGGGTAGGAGAATACGCTATAACTGATGTACATCTCTCTCTCTCTCTCTCTCTCTTTTGCTTATACTCCAAGAGTACATATGTGTACTCGTTTTTTCAAGTGCACACTTAAACTCGCGTTATCCGTCAACTTGATCAGCGTTCTCACGCGGATTGACAGGACTGAAGGGTACGTACTTCAGTGTCGTGCCGCGTCATATTAAAAGTTATAAAAATTTACGGCTCAATAAAGCAAGCATAAGTTGTTGCTCATAATTTTGTTGTTGTTTTTTTTATGGCCATAGCGAAAAGAGAGCAGCTACACACACAGAAAGAAAGAAATGTTCGACAAAATTATAAGAAAACAACACTATACGCATCTTTGCCGCTAAAGCAACGCGGCAATGCTATATACATAGTAACGCATTAAGCTGCAACGCATAGTAAAATTGCAACTGCATTAACAGCGACGACGACAATAACAACAACAACACTTCGTTTGCTATGCCATCGGCCGGCAAGATGCAATTTCATTTAATTCAGGCTACAGTGTTGCATTTTATAGCCATATAAAAAAGGGCGCATAAAAAGGGAGTAGAGCGATGTTGTTGGGTGTTCCAGTAGAATTTCTGAAATTGTACTGAAATTGTTAGTGTTGTGTAGTGATAATGAAGATGGCGGTTGTTGTTGATGCGCGTATTTATTATGTCCAGATTCTGTTGTTTTTTATATGCTTGTTATTGTTTTAATTTGCGCTTTATTTTTATCTTTGTGTTATTCTTATTGGTTGGTATTCATATGAAATTCATATGAAATTGTTATCTCATGATGTCGTTGTTGTCGTTGTTATCACTGACACTCAGAAAAACTCTTCTGATGCTCTTTGTAGCTGCTGTAGCCGTAGCTTCGTATGCTTCAGACGAGCTCGAGGTAATTTAAAGGAATTACTTTTATAAAGTAAGAAAAAAAAAAAACAATCAAATTGCAGCAATCACAAGCGATTTCAACAGCAATAATCACAAAAACACAAAAACAACTACGATGACACAACAGCATCGACACAGACAATGAATTTCTCATACAGACTCGTAAATGTCTCAAAGACTGCCAAAGTCGTTATAATCGTATAATTCATTTTTATTGCATGCATCATCATGTGTTGTTGTTGTTGTTTGCTTTTTTTTGTGTTTTTTTTTTTTTTTTTAAATTATCTCAAACTTAGACGTCCAGAGAAATCGTTTTTAATTGAAGTTAAATAAAAGGTTGAATATCGTTATGATCTGAGTTGTCATGTCGAATACTTTTTCGAGTTTGCGACATGTCGAACACCTACGGTAGACTACCAAATCACAAATTGGAGTAGATTACACAAAATTGTCGAAAACTCGAAAAAATTTACCTTCATCAATTACTTACAATAAGAACAAACGAACGCTACTAGACTTTCGGTTTTTTTATTACTAGACAATAATTTTCAGCAGAAAATATATTTCTCGAATTAGTTTAAATTTAATTTGATTTCATTTAATTACGTAATTTTTGTATTTATTCTCATTATGACTATAAATCTGTCGAACTTTATCCAGATTGCAGTTTTTTATCTAACGCTGATTAAATTTTCGAAAACTTTGATAATATTCTTGAAAATATTTACAACATTTTTTCCTTCGCGATAGTTACCAGAACAAAACCGACTAAAGCTTCGGGCAAGGATGATTTTTTACTCATTAAACTTAAACTTTTACATTTTCTCCGATTAACCGAGAAAGTTCGGTATGAAACTGATGCTTTTTAAATATAATTAAGTATACATATTTATTAATCAGCGAAGTACGATAATACTTCGGAAGGAAGGAGGAAAAAAGGGTGTAATAAAAGGGGTAAAAATTAAAAACAAAAATATAAAAATAGTTAGGTCTTTGTAAGTATGTTTGTATGTACAAATTTATGTACTGATAAACTTGAAAGATCACCGAATTTTAGTTTATTTTATTTTCTCAGTCTTTTTGCCCTTCTTCCTCCTCTTTTTCTTCTTCTTCTTCGTCTTCTTCTCATAACTTGATTGGGTATTAAATAAATTAAAGCGAAGGTTAAATTATGGAAAGTACCAAACAACAACAAAGAGAACCCGAAAAATGCAAAAATTCCGCAGACCAAAATAACTCCGTAAGTAGTTATGAGAAATGAATTCGCATGCAATAATAAATGCGCGACTTTAAATGCGATGCGATGATGGAAATTATGAAAACGTACGGGTAGAAAGGCATGGACTGGAGACCGCGCAGAAAAAGATTTAATAAAAGGGACTAAAACTCATTTAAATGAAAACAAGTTTTAGCAGCGAAAGGGATAAGTCGAGGACGCAGCAACAGAATAAGAAGACGATCACATCGATTGAATTGAATACAAGGCCCCGGACATGGCTGGGCAGGGCGGGAAAGGGCGGGGCAGGACGACACAGGCTAAAGCAAGACAGGCAGGCAGGCGTGTTGATAAAGGGCATCGCATCGTATCGTATCGTATCGCATCTTATTGAAATGCAGTGTTGCGACATTTCAATGTTTTGTTTAAGGTTTTTCGAAGGTACCTGAAGGTACACACAGGCTCATTCGCGAGAGCGAGCGGTTTTTCTTGTTTTACGAGAACAAACAAATTAAAGTATTACACGCATAAAAAGTTATGCGTGTTTTCATTAGAGCTACCGACCACAACGATCGTCTGACAATTATTTAAAACATTCTGTGGGAATTGCTTTATGTTTGATGAAGCAGAATTGATGCAGCAGCAGCCCTAAAAAAAGAGGCGCGAAAATTTTAAATTATATTCAACATAAATTGAGGTTATTTAAGGTAAGGAATAAAATCTCTTAAAAAGCATCAACAAGCCCCAAAAAAAAAGAACACCAATCATCACTTCAAGGTAATGTTCAACAACAACAACAACAACACTAGCAATATAAATATCACTTTCGAGACTGGCCGGACTGAGTCCGGTTTGTGTATGTGTACTTATATTGTCTCTTTCTGATGATCGACGGCGCACAAACAAAATTCCAAAGTAACGCATCCACGCAAACTTCACGCTGTAGCAGCAGCAGCAACAACAACAACAACAACAACAGCTCAACCAACAACGACAGTAGACATACCGATCACGATATAGCAACATCAGAAGCTAATTTCAACAGCAACAATATTAATACGATACGATACATACGCACTCGTACAACAGCTCCGCCAACAACAACAACTCCGGCAACAACAACTCCAGCAACAACAACAAATAAGAAAGAAGCAGTAAATGTTAAGAAGAGCAAGCTAGCAAGCAAGCAAAGAAAACGGGTTAGTTCATTCGGTTCTTGGTGGCGTATAAAATCGATTGAAGCTTTTGATTGTCACGGTCGCTTTTCACAACCAGACCGGACTGGACTGGACTGGACGGACACGGGCTTGGGCGGACACGGCCTCACATCAACTCAAACTCAAATTTCACTCAAACCTCAAGCAAATAACCTAAAAATTCAAATCAACTCAATTCATTTGTTTTAAAAGGACTCAATGCAATTTTAAGCAAGCAAATATTTTTGTCAATGAAAGACAAAAGATTTTGTTTTTTATAAGTAAAAAGTAGCTAAGCATAAAGATAATGATGACGAGGATGATGCGGATGATGATGATGATGATAACGATGAAGATTATAATGCGCTCAATTTTAGCACTCATTATTTGTTTAAAAGAACTCAATGCAATTTTAAGGCAAGAAATCTTTTTGTCAATGAAAGAAGATTTTGTTTCTCAGAAGTAAAAGCTGTTGTTGTAGCTGAGCATAAAGATAATGATGGCGAGGATGATGATGATGATAACGATGAAGATTATAATAATGAACTTGTTGAGTCTTTATAAATATGTACATAGAAAGTCTTTAAAGACAAAAAGCCAAAGTGACATAAAATCGATTACTCTTGTTACTCTTGCACGCAAAGACAGAGACAGAGAGAAATACAATAAATTAATTCAATTTTTCTGCGCATTTGTGTTGTTTGTTTGTGTGTGTGTAACAAAGCGCGCCTCATAAAAAGCAACTTTCGAAAACAGCGATCGATACAATGCGATGCAATCGATGCATTGCGCTTCTTACTTGCAACGATAAAAATAATAATGAAGATGATGATGATGATGATGCTGTTTGATGTTGAAGATGACGGAGAAGAAGAAGAAGAAGAAGAAGAAGGAAAGTAAGTGTAAGGAAATGATGAGAAGACGAAAAACGGCGTAAGGCCGAAATGCATGCAACGCATTACGCCAACCAACCGACCAACGTAGCAACCAGTTAAATGTTAACCAACTTCAAGCCAAAACGATGCAGTTCGAGTGCAATAAACAACAACAACAACAACAACAACAACAACAACTGTAACGGCAAGCGTAAGAGCGAGCCGCAACAAAGATAACGGCAGACACGGCAGCAACAATAAGAAGAGACAGCATAAAATGCATACGATATAAAAAGAAGCATCAAAAACACAGAAGAAGAAGAAGAAGAAGAAGAAACATCAGGAATGAAGAAATAAAACAGAGGAAGACCAAGAAAGCATCATTGATTTTTGTGTGTAGGCTGCTGCTGCTGCTGCTGCTGCTGCTGCACTGTGTAACCGCCCGGCTGCTCTACAACTTGGTTGGTTAATAGTTGGTTACTTGGTTGGTTGGTTGGTTGGTTGATTTGGTTGCTGCGCCAAAGGCTTAAATGAAAGTGCGAATGTGGTTAAGAAGAAAACGATGATAACGATTTTTTTTATATACGCTCTGAGACGCTCTGAGACGTTTTGAGACTAGTTTTATTTCAGGTTTTTTGATTTTCTTTTAAGCGTTATGATTTGCTGTAGTTATCTTAAAGCCATAATTGGTAAAAAATTTACACGCACACACACACACAAGAAACACGTTGTTTATTAAGTAAAACGTTTATTCGTATTTATTGCTCTGAAAATATGAAATCATGAAGTAAAACTGAATTAAGACTGTTTAAATAATCACCATGAGATGACCTCATTTTTATTGGACTAAATTTTGAATAAACTTTTTCAATAATTTAAATAATTTTTTTTTTTTCAAATTGATGCTATAAATATCAATAAGATGCTCACATTAAGCTTCTCCGTTTAGATTATTTCAAACCTTATACTTTTTAGAAGATAGAGGAATATCTTATTTATTGGTTTTTACGTAATTTTTTATCAAATTTTCTTAAATTTCTCACAGTAAAGGATATAAAAATATTCTTTTGGAATTTTCTGGTTATACCAAAATGGACTGTAATCATTAAGTTTCTCCGCTGATACTATTTCAAACCTTATACTTTTTATAAGATAGAAGATTATCTTATTTATTGGTTTTGAACTAATTTTTTATCAAATTTTCTTAAATTTCTCACAGTAAAGGATATAAAAATATTCTTTTGGAATTTTCTGGTTACACCAAAATGGACTGTAATCAGAATTATGTCGAAAATATAGAACTTTCTTCATCGGACACAAATTTTAATAATTATAAAAATTGCCCTAAGAATATATATAAAAAAAATTCTTATTCGTAAAATTTTTAAGTTTGAATTTTAAGTTTTAAGACGCATCTTCTTTCTCTTCTAATGAATAAAGTATACCAGAACAAAATGGAATCAGCTTCGTATGAAGTCATAAATAAAATTAGGATGTTCTTCTTGTTTTTTTTTTCTACTTTTGTTTTTAATGGAATAAGTTGCTCATTTTATAACAAAGACAAAAGATTACAGAAAAAAGAAATTCATGCGCCGCTCAACCCAACAACACTCAACGTCATCATCGTCATCGTCATCGTCATCGTCCTCGTCCTCGTCCTTGACTATTTAACGCTCAAACACCTTCCAAAAGCCATAGAAATAAATAAATTTCTGACAACGTGAATGGTAATAATTTACAAGAAGTCTCATTATTTTATTTGAATTTCTGAATTTCTTTCTAGCTTTCTAGCTTTCTTTTTTTTTCCTTTTTTGTGTAAATTCATTTAAGGTTGAATGTTTAAAGATTTCTTCCAAAAAACAAGACAATAGAGGTTCATTACACCAGGTTCTGATGCCAACAGCGAAGCAGAGGTTGGTATTATTGTTGTTGTTGTTATTATTGTTGTTGTTGTTGTTGTTGTTGTTGTTCTTGTCATTTTCAAAAAATTATGAACACGAATAAGAACACGAAAATATATATTCTTTTTTGCTACCTACGCATAAATGCAAGCTGAAAGACAGACAGACAGACAGAAAGACCGACAGACAGCCAGACCTAGAGACTGGCTGACAGAAAACACACAACAACAACAACACACACTAGCAAACAAAAAAAAGGCCTGAAAAAATCATTCGGTAAAGTTATGCACTGATGGTAACCGGCTCTGGCTACCTACGCAATGTAATGTAAAACGTCCAGGACGGTGTTATTGGTGTTATTGGTGTTGTTGTTGTTGTTGGCTTGCTGTGTTAATACTGTGTTGCCATTGCTCATTGCTCATTGCTGCAGTCAGTCTATTCCGCATTCCTGAGATTCGTGCAAGGCAATGACTTTGAATATGCGCCCTCTACTAGCAGCAGCAGCAAAAACCTACCACCAGAGTCCAACCAGTACTTACCCCCCCCTCCCACAACTCACTCTCTTCAATGTTTCATTCTTCAGCCGCATAAACTAAATGTGGCCCGCTTTTGAATTTGCAAACCAACTCAATGAGTATGTTCGCGAGTACTCATGTTCCTGTTGCTGTGTTATTGTTGTTATTATTATTGTTGTTGTTATTGTTGTTGTTGTTGTTTTTATGTGGCATAAACATGATTTATGATCTTCTTTGGTTCTCATTTGACCTGGAAAAGAAGTTGAACCGAACTGAAGAAGTTGAAACTGTTGACATGCCGGCTGTAACAGTCAGCAGGCGCTGCAGGCGGGCCGGCGGGCCGGCAGGGGTGACGGCAACAAGGAATGCCGCCGACATACAGCAAAAAACAAACAGAGTGTGGCAACAAACATAGCTCTGGCATAATCTGGCAAAAGTCGATAAAAGAAGCGCAAGCAAATAAAGTTGAAACGTAATCGCCAGAGAAGACGCACAAATTACGTCACAATTCTGACACAAAAGGAAGTCCGTGGGCCTCCTATGAGTGAGAGAAAGGTGGGAGGGTGGGGAAAAACTCGGGCATTCCTTTCGAAAGATGAGATGGAAAATTCGGTAGGAAAAACCGAAATGAGCCAGGGCCAAAAAGGAAAGCCGACAGACAAAAGTAGAGCTATTAAAAGGGAATACGAGTAGAGTGGCGTCAGCATGAGTCAAAGTTTTGCATAATAACGTTTAGATTGAAGAGTTTTGCCACACCAACACAATGAATGACCAAAGGATGTGTGTTTGTGTGTGTGTGTGTGTGTGTGTTACCTACAAACAATGTAACAACAAGATAACAAAAAAGAACAAATGGTTTTACTACTTAAAGCCAACCTTAAGAGACCATTTGTACGACTTAGTTTAAATGATGTCACTTGAAAAACGGCGGGGGAAGGGGGCACGATTTCCCCTAGAGCGATGCGTGATGGAGAGGAAAACGGTATAGCGCTGGTGAATAATAATATAATAATATACAAATTTATTCAAGGCTATTATTGATTTGTAGAGAGAAAAAAAAGAAAAAAATACGAAAGGACCCTTCTTTGTCCCTTTAGACCATATTTATCATAAAATTCAATTATGTTTCCAACACAGTGACATTATTCCATTATTTTTTAGGATTTGTAGTATTTTGTTAGATAAGTTTTTGAATAGTTTATCTTCGCTTTATAAAAATAGAAAAGATTATTGTTAGCTTTTTTTTTCGATGTTGCTCAAACCAATTTCGAGGAAAACGGTTTTTAAATCTTTATCATGCAGACGATTGTGTGTAAAAAAAAAAGACCGAAGCAACATGATGTGATTTTTTGCGGAAATGTCATGCGTGATTCGTTGATATTTTCCTAAAGAGTATGGCAGAGAGAGCATGGAATGTTATCGGAAGTTCGTTTCATTTTAGATTTAATTGGAAAGAGTAATAAACATTCCATGCTCTCTTGCGGTACTTAATAATTTTTCCTTTCTGTGCAACAAATTCAAGAGAAGATTATAGAATATTGAAGAGTTGAAGAGAGACATCTTTTGAGAAACTTCTAAAGGTTAATCCATAGTTAAACTCTGAAGTATAAAGTCTTAATGCGTTCTTCCCAGAAACATGCTGAAGACGTCAGAGAATTTCTACGACGTCAGAGAAATTCTATTTATCTCTTGAATAAATAAATTGAAAAATTAAATTATCTGAACCTTCCCGAATCATGAGCTTACATAGTTAACTTATCATTAGCACGAATTTAGCAAAATTATGACTAAATAAAAAATAAATCTAAATTTCTACGTTACGTTATTACGTTATTTACGTTTTTATAATTATTTACGTTGTTAATTTTAATGCTAACCACGGCTTTAGGTTTGCTTTTATAATCAAACCTAAACCACTTTTAGCTTTTTAATGACTTTTAATGATTACATTTTTTTCGATGTTTCAAATTTTCATATTTTGATAATAAATATTCTTCTTATTCTGCTTTCTCTCGATCAATCTTTGAGCAATGTTTCAAAACGCTTTGATTTGAATTTGTTTTGATTCGATTGTTTTGATGGATGGAGAGAAAAGAAAGGACTTCTTTGATCCGGTCTTTTTCAATTCCATTCGAGCTGTCAAAAAGCAAAAAGAAATCGTTGTGTTTATTGAGTCACGGTACGTCGTTTCTATCAAATAAAGATACAAAGTACGTACGTACAAACGTACTTATTATTCAACCAAGCACTTCAAATAAAAAGCAACAACAACAACAACAACAACACCAGCCATAACCACCACCACCACCGCCACAATAAAGAAACAACAGCATCAATGGTACGATAGATACTCGTGCGAAACAGCAGCAACAACAACAACAACAACAGCAGCAGCAGCATCAACAATCAATAATTCTTAAATAAAGCGCAATACAACGCTACCGACGACAACAACAACAACAACAACAACAACAACAACAACAACAGCACCAAAAAAAGAAACCAATAAAATGTTACACAAACTCAAAGAGCAAACTCGTTCGACTTTTATGCTTTTAAAAACGTTTTACGGTTTTACGCAACGAGAACGCGTATTTGCGCGAACTGCGAGTCCTTAAGTCGAGTCGCTTTTTCGAGAACGCGACGAAGCGTGCGTTCTGGGCTCTGCTTATGTTTGTTTAGTTATGCATAACGAGGCGTAGGCGTACTCTTCTTCTTGTGTCTCTTGGATGGTTGTCTCGCGTACAACTCAACACGATTTGTGCGATAGTACACTGTAAAAAAAAAAAAGTTCAAAAGTTCATCATGGCTTCAAAGTTTTCCTTAAACAACAAACACAAATTTCATTATGTTTCACAACCAAGGACAGATGTTTGCAGATATTTTTTTTCGCATGTCTTGCCTCGACTGTAACCTGCAACCTCTTAGCTGTAATCAAGTTTGAAGGCAGAAGAAACTTGAAAACCTTTTTTTCGAGTAATGGAAAAACGGCCGTAAACTGTGGATGCTGGGCTTGCATTTGTACAGGGTGCGCCATCTTTTATGTCGGTATGTGAATATTGAATAATTTTTTTTTTCGAAAAAAGTGATTTCTATATATGAGATAACTTTATTTAACTTTTTTGTACCTCTTCCAGCCTAAGTGAAAAAAAATCTGTCTCACCGCGACCGAAAATAAAGGGTGCGCCATCTTTTATGTCGGTATGTGAATATTGAATATTGTTGTTGTTGTTGTTGTTGTTGTTCCTGCCGGATAGTTTCGTACTTTCGCACTTGAAGGCAAGTACAATGCAATGCAATGTATTCGTATTTATTTACTTATCTGGTATCAAGTATCTGGTATCTGGTATCTCATCAATACATAATTACAAATAGCTCATAAGTTCCAACGCCAACGATTGTCGGCTGCTGGAACTGTTGTTGTTGCTGCTGTTATAGCTATAGCTACTAGCTATTGTCTTGCTTTTACTGCCTTTTACGCTTCTTGGGTTTACGCTTCTTCTTTGCTGCTCGCTTTCATTGCGGTGTTGTTGTTTGGTGTTTATTTGCAAACACAAACATCGTTGTGTACTCATTGTGTACTCGTTGTTGGCATTCATTTATTGACACACAAAAACAAAAAAAAAAAAAAAAAACAACAAAAAACATCTGCTTCTGACTGTTGTTTACACACGTTGTTGCTTAACATGCGTCTGAACATCTCAATAAATTAACATTGAGAAAGTGTTGCTGCTTGCCGGCTGCCTGCTGTTGGTGTCTTTTAATAACAATAATAACAACAACAACAATAACAAACACTATTTTACTAAACCTAAATAGTAACTCCTCTATTTTACATTGAGCGTTTGTTTGCTCAAAGCAGCAGCAGCAGCAGCAGCAGCAGCAGTTACTTAAAACTTGTGAAATAATTGGAGCAACCAACGCATGTTCCTTTTTCCTCTTCTTCTTCTTCTTCTTCTTCTTCTTCTTCTTCGTCATTATCACCCTCTTTCTTTTTGTGTAACCGCATGAACATAACAACACAATTAAATGCGAATTGATAGAAATACAAGTACCGTGTGCGCCATCTTTTATGTCGGTATGTGAATATTGAATAACTTAAAAAAAAAAACCACCGATTTCCATACATGAGTTTTTATCATTTATTTTCGTTCTTTACAATTTAATTGGACTAGTTTTTGATAGATACAAAAAACTATCAAGTGGCCGCCTCTATTGGCCAAAGAAAAATGCGACCTTTTTGCTGCGTTTTCCTTCACTTTTTCAAGCGTCACTATTGCGGCTCGTTGTTTCATTGTAAAGCGATTTATGTTAGATTTTAACTTATAACTGTTATCAATTGTACTAAATTGAATGTTTCAAAAACATGTTTACTCAAGTCAATCGTTTGATAGTTTGTTAAAGTTAGTCAATGTTTACATACCGACATAAAAGATGGCGCATCCGTTATTTTCAATAAATCCCCCGTTTTTTTAAAGGTCCCCGCGTACCCGTTACAGGCGAATACATCTACAACAACAACAAACTGGTAGTGTTATTATTTGACGATGTTTCAGGACGATTTTATGCTGTTGTTGCTATTTTATGCTTTAGACTTCGTTCGGTAGAGCTGCTACCATTAATTCAGTCAATATTCTTCCTATTGCTGTTGTTGTTATTAAACTCAAGTTTATATAATGGTTGTTGATGTTGTTGTTGTTGTTGTTGTTGTTGTTGTTGTTGTTGTTGTTGTTGTTGTTGTTGTTGTTGTTGTTGTTGTTATTGCTGTTGGAATACTGTTGCTTATGTATTTATTTGAGCATCAGTTTACAAAAAGTGAGCAAAATTAATGACTTAATTAAAATTTGAGTTTCGGTTTAATAACACTTCATCCATCCTTGATATTGTCACAACCCAAAAAACATTAATCAACAAGAAAATCATGGCATGCCGCCGCCTGCCTTTCACTTCGTTCAGGACACCATGTCAACATATTAAGGTTGCATAAACATTTGTGATTTAACACCATCCATCCATCCATCTATTCATCCTTCCACTCATTCATTCATTGTCCATTTGACATATTGATAATGAAGCCTTTATCAATGCTGTACAAACGATTAAGGCGCTTAAGGAGCCGTAATGAAGTCGTCGTTGCTGAAGCAATGCAGGAGAGACGTTTATCCTTTGTAGAGTGGCCTCATTTAATCGAGAAATAAATAGGACGTGATATGATGTGATGTGATTCTCTTAAGAGGATGAAGAGAATGCAAGGACTAGGACGAGAAGATTATTCCGAATGTATTTTATTGCCCGTTTTTAAGGGCAGAGTTTGTGCTTTAGTTATAAAAACTAAAATATCAACAACGTTTTTGCAAAAGTAATCTGCATATTTTATCGTATTAATAATAAAATCAGTCAGTTTGTTTTGGATATCATTCAAAGTTAAAATATTAGCTTAGAAAATGCATCATTAAAGGATCATCATTAAAGGAATGCTCTTAATCTCTCTTGCTTTTTAAAAAATTAAAAATTTTTAAAAATTAATTTTTTTTATTTTATTTTAAAAACGAAGAAAATTAAGAAAATTCAATTTTTAAAAAATTATTTTGAAACTGATTTAAAATTAAATTTTTTAATTTAACTTGAATTTAATTTATTTTTTTTTTTTCAGTCTTGTATGGCTTTAAGAAGTCAGTCATGACTATTTATAGGTTATATATTTTCTTTTGTTTGCACAAACCGAAATACTTTTTCTTTTCCTTTTTTGAACAAAGGATTAAAATGTTAGACTATTCCAGCAACAACAACAACAGAAACAACGACGACGACGACGACGACGACGACAATCAGTGAAACTTTTGCACTTTTGTGTTGTTAATCATTTTTATGGTTTCTTAGCAGTTTATCCTTTTCGACATAAAAAGGAAAACTTTAATTTTCCTTCGACCAAAAGCAAAAAACACTCTCGTACACTACTGCAACAACAACAACAACAACAACAACAACAACAACAACAACAACAACAACAACAAAACCAACATTGCCATGCGAAACAACAGAATTATGGCCACAACAATGCCAACGCTGGTAACGGTAACGATTTACGGTAATGGCAACGGTAGCGGTAACGGTAACGGACAGGGTTAACATCACCGGGCGACAACCCTTAATAATAATAGCAACAACAACAACAACAACAACAACAACAACAACAATAATAATGACCAATAAAAATACCAAAAGGTTAAAAGCTTAAGGAAAAATAAGATTATTTTTGTTTGGAGGGAGAGAGAGAGACAGCAAGCGAGAGAGAGAGAGAGAGAGAGAGTGAGTGCATGCAATCGCGAGTATTGGAAAATTATTCCCTTTTTTTAAGAATTTTTAAGCTCATTCTTATTCTCATACCATCGCAATGAATTCAGTGAAGAATCCAAATTATCTTATACTCGGTTGCTACGAAAACGATTCATAATTCATTTTATTGTTGTTGTTGTTGTTGTTGTTGTTGTTGTTGTTGTTGTTGCCTTTATTATTTACCAAAAGTCGAGGTTAATGCGTCTAAGTAAGAATTGTCTTTCTGTAGTCTATAAAGCGCTTATTATCGCATAAACCTGCGGGCGGGCGGGCGGTGAAAAACACGCCCCTTTCATCCCCTCCTTCCCCCTCCAACAACACCCACCCCGCAATCAACAGCATCATGCCCTTGGCCATTTTGTACACACCGGCCAAGGTGCCGGCTCTTCTTGTCGTCTTCCTCTAAATCTCATTCTCTTCTTCGCCTTCATTTAAGAGGATTGAGGACTGTTTTTCGCAAGCAAGAATTCGCGTAAAAAAAATTACCAATAAAATAAAACTTTCCTTTCACTTTAAATAAATGAAATGTAGCAAAAACAACAACACAAAGCAAAAAACGAAACAAAACAAAAAGATACTAGAAATTAATTCCGGCACGAAAAGTGATAAAAGGGAGAAAGAACACAACAACAACAATGGATTTTCGAATTAGAAAACATTTCAGAAATTGCTGCTGTCGCGCTTACCTGATGTAAACAATTTCATTGTTCGCATTAACACGTCGCCAGCCGGGCGCCAGATTCGCGACAGTCAATGTTGTTGCCGGGATCGTGTTGGTGTTGGTGTTGGTGCTGCTGGTGGTGGTGCTAGTGGTGTTGGTTGCTGTTGCTAATGTTGTAGCTGTAACGGCAACGGCTGCCGCCGTAGCTGCTGCAGACGATGATGCTGTTCCTGTGCCTAAGCTTGATGTTGCTGATGAACTCAAGGAAACAACATCATTGAGGACCATGCCAGCAGCAGCAGCAGCAGAGCCAACGGCGTTAGAATTATTCAGTTTATTTTTAGCAGCAGCAGCAGCAGCAGCGGCAGCGGCAGCAGCAGCTTGTGAACGCGTGGCAATTGTTGCTGTTGGCAGCACGTTCAGCACTTCTTGACTTAAATGTCGTGAAGTTTTTGTTTGTAACAGCTGTTGTTGTTGTTGTTGTTGTTGTTGTCCATGTTGCTGTTGCTGTTGTTGTTGCTTTTGTTGTTGTTGTTGTTGTTGTTGTTGTTGTTGTTGTTGTTGTTGTTGTTGCAATGAAACATTAGTAGCGGCAGCAGCAACATTTCCATTGCTGCCATTTACCATACCAGCTGGTAGAGTCTGTGCTGGACGTTGTTGCTGCTGCTGTTGTTGTTGTTGTTGTTTTTGTTGTTGTTGTTTTTGTTTATGCTGTTGTTCTTTCTGTTGATTATTATGATGTTGCTGTTGTTGCTTTTGCTGTGCTAATTGTTGTTGCTGTTGTTGTTGTTGTTGCTCCTGTTGTTGTTGCTGTTGTTGTTGTTGAGTGTTGACTGCACTGCTTGCATTCGTAACGACCCGCGTTACAAATTTTTGCCGTCTATGCTGTTCCTGCTGCTGCTGCTGCTGCTGCTGCTGTAGCTGTTGTTGTTGTTGTTTTTGTTGCCCATTTGTTAAATATGCCTTCTGTGGCACGAACGAATGTTCACGTTGTTGTTGTTGTAACATAAAATGTTGCTGCTGCCCTTGTTGCAAATTATGTGACGACTGATTTTGCATGGTCAATGCATGATGTTGTTGTTGCTGCATTATATGCTGTTGTTGTTGTTGTTGGTGCTGCTGCTGCTGCTGCATGCGGCTATTTCTGGTGACAGAAACAGCTGAATTTATTACGCCAGCGCCTTGAGCGGCGTTTATTTTATGATGATTGTGTTGATAATGATGCTGCTGCTGCTGTTGTTGCTGCGTTCCAGCACTTGTTGCTGCCATTTGTCTTAGATTTCGGGCGATAATTTGTTGAAGGGACACAGTTTATGCTTCTGTAAAGAGAAGAAAAGAAAACAGCGATCATGTTTTGGCTTTAATCAGTTTAATTTTCTACAAAACGATGAAGTCTTCTTCTTCAGTTCAGCCTGAGGCTGATGACTTCTAAATGCCTTCATTAAATAATTAAATACTGTTCTTCCTCACTAATTAGTTCAGCGCTACCTGCCTGCACCGACCACCGACCAGCGACCGACTGCCCCGAGGATGGCCGTAGCTATGTTCGCCCTGTGCACTCCACCGAAACCACAGATACCAGTTGAAACGATTTTCGGTCGGCTCCTTTTTTTCTGAGCTCATCTTCATGAACCTCGAGATGACTAAGCTCGGTATTTTCCATAAATTCTGGCTCGAAAACAAACCGACTCGAATAACAATTTGCAAGAGCTACGGACGGAATGATTTCCTTCAAAAAAAAGGGACCAAAATATTCTATGATACAAACTCAATGGAATTCTTGCTGACACTTGTGTTTGTTACTGTTACTGTTGTTGTTGTTGTTATTGTGGTTAATGCTTGTGTTGTTGCTGTTGTTGTTGTTGTTGCCGATCGTGTGTGTGTGTGTGGATGTGTGTCAGCAATGGAACTCACAAGTCGTTCATGTGTGAAAGATTAGATCATCCGTGAACGGCGGTGCGGCATTAACAAGGACCATAGCAGCAACAACAACACCAATAACACCAAAAACAACAACAATAACTACAACAGCAAAACAACAACAACAACAAATAGTGACAACACCGAAGTATGCACGAAGAATGTATGTATGTATGTTTTTTGTAGAAAAAACAGTGGGTCTCTTTTTTTAGGTTATTTTCTCTAGTTGTTGTTTTGTTATGAATTCCATTAAATTGAAATATCATTCACAATTTGGCATATTGTTGACAAGAACCTTTCTCTCTGTCTGTCTCTCTCTCTCTCTATCTCTATGACTTCAGCTGATGTGTGTTTGTTTGTGTGTAACTTGAGGTGCGTTTAGTATTTATTTGATTTTTGGTTGAAAACAATTTGTCCTTGAAAAACAACAAATAGTGTTACTGCTTTACGTTCTCCAAGAGAACAAAATAATGTAATGTAATAAACATGCATACGTACATACATACGTATTTGATTTGAAAGCAATAAGGAAAGTGTTACGCCAGCAACTTAACTGAGAAGACACTGCTTTACTCCTGTTTTTTTTCGCTTTTTTTTAAACGGTTCTTTTTCTTCTTTGTGTGTGTGTGTTTGATTTGTGGCTATTAATCCCTTTGGGGGGGGGTACCTGACCTTAACAAATTTAAATTAAAATCTAATTGCAATTTGATAAATTCTCCGACTTAATACTCTCACACATGCACACAAAAACGCGCCCGTTGGCTGCTCTCACCTGTTTTCGTAATATATTCATCAGCTTATTATATGCATCAGCTTGTTTTTGTTGTTTTGTTGCTGATACGAGCCTCTGCTCGCTCGCTCGCTTGCTTGCTTGCTTGCTTTGTTCTTCTTTTTTTTTGTTGTTTTTTATGGTGTGCGCTTGGTGTTTTTATAGAATGTGTCCTTCACTTTTCACTGTTGTTGCCACTGTCAAAGTATTTACACTGTTTTGTTAATTTGTTGTTGCATTGAATGGAAAGGCGTCGATATATCGCATCTCATCTCATCTCATCAATACAGCCACCAACACTAACCAAACAAATTGACAGCGACACACTCTTTACACTTTTATTAAAGAAACATACATTACACTTTACACATTTATTAGCAATCGTTAAGAAATATGCTCTCTCTGTATTATTTTCAATAAAACTTTTCATCAAGCAATAAAACAAAAAACCGGCGATGAGAAAGGACGATGATGGTGACTAAAGAAACGCACAGCTTTTTTTACACACAGAATTTATTTTCTATTATGTTTTCCATTTTCAACATTCGTTATTGTTGCATATCTATATTTTTATATGTATTTTGCTCTCTACACTTCATTTCAATTTTTTCCCCACCTTTTTACGTAACTTTTGCTGAAGTTTGTGTGTATTTAATTTATACGCAACGCACGTAATTTTGCAGGTTATTTGAAATTTCACCACTTTGTTCTCGCGCTGCCGAACGAACAAACGAACGATCGATCGATCGATGCTTGCATCAACGAACTTTAAAGATGCGAGTTGTTTTTTAAATTCCTTTCACTTTTATTTAAAAATATCTGGGTCTTTTAGTTCTTCTCATTAACGTTCAAATTATGCAGTTCAACTTTTCATATTCCAATTTTTCTGCTTTCATCACCTGCGCAAAGAGGTAGCTGACCCTTCCGGCTGCTGCCTGCTAGCTCTTTTTGTCTTTTCGAAACGACTGCAACGAACACCAGGCAGCTGTTCGGTTGGACTTATTGGACGACGGTGCTGTTCTCTGGGGAGCGATACTGCTGCTGCCGCTGCCGCTTCCACTGCAGCGTGACCTCAAAACGCACAACGATGTGAAAATTTTACGTAAACCATTGCAGAAGTGCCTGCCACTGCTTTTCCATATAGAAGAATTCTCGACCTCATTTCAATGCAAATACATAATTTTTCTGGCAGGGCATAACTTTTCTGCCTCCGCTTCTCTCTCTCTCTTTTCAACACATTCAATAATAATTGCGGCCAATTTCAATTAACTTGCGATTAATTATTTAGCTTAATTCTTGCTGTAACCACTCACTTTTTAATTTGAATTGAATTTATTTCGAGTAATGAAATTTCTTCTCATTTCGCGCTCTCTCACCCTTTCGCACACAAACAATCTATTATTCTCTCTTCAAAAGCACTCTCTCGCGCACGGCACACAGAATAAATAACTCAAATTTTGACACCCTTTCCACTTTTTGCATTAATATTTTATTGAATAGATTTTTCTTTCCACGTTCAAAATTTCACCATGACTAATTTTAATAAAATCTAAATTTTTCATCAACACCAAAATTTTAGAATTTTTTTTTAATATATTTTTTTTTTACTTTACAATTTGATTGTAAATTTATATAGAAATTTTACAGCCCTGTTCGCGCTCACGTCCACACTCTGTGCGTACGCAATCGGAATCACTACGAAAATGTGACGAAAACACAGTTGACAAAATATCAATGAGAAAATTACCCATTATTTTCATTCAAAACTAAAATCCTGTTGTTCAAGTAGTACCCTAGTTGGGAATACCTCGCGTATGTGACGTTAAATTTGGCAGCACTACACAATTACCAGCTGAGCTTTTATACGTGGAAATCTGTAGGAAATATTTTGACAGCTCTGCCAGTCCAGTGACACTGTTTTCACTCTTCCGACTGTTCTCACCATTTCAGATAATTGGTTCTAGTGGAGGTAGTAACAACATTTCTAATCAAAGTATGAAGGAAAGGAAACTCCGCCAACAAATACTCAACCATTCAATCGTTATATTGTTTAATTTTTGATAATGTCATCCGTCGATTTCAACTAATTATATCTTTCCGACACTTTTTATTATTAATTTTCACATCAGATTATTTTGTGTATTGTATTTACTTTGTGCGGTACTGATTGTTAAATATTTTTTAAATAGATTTTTAATTTTAATTTTTAGATTTGCATTTGTGTAATGCCTTTAAACTTGTCATTAATAGTACTACTGTTCTCACTCTTCTGACTGTTCTCATCATTTCAGATTATTGGTGCCAGTGGAGGTAGAAACAACATTTCTGATCAATGTATACCACCTCAAGGAAAGGAAACTCCGCCAACAAATACTCAACCAATCAATCGTTATATTGGTTAATTTTTGATAATGTCTTTCGTTGATTTGAACTGATTTTATCTTTCCGACACTTTTTATTATTAATTTTCACATAAGATTATTTTGTGTATTGTACTTACTTTGTGTGGTACTGATTTGAAAAGATTTTCTAAATAGATTTTTAATTTTAATTTTTAGATTTGTATTTGTGTAATGCCTTTAAACTTGGAATTAATAGTACTACTGTTCTCACTCTTCTGACTGTTCTCATCATTTCAGATAATTGAAAAAAAACGAGTGGGAGCCTGTGTTCCCACTTCACTTATTTACTGTGAGTGATTCACACAATGAAATTCGTTGCGAAACTTTTAAAAAGCAACTTTACACTATCTTAAAAGTCATATGACTTCTCAAATGAGTTTTCAAAATTGACAGCTATTATAGTGTAAAGCAATTTATATTTCTCAAAAGAGTTCTCATGTGAGAAAGCAAACGCCTTTTTTGACATTTTGTGTTGTTTAAGGTCACCTTTAAATGTCACGAAAAAGCAGAAAAAGAATACGTCGGTTACGACTATTGACATGCAGATGGCGGTAGTGGATTTAAACCACAGCAAACTTCTCGTCAAAATGGCTGAAGGGAATAATGGCTGTTTCCTTTTCCGTGTTAGCAGCGAATAAAGAAACATGCCGGTGGGTGAAAAATCTTCTATTAAAGTTGATTTAAATTGCAAAAAATTGCCATATCCGCTGAATCCTAAACAATATATGATTAACTGAAATGAGACGCGTTAGCAAATGTGAGCCTAGGTCCGGAATACTAGAGAAGAAAGTGGAAATAAGTGTTTAAAAGTTGTTGACAGCGACGTTGGCAGCTGTTTTCTAACCTGACAGCATTAATACAATTTGGTGCTCGCTTCTGTGTTGTGCGGAAAAATTCGAAGGATTCGTGCAATACTTTCACAAAAGAAAAATTCAAAGGATTCTGTTCATGGAACTTGTATTTCTTTATTTTCGAATAACTTCAAAAAATGTTTTTGTCCAGATTTTGGAAATGGACGGACAAATACTCCATCATACTTGAATTTTGTTCTAGACAGTTTTGGTGAACAAAAAATAATAAATTACTCTAAAGCAAGCAGAGTCGTAAATTTTAAGTATAGTTGTAGTAGATTCAAACCGGTTGGTTTAAACGATGGTGGTGGCGCAAAAACCTTAAATTTTGACCGTGCCCGTCAAAACCTGACTAAAACTTTTTTCATTTTTTTGCAGCTGGCAAAAGATTTACTACACCCTCTCCCGGCTGAAGAGAAGCGTAAACACAAGCTGAAACGCTTGGTACAACATCCAAATTCTTACTTCATGGACGTGAAGTGTCCCGGTTGCTATAGGATCACTACTGTCTTCAGCCATGCCCAAGGCGTCGTAGTTTGTGCGGGCTGTGCCACAATCCTGTGCCAGCCCACAGGAGGGCGTGCAAAACTCACAGAAGGTAATGCAATAAACTGTTTGGATATTTTTAAATCTTGCAGATAATAAGTAATTATTTATTTCAGGATGCTCTTTTCGAAGGAAACCACAATAAGCTAAATATTTATTGTAGTTTCCAGATTAATTTGAAAATATTAATTTGATAAATATTTTTAATTTAAAAACAAATAAAAAGCTTATGAATACAATTTTGCGATTACACCTTGAAACATGGAAAATCCTGTGGATACATCTCTCTGGTGGAGTTTTATTCTACATATACTTCGACGAGCAATTGATTGTATAAAACATAGTGCTCCACGACTTATTCATTTATTAAAAATAGTTTCAACTCTTTGGATGTGGGAGCCTGCATGTGTGTATACAGTTAATTAAAATATCAATACAAATGTTTTTAAAAGCCAAAAAGTTGAAGTTGTAACTGAAGGGATTGGAAGTCGAACTGGTCTGGTGATTTCTTTATATGTACTAAAATTTAGAATTTTTTTACTTAATGAAAATTTTTTACAAATTATAGCAGCTAACAGTCCCATTTTCGAAAAAAAAATTGGTTAATAAGTGAAAAAAGTGAAGGTGGTAATGATATTTGTTATCCATTTAGAGGACAATTTCTTCAAAGCACGTTTCCAAGTAGTCGATTCTGTAATCCCCAACCTGTTGCAATTTCGATAACGTCGAAAAAAACTCTCCTAGAACCAGATACGATAACGCAGTACATGTTTTGAATTTTACAGAATGGAAATACAATATGAAAAACTTATAAACTCGTGCCGCAATTTCAAGATTGCGAAATAGAAGATTATTTAGCAAGTTGCTTTTTCAAAACAAATATTGTTTCGCAAAAACAGTTATAACAGTTCGGAAAAACATTTTTTTTAATAAACTGGCAAAATTCTGTAATAAATTTTAAGATATAATGAAGTCGATTTTTATTAATTGGTGTTTACTTTGTAGTATTATTTACCGCCCTTAAAATTTCATCGAATTTTGAATAATGTTAAAATCCGAAGACCAAAGTCTTTTGCGAATTATGCCCACTGTCACTTTTGACATTTGCAAAATGCTTATGGCAACACTCGCTCCGCTTGACAAACTTTGAATTTACAATAACAATATTCGTTGCGGCGAATTGAAATTGCCGCCTTTTTAAATTTGAAAAACCGGCTCATTGCTGCTAGCAGTAGAGAATTAATTGACTGGTTGGATCTCGCAGTAGGGTTGGTCGTGAAAAAAAGGTTTAAAGGTAGGTAATACAATTTAATTAAAATCAAACAATTTGGACGAAAAGTCCTTTGATGTTACAGAAAAATGGCTTTTTATTGCCAACAAGAAGCATTCGAGTTGCTCGAATCAAATCTAGAAAACCTTTCCAATGAACTGGACGGTTTGCTCCTTAGCAGCGAAACACATTATGACGGTTATGACTCAGCATCCGGAGGGGCGAGTGCTGTAAGTTACTTGTGCAATAATGCAATTATGCCACCGGTCGATCTCCAACCGAATGTGCCGTATCGACGTATCACAAAACAAGTATCTGTTGCTATCGAAACCTGCCTTGGAGTTCAACCACCGACTGGCGTTCAAAATGTTCTACCAAATGTTCAACCTTTCAGTGGAGGCCAACAGGCATCTCATGTCCAGGCGTTAAGTTGCGTTCAGCAACCGACTTTTATGCAACCACTGTGTGGTCTTCAGAAGCCGACTAGTTCTGGTATTCAGCAGGCGTCAAATCTTCCATGTTTCGCGGGAACCCCAAAGAAGCTACTATCTGGTTCAGGAGCTGGTGGCTCTGCCACTACTCAAGCCCCTGTTTGTGAGTTTTACTACTTGCGCTCACAGTCGTCAAATTACCAGCAGTGTTCACCAATGGTTAACAAGCAGTTACCCTTAATTTCCACGTGTTTCGCTAAAGATTATGCTTGTGGTAATAGTTTTAATGGGAATGTCGGTAATGGTGCCATCCGGAAATATAGCAATCAAAGGTATAACAAGAAATCGATCAACGTTACCACTGAACAAATAGATTACGATAAAGTTGTTGTTAATATGGAAGAATTGGGATTATCGAATGAAATGTGAGTATTCCATTATTTTTTTACTTCTGATATAAGCAAATGATTGAATCTGATTCATTTCTCTTTAGTGTGGAAAGGAATGCTGTAATGCGTCTAATGAACCTATTCTATTTGCTCAATTATTACTTAAACGATGTGATACCATATGGTCGGTCTGTTGGTGATGAAACCGTTGATCCGAAATCTATTCCCCACACGATGAGCCTTCAGAATCAGGTGAAGAATGCCATTCGGAATTCTACCATTTTTATGTGCGACAAAGAGCGTATTCTCAATGCTCATAAATTGAACGATCCTATCTTGTATTCTGAATGTGAAAGATCATTGAATATAATGCGGAGATTATGTCTTCAATTGGACATATATAAACGTGTTGATTTAGATCACAAAAAATGCCATTTCCTTACCGAATACGGGAGAGGTAAGTTTAAAGAAGAAAATTCTATACAAATTTAATATATTATATTGGAATTGAAAAATATTATGGATCGTCTTTATATAATAAATATGGCATGAATAACATAAAAAAGTTTTATAATCTGCAATAAGGTTACATACATCATTATATATTCTGTATACAAAATTGCATTATTTCACTTCTGTATAGAAAATGGTCAACGATTGGAATTATTATTGGAACAACTGAATGATCAAGTACGTGAGTGTAATATTTTTATACACGTATTTGATTGGTCCATGAAGGCAAAACAGGCAGGCCTTGAATATGAAAGTTGGCCAATATTGGATGATGCCAATGATGTCTATTCAGAGTACTGTAGAGACAATTATGATGTTGCTGATGGTGCTAGTGGAGGTAGTAATACCATTGCTAATCAAAGTATACCACCTGAAGGGAAGGAAACTCCGCCAACTAATACTCAACCAATCAATCGCTATATTGGTTAATTTTTGATAATGTCATTCGTTGATTTCAACTGAATTTATCTTTCCGAAACTGATTTTATCTTTCCGAAACTTTTATTATTAATTTTCACATCAGATTATTTTGTGTATTGTACTTGCTTTGTACGGTACTGATTGTAAAATATTTTTTAAATAGATTTAAATTTTAATGTTTAGTTTTGTATTTGTGTAATGCCTTTAAAATTGTAATTAATAATAATTTTTTATTTCAATTCTTTTTAATAATATTTATACAATATAAATCAATAATCGATCGCAAGTGAGTACTTATTAGTATGTCCCTAAATATTTTCTTCTAATAATATACCTTGCGTGCGCTTTTTAAGTTTTTTCAACTAAAAGAATAAATCAAAGAAACAAAAAAAATAATTGAAAGAAAATATTTTTTTCCTTTTTTTTGGAAATTTTTAATAACATTTAGTATTAATATTTACTTAATTTACTTAGTTTAAAAAATGGTAATAAAAAATTACCAAAGCAAGCCGCGTAGTATCCAATTTCTACACAACTATTAAATGAATATAACCGCCAATACTTGTTAACTGGTGCCGCTGGTAGACGTACTGGTAGACAGCTATAAACTCTTCAACAAAAAGTTGGTTGAAAGCAATTTGTTAAAAGCTTTTCATAAAACTATTAAACGTTCTTGTGATTGTTTATAGTAATTATTTTTATATTTAGTAATTATTTTTAGATTCTTAGTAATTTTAAAAATTGTAGTATACAGCAGTTTAATTAGTCCTAATTTGAATGTAGAAATAATTCAATTCATTTCAAATAGTTTGTTTTCTGTTGAATACAATTGAATTGTATTTAAAGTAATAAAAAAAAAATTAAAATTAAAGTTAGGAAAGGAATGAATTAAAAATGGGTATTTTAAAAATAGTAAAAATTGGAGGATTTGTTGCATTTGTCCACACTTGTTACATAGTACTTTTGTAATATTAGAATTAATTCAATTAATTTTAAAATAGTTTTCTTTCTGTTTCTAATACAATTGTATTGTATAGAAAATAATACAAAGAAGCTTAAAATTAAACAAACGAATGAATTAAAAAGTGGATATTTTTAAAATTGTAAAAATTGGAAGATTTGTTGTTCGTACATTATTATATACATAAAAATTATCCACACTATGTACGTAGTACTTTTCTAATATTAGAATTAATTCAATTAATTTTAAAATAGTTTTCTTTCTGTTTTTAATACACTTGTATTGTATACAAAATAATACAAAAAAGCTTAAAAGTAAGCTTTCAAACGAATGAATTAAAAAGTGGATATTTTTAAAATTGTAAAAATTGGAAGATTTGTTGATCGTACATTATTATATACATAAAAATTATCCACAATTGTTACAGTACTTTTCTAATATTATAATTAATTCAATTAATTTTAAAATAGTTTTCTTTCTGTTTTTAATACAATTATATTTTATACAAAATAATACAAAGAAGCTTAAAATTAAACAAACGAATGAATTAAAAAGTGGATATTTTTAAAATTGTAAAAATTGGAAGATTTGTTGATCGTACATTATTATATACATAAAAATGATCCACACTATCTACGTAGTACTTTTCTAATATTATAATTAATTCAATTAATTTTAAAATAGTTTGCTTTCTGTTTTTAATACAATTGTATTGTATACAAAATAATACAAAGAAGCTTAAAATTAAACAAACGAATGAATTAAAAAGTGGATATTTTTAAAATTGTAAAAATTAAAAAATTTTTTGTTCGTACATTTTTATATATATTTAAAAATGATCCACACTATGTACGTAGTACTTTTCTAATATTATAATTAATTCAATTAATTTTAAAATAGTTTGCTTTCTGTTTCTAATACAATTGTATTGTATAGAAAATAATACAAAGAAGCTTAAAATTAAACAAACAAATGAATTAAAAAGTGGATATTTTTAAAATTGTAAAAATTGGAAGATTTGTTGATCGTACATTATTATATATATAAAAATTATCCACGCTACGTAGTACTTTTTTAATATTACACTATCATCCAGAATAATTTCAATTGAAAAGCAAAAAAATTGCTAATTCGAAGTTATTAGATTTGAAATGAATCACTTCGAATTTAAAAAATTTAAGTAAAACAAATTGATTTAAAAAAAAGAGTTGAATTAAAATCAACTCAGCAAAAACAAGTTTACTGGAATATAATAAAAAAATTTTAAACATTTTTTTCGTTTGTTAACCAAACCATTTGAAAAATATTTAAAATATTCGACATCTTCAAAACGTAAAGCCTGACACCATTTATACTTAATTAAAGTTAACTCGTTTCGTATTTAACTCGTATTTATATAACAACTAATTTAACTTACTTTCTCCATTTACTTTTTATTTACACATATTTCGTCTTTTATAATTATTTACAAAAATTTGAAATGAAATGGACTCGATTATATTAAAATGAAATAAAAAAAAATATCTGGGACGATGAAAAGAAGGAGAAATAATTTATGAATTATCGTATTTATTTGCAATTGAATAGTCCAGATTTTACTTTTAAATATATAAAATACATATAAAAGATAAAATTCCAAAAAATATTGAAATTTCTTTCTTAAGAAGTTAATGTGGTAAAAGAAGATAATGAATAGCCCATTTAGTGACTGATTCCAGTCGTCCCACACTATTATGATTTTAAAAAAAATATATATTCGTACTTCGTTTTCTTCCTTTTCTTCCTCACCGGCTGCCATCATCAACACAACATGAACTAAATGCGTAGCGGTTTTTACTTATACGATTTACGTTATAAAAATTTATTTTGAGAAATAGTCTTGATATGGATATTTTGAGAATGCTTCATTAAATAAACGAATTAAAATTCCTTCCAAGGCCATAGAAAAATCCGGTTCCAGTTCGTAGAATATATCCGACCAGTTTTCGTTGAGAAATGCATTCATGTTGTCGCCCAAAGCCTTGTCTCCATTGAACAGATTTTGCAAATCGTAATTGACCCGCTTCGGTGAGAATTTCAATTTGATCGCATCCACGTTGAAAAACACATGACCATCTTTTTGCAATGGTTTCGGATGCGCCTTTATCGCGACCATTGTGTCATCTATGTAGCAATTCGAGTCACGGAAATTTTTCAAAATTAGAAAAGTAAATAAATAATGGAATTTTAAAGTACAATATGTCCTCATGCTTACACAAAGTAATCTCCGCCTTTCCATTACCGACAATTGGTAAAATTAGGACTTTGCCATTAACGATGTAGCTGCCTTTTAATACAATTTTCGGTGCCTTCGCTTGGATTTCGATGGGTTTTTTTAAGTCTGAATCGAAGCCACTGAAAGAAATCAACCATAAACTATCAGCATAAACACTTTGAAAACGAACTTACTTTATTTGCAGCATTTTCAGTTTACTCAAACCGATTATATTCACATCCAAAAACTTCAGTTCAATGCTAACTGGACTCTTTGGATTTCGGTTCATTTTTAGTAAGTCAATTTTCATTGGATCAAAGGCCCCGAAATCGACCTGACGAATTCCGCTTGAAGCGTACGTCTGCAGCGCGTGCTGTGTGGATTCCATTATGCAGGAGACATCTTCGAATTGGCATTTTGTAATATCATCAGCTAGAAATGATTTCGAAATTATTATATATTGTATATATTCAAATCCTTCCACGGCGTGTGCAAGTCTCCAAATAAAACGTACGTAACACATTCGCATTGCTCAGCATCAGATTACAAATACTCGGAAGTATTAGAATAAAAAGAGTATTAAACAATTTCATTATCGTATTTTTAAGTACGAGAAACACTTTAGAGCTCGACGGTCTTAGAAAGATAAACCGAAAATCCTTTTTGACAATCATTTTTATAGTTGATTTTGTTTTTGTGCGCTACTTGTAAGAGGTTCAGTTGTAAAATTATTAAGAATAATGATGAATTTTTTTTAGTTTTTCAGCGATTAATTTAGAATTTTCAACTTTGAAAATTATTTCATGATTATAAAACTATGTTTTTCAAATGATAAAATAATATATTACCGTAAATATACACAAAATGCCCAAAAAAATAATGGTATTTATAATAGATCTGTCTGAAGTTCTGTAAAAGTCATGCTATACCGACCATAGCTTTCCGACTTATTTGCTACACAACGTCATGAATTGTTCATCTAAAAACGGGTATTTGTTAATGAGAATGCTGATGTTAATGATACGAATTTTGCGATTTAGTCGTCAGTTTTGAGGTAATAAAAGAAGACTACAAGTTCTTACTAATTTATAAAAAAAAATTACGTAAGCATATTTCCGAATTATGTTCTAACTAATTAGAAATTAGTGTATGTTAGAAAAATACACACGCATTTTATAAAGTCATAAAAAATGTTATAAAAAGGAATTTTAATTATTGAATATACATATTTACATTGGGGGGAAAATCGTAAATTAAACAGGGTGCGTCCTTCCCGGTTTTTTTTGGAGGCTTTATATTAATTTCAAATAAAGAATTGTGAGGGAATTTATAGCGCAACAAAACTACTTGTGTATATTAAAAAATGACAAAAAATTATATTTTGGAAAACCCTGATAATTTAGTTTTTCAAATTCTATTTCTATTTACCGACTGGGAAAGTCCTGACCCGTGGAATATCCTTTAAATATAGTTTTTAAGTATTTTATTTATTTGTTAAACAAAATATGGATATGACTTCGTTGGACCTTGAACTACAAAAGAAATTACACTCTTTAGTTTCTTTTGAAGCGTAAACAAAATGTACATAATTTAATTAATTTTTAACTGCGGAGAAACTGCGGAGAATTTAATCATTTTATTTAAATATCTTGTACTCGATTATGCAATGACTAAGAA
Organism: Conops quadrifasciatus; assembly: GCA_949752815.1. NCBI lineage: Eukaryota > Metazoa > Arthropoda > Insecta > Diptera > Conopidae > Conops > Conops quadrifasciatus. The sequence goes on along the minus strand of OX457078.1, from coordinate 13,405,682 downwards.
GACTAATTGTTACTACATTTACGAGTATGTTCATACATGAAGTGATATTAAAAACCAGGTTTTAATTTTGTAAAAATATATAAACATAATCGCAACCGGAAAGCGGAAAGGTTCAAGTGCGGTTAATACATTAAAGAGCTGCAACTAATTGTGAGAAAGCAGATTTAATATCATACAATAAAACTGAATCCATTAAAAAATTGTATCCATAATATCCATTTATATAATCACCAAATTATGGTTTAATTGGTTTGTCCAAATGTTAATTACAAATTATTTCTACAATACTTTTCAAAAGTATTGAATAAATTCTCAAAATTATACAAGACAGGTTTTGGTATGATGGGAATTATTTAATTATTAACGTCCATAAATACATATTTCACCGTTTTGTTGTCAAAAAGTTTTGGAAAAAATCAATATGACATCTGTATTTCCTGTATTTATATTTTGCAAAATCTAAAGGTTCTAAGAGTCATCACCCGGATAGATAAAACGCATAAGAAAGCATACGAGAATAAGAGAAAGTCAAAGTTTTATATGAATTCAGAGATCAAAATATATTACATACATATATAAAAGTGTAACAAAAATGGGCATCATTCGGCCGCCCGCTTTTCATCAGCGTTTCGACCGCTTAGGACAGTCTATGTAGGACAGCTTTATCAGTCATTACTTACGAAATTCTGATTGGAGAAAAGTATAGCTCCAGTGAATTTTGCAATAATAAAAAATAAAGCGATACATTTAAAAGAATTTTTAGTTTTTTTTATGATTAATTTAATTATTTTATTTAATACGGTTGCGATTGCAATCGAAGTGATATATCGAGTGATGCTCTAAAATAAACTAAGCAAATTTTAAGACTTTGTACTGTGTTTTTATAATAAAAAGCTTGGATTTTAGAGAATAAAAGTTTTTTTTTATAAGATTTATTTATTTATTGTGCTATTTAGCAACCTTGTAAAGTGATATATGTAAGTTCGAAGGGAAATTCGTTTGAGGGGAGCAAAAGCTGAGCTTAGCTTCATGTTTTTATTGCAATTTCCATTTTTAATATTGTATTTCTACATAGTGCTTACAATCTAAGCTCTGTACTGGTGCACCGTCAAACAAGCTGGTTACTATCTTTTAGCTATATATAAATAAAAGTTAGTCTAGGTTTTGTTCTGGTTAATCTATTGTATTTTTCATTATTTCGCACACAAATAAACTAAAGCGAAAGTAAAGCTTTTTAGCTCCAATTAACTGAAAACTGCTAACTTCAATGCATTGTAAGTATGTGTGTTCATATTTATTAATTTATTTCGTGCTTTGCAATTATACACACACACATACTATGTACAATATTTGTATATAAACGCTCTTAGCGTTATATATAGATGAACTTGTTTTACTGGGTTGAAAAAACTATTCATGATACCGTTACTGAACAGTCATCACACCAATAAATATTAGGTGTCGCTATTTCTGGATTGAGAAATATCAAAGGCGCCTGACCCTGCGTATGCAGAAAATGCATCGAGTATTCTTAAATATTTAAAAAAAAAACCTTTTCGCCTTTTTGCCTTAAAGTCAATTTTTATTTAAATTAAAAAATTTCCTAATTTTGTTTTATTGACATACTCGTACATAATTTATTTCATTCTTTGGCGAAATATTTTTCATAGGGATATTTTTCGAAAACTTTGTTGATAATACTCTGAAAAATTTCGGCAAATGCTGCGCAAAATGGCGATTGCAATTCATTGTAAACCACCTTCCAGTTTTCATTCAAAAACAAATTCATATTATCGCCCAGATCCTTATCACCGTTAAACAAATTGTCTAACTTAAATACTATTCGTTCCGATGTGACGTCAATTTTCATATTGTTAATGGTCATATACGTTTCTCCGTTCTGTTCCTTCGGAGTACCAGAGAATCTCATTTTTACAACAGGATTAACTGGAAAGAAATTTGAAATTGAATTTATAATACCCACAAAGCATTATTATGTGGAAAATGTATTGATTGATAGCACTTACCCAAAGTGATGTTACTTTTACCGGTTCCAGTTATTGGTAAGATTAAAATTTTGCCATCAATTTTATAATCGCCGACCATACTAACAGTATTCATATTCAATTGAATTTCTTGCGTTTGTGTGAAATCTTTGCCGAAGCCTCTGTTGAAAATGTTCAAAGAATGATGCTGCATTCAATGCATAATTGAAAGAATGAATGAATTATTGACATACTTGACTTTAGTCACACGCGTGTCTTTCAGCCCGTAACACAGACTGTTAGTAAATGTCAAATCAACATTGACAGGACTTTCTTCTCCTTGCTGAATAACCATTTTAGAAACAGGTAAAGGATCCAGTTTTACAAAGTTCAAGGAACTATCACCTGGAAAAAATAAATAGAGAGAGAGAATATAAAAAAAAAACTTGCATTACAGTAAAACGCAAAATAACTGGTAGATGAAATAATTTTTACCTTCAATTTTTTCATGCATTAAATTGTTGACGATTTTCATTATGCATTCCGAGTCACCGTATTTACATGGTTTCGGGTCATCAGCTAGAATTAAAATTAATTTCTTTATTATTTATCTACTGGTATTTTTAATCTCCTGGTAGAAAAATGAACTATTAACCAAAGAAAATGGACATTATTTCATAAACTTGATTTTTCAATAACATAAAATCAATAATTTTCGGAAATATGAAAATAATTTTCAACTTAATCCCAAAAATACATATACACCAAAATAACCACGTAAGATTCGGGCTCATTAACTTTATAATATTAATAAATTTTATTTTAGAGATTTTTTTTGTTTTCCATTACAGCTGTGCACATGCCGTTTTGAAGACAGCTGGGCACAAATCGAAAGAACTGTTGTGTTGGGACTGTCGTATGAAAATTGCAGTAAATATCAAACTGTGTTGCCTTCATCCCACCGACAGTAATTTTTACTGCTTGTTCGAAAATTTGCAGTGACAGTTTTACTGTTGAGGCATTTCTATCTCTTTCCCTCCGCTCAAACTCCAAAGGCATACTTATATTCATTATTCCATTTAATTCTCATTTTTTTCTTACTTTGTTTTTTTTTTTTTTGTAAATTGTCTACATAGCCATAACGATTAAAAACATTGAAAAAATGTTCTGCTACGTTCTCGAGAAAAACGACAGAAAAAAAAGAAACGAAAAGGGAGAGTTTTTGTTTTCTTTTGTTAACAGAAAGGAAACTACGCAATGCTTATTTTCTAACTAAAAGCCTAGTAAAGGCGGCTGAACATATGTATGTACATACATATGTATCTAACATATGTATGTGTGCACTACGTATGTGTATTCTTCTCTTATATCTATTTAGCAACAATTGGCATTAAAACTGCTGAGTTTTTTCGATTTACAATTTTGTTTTTGTTTCCAAGAGAGCATTAGCAATAAAGGCTGTTATTGCCAATTAAAAAAGTTTTGGCAGTTTTTACTGCCAACGTTCTGTTTGAACGTTTTTACTATTTAACGTTCTGTGTTTTAAAAGTTGCTTCAAAACGTTTTGTGCACAGCTCTATTTTCCATTTTGTATAATAATTTAATTTAGTTAAATTGTTTTCTTCGTTTTTAGTTTTCTATTGCCTTTGTATTTCACCACAACTTACGAAAACTAGCATTCACAAAAATATTTTTTCCTCCAAGAATTGTTACCACAATAAAAAAATAAAAACCATTCATTTTCGATTAGAATTTATGGAATTGAACTGAAAACGTCTATTTTCACTTTCGATTCCGATATACGCACACACTCTTCGTAACGCTAAAAATTATACTAACAGAATCTTGGATTTTATTGTGATATTTATATAAGAAAAGTATCGTACGAAGATCTGGTCTAATCATGAAATCATATCATGATGTTGTGAGAAAAAACAATTAAGATAAATTATCAGATATACATGGTTGTATAAGTATGTATATTGTATTACAATTAAGTAATTATTCAAAACTTGATGCCGTTTTTATTTTACTCAGGCGTTTGAGAGTTATTTTTAAAGGGCGCCCCTTCATAGAAAACAACGAAATAACAGTAAGGAGAGAAAAAAATACCTTCACAAAGTGATACCTTTGGAATATGTATGGACTTTGCCGAAGGTCCTCAGATCTTATGAAAAATTGGTCTACAAAATGGTTACAAATTTTATATACTCATAAAATAAAATAAGAAAAATATGTGCCGATAATTATTGTTTTGAAGTTAATGAGAATGTTATGAGAATACCTAAAAACCATATCACATAATGTGATACATATATGCATAATTTCAAGTCTCCTTTTTATAAGTATGTAATATTTAAAAATATGTGATCCATTGAAAAACAAGGCCATCAATCCATCATTGTTTTCGATTTGAAACGGTTATGGATAATGATAATATTTTAATCTCGATAATAACTAACATATACATAAGTTACGCTGTCACATTTTAAACGACTTTATTACCATAATTTAATTTGCAATAGAATGCACTTTTAATTAATATAATAATTTTTACACAGTTCGACAAATGGCATTTCCGTTTTCAGAGGTACAAAGTTACTTAATAAATTAATAAAACTATTTTGGAAAATCTATATTTAATAATTCGTGTTGTTCTAAATCAAACTTCACATAGGAAAATGATTCAGATTCTGACCGTATCAAGTAAATTCGAGTAAGTATAGTTTGATTTCTGATATCTAAGGCCAGCAAAATTATTTAGTCGGCCTGTGTAATTCAAAAGAAAAAAAAACCTTTATAATTTATTTGTGAGATTTATTTTAATAAAACATTTAGTTATACCAGTTAAGAGGTAGTTTCCTATAATTACATATTTCTAATTGAAATAATCATTCGGATGCCTTCTATTCCGGCATTTTAAATGGAAGATCAGTAGAAAAACGAATAGCGTTTATTAGAAAAATGTAATAATAGTAATAATGTAATAATAGTAACAAGATAATAAGAGAGTGTTTAACTTATTCACCTAAAGAAATTTATATGATTATAACTTAATCTGCCAGCGTAGTACTCAGAACATTCAGTAAATCGTAAATTTTTCGATTGAAAACTTTACACTTCAATCCGATAAACAGTTTGAAGACGTTCTTCTTTTTTACAAGCGCAAACCTTCGTAGTCCAGTGCTTTATATTGTGGTAGTATGTATATATTCTTATAGGACATTTTATGTAAGCGAAGGTTTTCAAGGTCTAGACATTCTATAAAGACAACTTCGTAAAATAATTATTATAATGAAGAAGTTCTCTGCTTGTTTATTAATTTTTTTTTTCAACAGATATTAATTCTTAAGTAAAGAATAAACTAAGTTAATTTGGAATATTTCTTCGCTTTTTTATTTTTGGATTTTGGTTTGTTTTTTTTTTGCCTTTTAAAGACGTATTAAGATTTTAAGGTTTCTTAAGGCTTGTTTAAGGTTTTTAATAGTTTCCGAAAGTAATCTGCGTTCTTATATTGATTTTTTTATTTGTTTAGTTTTCTTTATGTTTTATTATGTACAAAATAAATAAGAGTAAATAATATTTGTATAAAAAAAAAATCATTTTTATTAAGGAAGCAGATTTTATTTTATTAATCCGAAGACACAAAAAACTTTTTAAAAGTATTTTTCAACGAGTTTTATTAAGCTAAAGATCTTTTTAAAAAAAAAAAACCAAGTAAAAGTCGATTAAATTAAATTAACACATCTGGCAGGCATGGTATGATATGGTACATGGTACATATTTGTTATGAATCATGATTTGTTAGAACAAGTTTTTCAAAAGCTTTGTCTTTTACTTAATATTAATAGTTTTTAGTAAGTGTTTACTGAAAAATTAGTGTTAACTGAAAAATTTCTGTGTACAAAATTTCTTTAAGAATCTCAAAATTTGTTGAATTTTAAGGTAACTTTTTTTGGGAACCACTGGTCTAATACGCCCTTAGGAAAAGAAAATATTTTGAACCACTAAATTTTTAAAATCTGTATTACTATAAATAGATAAATAGACAAATCTAAAAAATCTATAAATCTATGTATATTGAAAAGTTCAATATGATTCTAATTAAATCGTAAAAATACTGATACCGGTTTATTACGAATAATTAATACCTACTGATACCAATTAATTAAACTCTAATCAAGGTTTTTATTTATGAATAATTAACACATAAATATATGTATATATTTAAGATGTTTAATTAACTTCTAAACTAGAAATAACGAGATTGTTAAACGAAAATTAATTACAAATCTATTTGTTCTCGATTTTAATTTCGAACAACAAGTTTTTATCTTAAACAAAATACAAATTTTACAACAATTTCGTTATCCATTTTCTTTAATATTTAATACTCAATAGATTGAATGAATTTTCTTCCTATTCATTCAATGACAAAAAAAATATCTAGTCTAGTCTAGTACTAGACTGGAAGCGGGTGCTTGGAAACTTGTTGTTATTGTATTTGTAAAGCTATTAAAAAAGCATTTATTCGTTTTACTAATTGTTTATTTCACTAAATGGTTTTTTCGAAGGCATGGTCAAGTTTGAGTTTATTTCTCTGAATTATTTATTTCTTGAATTACTGTAATATTAGTTAAATACGATAAAATAACACATTTCATTAATATTAATACACTTCATTAATAAACACGACTGAACGAAAGCGACAACGGACGGGACTGCGTAAACTCAGGCCAACGATATATGAGCTATTGAAGAGCACCCTCTCCTCTATCACTTTGAATTTTCTAATACGAATAATTAAACTTTCTTGTAAGCATTTCTGATCAACATCAACAGTGATTTCTATATAATCCTATTGTAGACCTTTCGCAGCTGCTGATCTTTAAGTTACTGTACCGGATTAATTAAAAAACAGGTTCTTGACACAAGATTGTGAATTATCATTAGTGGTAATATGAATAATCTGTCCTTATTAATATTATTTGTCTAATTTAGTGATGACTTTATTATGGATAATAAATTAATAAATCCATTTTATAGTAAATTAGCCGATAGTTACCTGATATTAACTTTAAAAAAAAAACGCCCTTGTAGTAAAAAACGAAAATCAATTTTTTTTATTACTTAATCTATGTATACAAGTATGTACAAGAAAGTAAATTGTCTTTCTTTCACTTTTCTTTTCACTTTTTCTTTTATTTAATAATTTTATTTTTATAAAATATATTATACAATATATTAAATATGAATAAAATTTAAGAAAATATAATTAAAATACTTAAAAATGTATAATTTGTAATACTTTATATACCACCTTAAAAAAATATATTATCATATACATATATATTTATTTAAATTAAATTAATGACATTAATGACTAATTTTATAAATGTTTATCTCTTAAAGCACAATTCAACGCTTGTTTGTTGGACACCAATCAATCAATCAAGCCATCAATCGCAAGACATTGAACAATGATTATGCGCAATCTCTTCAATCTTGCAGATATAAATCTTCGTAAGCGAATTTAGTAAACATATTACGTAAGACATTCTTGCAAATTTCGGCAATTGCCGAATGTATGGATGGTTGAAGCTCGCTCCATACTTCATGCCAGTTTTCATTGAGAAATTGATTTAAATTCTCACCCAAAGCAACATCGCCATTGAAGAGATTTGTTAATTTGATATTCATTCTGTTTGTTGGACAATTGGTTAAGAAACATTATTGTTGTTAGTAAATACTCGTACATCATTATTAAACATCATTCATACATACCTTTCCGGCTCGACTAAAACTTTCAATTTTTCTATCAGTAGATGATTTTTCTGATTTGTCATAACTGCTGATGGTTTGAATTTGACCGCAAATTTTGAATTGAATAAGACAATATCAGCATCGCCATCACCTTTTATGGGCAGTATTAGGATACGTCCATCGGCCAGGTATTTGCTGCGTAAAACGATTTTCGGAATGGAACCGTACAATTCAAATTTACTTTTTGTTGGATCGCGTTCAAAACCTCTGAAAATGTTTTAAAAAATTAAAAAGAATTTTAAATTAATGTTGCATATAGTGCATAATCTTGCATTCGTGACTTACACAATGCGTTCAAATTTTGCCGCCGACAAGCCTTCGACAATCACATCGCGAAAGCTTAGCTTCAGAGTTACTGAACTCTCTCGACCGTCTGCGATATCAAAGCGTTTCAAGAGGAAGGGCTCTACGACAGGCAGAGCGGCAGCGGGATAACCAGTCCGTCCGTATTGTTGAAGCAACAGCTCAGTGGAACGGCTAATGCAATCGGTGTGGCCGAAATGACAGCGCGGTATATCCATTGCTTTCCGAAAAAAAAAACCAATAAATTCAAAAGATTTAAATAACTTAAAATTCCATTTTTTTTCAGGGCTTTTGCAACCACAAAAACATCTTAAAGTAAAGTGAAGTAATGTCGAACGAAAAACTTACGAAAATTTGTACTGCTTCCAGAACATACCACTACTAGTAACAGCAAAAAATCGCACACGATAATTGGCAAAAACAATCCAGAAGTCGTCAACATTATAAAGAGTTTGTAGAGAAGAGAAGCGCTCTCTTCTGAACGAACGTAATAAAACGTAAACGCACAACAATGCTTAAACACAAAACGAAAAAAAAATATTACGTTATACGCTGTACACAAAACACGTTACTACGTTTTCGGGCTGCGAATTTGAATTTTAAGAGTTCGAATTGTTACGTGACTTCTTGCTTCCTTGTCTTTTCTAAAGTTTAAAGAATTCCAGTAAGAATTAAATCTTTCGCGAATTTATTAAATTCCAAACGCAACACAAGAGACGGCGAGACGGCGAAACGAATATCCTTCTGTCACTCTTCAGTTATTTTCTAGTAATGAATGTACGATATAAAAGAGTTTCGTACGATGGCTCTTTTCTGGCCAAGTTCAATGTTAAACTGTAAAAAAATTCTGGACCGACACAAGCATTTATAACATTTTTTTTTGTTGTGACCGAGACCAATCCCAGCCGATGGAGCCGATCGACTCTCGATCACATTCCAATCAACGTATTGCGCGTATCGCTTGTCGTTCGCCAATTTTGGTTCTTTCTTTTTTTCTTTTTGGAGATCTCCCGCTCATGACTGTTGTTGTCATTGTTGTTGTTGTTCTTTTTATATTGGTGTTTTTTTTTTTTTTTGTTGGCTGGTTTTCGTTTTCGTTCATTATTCTCTTGTAAATAAAATATCGCAAGATACTTATTATGTATTTTTATTGTCTGTCTGTATGCTTATCCACTTCATGTGTTTATAAAAGTCATCAACGTCAAAAATTGTCTTCATTAATAATTTATATCATTAATTTCGTTCGCCAAAGGTAAGCATAAAATTCATAATGTTTTTGCAAATATTTTCCTGCAATCACTTCATTGTTTTTGTAATGATTTTATTTTGGAGATTTTTGTAGTGATTTTCGTCTGATGAATTTTAATTGTCAATCAATGGTTCAATCTACTATAAAGACTTCTGATCAGTCATTCTGCGACATGCTAAAAGCCGGAACGAATTAAATTTTAAGAAATATGTACTAAAATGGATCACTAACGATTTATTTATTTATTTATCTATTTTAATGAAAAAGCGTTATGAATTGAAAGCTGACTTCAATTACGGAAGAAGGTACTCGTATCGATAATTATTTATCTGTCATACGTACACGGTAAAAAATTTAGGGAAGGACTCTTATGGTATGCGGCGATAGAAGCTGCTTTATTTTACTTCAGTTCTTGACATTAGTTACGGGACCAAGTCTTGATTTCTCTCAAACAGTATACATACTTCTATACTAATTCTGTTAACATCTCAATTCTCATCTTATCTCTCTCTCCCCTAAATATTCCGTGAGATCATATTAATGATCTCTCTCTCAACTGCACGAAAAAATTACACGCAGCGTAACGACAACGCTTTTTCATGGTAATCATAAACAATTGTCTTGTTCATTCTTCGTAGTAAAATTCGATATTGCTAATTAAATGTGAATGGAGCTAATAATTATACAAGTATGTACGAGTATACATAAATACCTACGAGTATAAAAAAGCGGTAAAGCTAATTACGAAGGTATTCTTGTTATGATTTTACTTCCCGATTATCCCTTAATGGTTTTCCTTGTCAAGCAATTATTAGGCTTTTACCACTGCATACTTGACGATATATGATGTATGTACACACATATGTACATATATAGGTCCATTATATTTCAAGTTTTTATCGCTATGTATAGAAACAGAAAAACTCTTAAAGAAAAACTCTTTTTACTTACAGACAAGTAACCATGTTTTTGTAATTTTTTGCTTTACCTGATTGATCAGTTCCTCTTTTTAGGCAATTAAATTATGTTAACTTGATACTAACTGATGACAGATAATGTGGTCAATTATATTGATTGAAAGTCTCATATGAAAAAATCAGCTCTAATTTGTTACTAAAAATTTACAACAATTTTTATCAAAACCTCAAAGTGTATACGAATATTAACAAATGCATATTATCAATGCATTCTTATAAAATTGGCTTCTTAACTTACTTTTGTACTGTCTAATAAATAAAACAGACATCTCGTACGAGTATATACGAGTACATGCATCATGCGCGATCCATTCTAATATATTAAGTAAAGTTTAAAGCTCTCATGTTAAAATAAAAACGCAAATAATGAAGCCAATAAGAACTCTATTCTTCTTTAATTGATCATCGCATGCAGTTTTTGTCTTATTACGAAACTTGCTTCAATGCCGTTGTACGATACCATTCAATATTTCAAATATTTTCATTCTATACTTTTAGGATTTATATTTCGTGAGTCTCCTTATTTCTTAAGCTGCGCCTCAAGGTATGTAATAAAATTTTTTTAAAACTGATTAGTTCATGATTAAAGAAGAACAGGTTGATTCAAATAAACGAAAATCTTTTCTAAAGTCACGACATTTGAAATGTTGAGTGTGTGTATGTGGTAGGGGGAGGTGGAGGGGGAGGGGGCGTATCAGCGATAAAAATCAGGGCATTTTGATAAAAAATCGCCGCTTGAGAGTATTTGAAATAAATGCATAGAAAAATCGCTAAATTACGGACAGCTCTTTTTTTAAACAAAAACAGTTACGTAGTTGAATTTTTAATTTTTAGTATACGATATAAAAATCTCTGGTATTTCTTAAGATGATAACTAATCGAACACGATCGATGCTATTGGAAAAACTTTTTCAAAACCTACTGTCTTTTCTTTCTAAAACTCTGTTCTACTGCTTTTAATTGTATAAAAATTGCAAGCGAAATCTTTCAGGAGCTCTTTTTAAAAAATATAGAAGGGTTAGTATGAAGCTATCGAATTGTTTTGTTTATCACTTCGTTATTGAGACATAAAAGAATCTACAAAAAATTTTAGAACTGAATTAAATGTTTTTTTTTGCACTCTCATAAATTTTATATAAGGATTTCTTTTGTTTTTCCGATAAATAATATATTTGCTACAATTATTTTGTGGTTTTATAATTTCTTTATTAAATTACATACATTTTTCAATAGCTTGACATATAAAATTCTTAAGAATATCACACAAATACCACCTCAACTAGGTTATGCGTGTGTACCCGCTACCACCGTTCGTTGCATTATCAATGTCAAAAGAAAATTGTCAAAATTTTCTATAAAATCTACATTGTTATTTTATTATATCGTATATGAATTTTTTATATACGATTAATTTATTTATTAGATAAACTTTTTTCTGTCTCTTATCTATTTTCTCCTTCTTAACACGCATAACCATAAATAAACACATAACTACCACATACACAATTAGAAAGTATTATTAAGTTAATTTAAACATAAAAATTTAGTGTGTTAAATGATGGTACCATGATGGTTCTTTTCTGTTGGCCATCATCACTAAAATAAAATTAATAATTAACAATTCTAAATAAAATAGAAAATTTTGTCCGAACAAAACAAAGCGTTAGTAGTAATTGTTCATGATTTAAAGTGTCCTTTTTCTTCGCACATCTTGCTTGCTCCTGTTGGATCATCTGTATAGAGGCTTAGCATCTATGGACAATCACCATCGGCGGTTTTCTGGAAAGCTGTACAATAAAATAAAGAGTGGAGGAATTCATCATTGGAAGCTATTTATATGTAGAAAGTAGTTATTATATCTTTGAACTTACACAGAGTTCGTAGACAATTTTCTGTCTTCATGATGCAAAGATTATTGAATGTTCTAGTCTCGCCAGCATCGTCCGTTCCACAGACTGGCTTGTAGTCCTGCAGGTCACAATTCATCTGACACTTGACGTTCGAGTCCGAAAGTGCCAGCGAGTGCACCAGCGAAGCAGCGTAGAGCGCCACTACAAAAAAAAAAGAAATTAATATTTATACGGGCAGAGAAATGTCGACAAATAGAGAGAAGAAGAGAGAGACAAATGTAAATAATGTTCAATTTTATATACATATAAAAATTCCTAATCAGCACCATACTTAATCTTTGTCAAAAACCAAAAACCAAACAAAAACAAAAAAAAAAACCAAAAACATAATGCATTTTTTAATCTATAATTTTATTAAAAAAAAAAAAAAATTTTGCAATAAGAACTTTTAAAAAAAAAATATTTTTAAATACGTAAGCAATTTATTTTTAAAAAAATAAATATAACGAAGATAGAATTTTTTACTTCTCCAAATTTTCCATACCTTTCGTGCAATATTTCTTTGTTTTGTTTTTTCCGCTCTGCTCTGTTATAATAATAAATTATAAGCGCAACTTTTTAACTCGAAAGAGTTCATAATAATATTTAATTAATCAACCCATTGTGCATATTAAAATTGATCTTAAGCTTTTTCTAATTCTAATTAAAACGATATATCGTATAGTAATTTACGGATATCCAAATCTTAAATTACAATACAATATTTAAATCAATAAAATCAATAGAATAAATTTTGTAAAAATTGCAGGAGTAATATTTTAATTTTAATTTAAGTATCTTTCAACAAGAGTTGTCCTTTTAAATCAAGAGAAAATCGCAATATTTTTGTGAAAAGTGATGCTATTTTAATCCAATTTATGAAGCTCAAAATTGGAAATGAAAGAAATAATAGAATATCGACCAAAAGTCTGCCTCGGCTCCTCTTACAAATGGTCATTATTTTGATGAAATTTTTCGTTAGGTTTTCGGCTAAAGGCGGCTGTAAATCACGAATGACACGATCAAACTGTCACTGTTACTCGACTCGACTATTTCGCTGGAATTTTCAGAGGCCCAGATGCGACAGTTTTGTTTATTTATGTACCCTGGATTCAGAACATTAATTTAATGATTATATCGAGGCTATATCGATCCATATCTAAAAACCTTCTGGTTTTTAACTGTCAACTGATATCACAGTGACAGTTGAATGTTGACAGCTGTTGAAAAAGTACACTGAGTACTGCTGAGAGACCTCCCGAAAGAAACCCCCGGAAAAAATCAATTTTTGAGAACTTTTAATACGAGTAATTTCGTAAAGAATTATAAACGCTAAACGCTCCCAAACGCAAGGTTGTTTTTAAAATATTTATTTCGTCAAAATCGTATACGCTTTTAGAATTATAAACATTTTTCTTTTTCGTTTTGGTAGATTTGGGATTTTTGCTTTTGAATCTATATTGAGCGAAAAGACCTAACATGAGATCACTAACCTGAAAAATCATTCATTATGATACGGCGTATATAGTACGATTGTCGAATATGAGATTAGTTTAAAAAACAAGTAAACGTTTCGCAAGGAATATATTAGATCACTTCTAAAAAAAAACTAATTTAAGCATTTGTCATGAATTATTGATAACACAGTACTTCTGAGAATACAGCGTTGTTTATCAATTAAATATTATGACCATCACTTCTAATGAGTTTATATAGAGATCTATGAATCCGAGCTTTAGGCGACTTATGTAGTATAACCAAAGCTGATGAAATATGTCGATAGGCATTTCATGTATTTATATATACGAATACATATATTACTCATCCACTTTCATTAGTTTTTAATATTCTATAGTCGTTCCATTGAATCATTGCAAGTGTTGTTGTTGCTCATTTCAGGCGAAAAAGTGGGGAGAAACAAAAAGAGGTTGTTAAAGCAGTGTTAGAGCAATCCAGCAGACCAATTGGCGTCGACCAATTGGCTTGAGAATAAGGTAATGTGTATACATAATCGAATAATTGCTATTTCGTGGACTTAATCCTTTCTGCCATGTTGTTCTTGAAACAGAATACCAAACAGCAAATCGTGCATCTAATTTGGACTCGTGTATCCTAATTTGTATGCTTTTAACCTTTCAGTCTGCTGAAAATAGTTTTTGATAAGTATAAAATGATTTTGGCGTCCATCGATGCATAAATAATATATTATACGTATTTGTCTGAGACTCTACGCAGCCAGATACCTACACTTTTTTTGCCATAAATTTCCAAATAACATCTCATAAATTATGTCGTTAATTGGACCATTTTACTGTCTATATGTTGAGCGCTGTTGTGTCTGAACATCAAAAGAAAATTTTGATTTTTTTTCGTTTTTTAAAAAATATCGTATTTAAAATTTAGTTTTTCTTAAAAAAAAAAAAAAACCGCCACGCGTTTGTTCCAAAACCATAAAATTTTAACCATTAAATAGCCATAAAGTTTTTCCAACACTGTTTATTATTACACTAAACGGAAACTTTTAGAAACAAAAATTTGCCGAATAATTAAGAATTTTATATCAATGATGAATTTTCACTTTTTTACATTAATTTAATTTTTTTAATTTTTCTTGCATACTCGTATGTTTATGGGTACCTACAGCTAAAATTTTTATCCTTAAATCTTTAAGATTATCCTTAATATTCTTAAGATTTTTTTTTTAAATTGATTCCTGCAAACCTTATCATATTCTATCCTTGGAAAATGTTAGGCAATATACATACGTACAAGTCTTTAGGTATCAGGATTAGCGTCTTAACCTTAGGTAGCCGTTTAAAGGTTCTATCTCAACTTCTTAAAGGTTCTGCTTTAAAGCGAACGCTTTTTATGCGCTATATGCGAGTACCTTCGTTACATACTGATTATTGAGGGCTTATCTCAAGCTTTATTCTGCTATACTACAGTAAGTATTATTTAAAAATATCCAATTAAACAAAAAAAGCAATCTTATAAAAAAGCTAACTTATTTTAATAAGAATTATTCTATAAGAATAATATATATAATATTGATTGATATCAGACTCAAATTGAATTTTTAAATTTCTTCTGTAAAAATTAGAAAATATTCTAATTATGAAGATTACGAAAGAGAAGACTTCTGTTTAAGATAAAATGTTTAAGAAAAGGTATAATATAATCAGACTCAAAATATCAGATATCAGACTCAAATTTAATTTTTGCATTTTTTTGTAACAATTAGAAAATTTTCTAGGATTATGAAAAAAAGGCTTCTGCAATAATTCATCAATTAAGAAAAGAAGTGTTTAATATAATTGAATGACTTCATTATTGCAAAATATAAGGTCATGTTTTATTATTTGAAATAATACGAGTGTTAACGTAATATTTAAATAAATTCGTCGTTTGAAAAAATTCTAAATTTGTTTTAATAAAACTTTTAATTGATTAAATTTTTGATTGAATGCGTTCTATGAGTTCTTAATTTAACAATCCTTTACCTCTTTCTCCTAATTTAAAAATATGTAATCATCTTTATTTATAAAACAAAAAATTTCGAAAAATTAACAATAAATAATAGATAAAAATATTATCGAATAAAACAAAAATACAATGATTAATGGCGAAACTTACAAGCAATCAATACCACAAGCAGCTTCATTTTGCTTAAATGGAAACTCGCCGGGATCCTCTTTAGACACTTTGGTCACTTGCTTGCTTGATTATTTATCTGAATCCGTTTGAAAGAAAAGCCAAAAAAACTTGTAACAAGTAATTTTGTAATTTCTTGCTTTTCTTTAATTTTTGCCTTCAATGTGCACAGACCTTTTATTGTTTAATTGTTAAAATAATTCTTTAAAAACGCTTTCTAATCCCGTTTCAATGCTTCAAATTGATCTTTGAACTGATTGAAGACTGATTTGAAATTGAATATTCGTACAGTTTATATTTAATTGAATTTAGACGTTTGTGCGTTTTTCGCTTTACGATTTTCTATCAATATTTTCTCCTAACACTTTTTTGTTGATCGTGTCGAACAGCAAGAAGTTTCTCAGTTGTGACAGACGCTCTAAGTATCCGCGATGTTAAGTGTGCAACGTTGCGGTCGAATGTGTACTGCGTATTGATCCACTGTGCAGAAACGCGAGAAGCGATCGATACGGAGCAACTTTATGCTAGAAGAGCCAACTAATGAATGCTGCGATACGATATCCTCCTTCTCGTTATCATTCTCATCATCATCATTATCATCATCATCCGCATCATGTACGTATGTACGTATGTATATCGTAGGTGTTAGATAGTTGTGAGAAGCAGCAGGCGAACGGCTTAAGCGCTGACGGCGACAACTACGCCAACGACGACGACGCCGACGACGACAATGACGGTGGCAACAGCGACAACACCAGCGCACTCACTCTCTTAGATAACTAGCGGCACTTAATTCTCAATATGTTCGTGTGCATATACGAGCACCATGGAACGATAAAACAAACAAACAAACGAAGACCGAACGAACGAGCGAGCGAACACGATAACACGATAAAAGATCAAAAGAAACGATCCTGCTTGTTTTTCCGCCAACCAATTTGTTATTCACAAGAGAGTGAGCGTGTGAGGGGTAAAGAGAGATTCGGAGAGTCAGAGAGTCAGAGAGGTGAAATCAAAACAAAACCGATATCAAATTGGCGAATTCAACTAGAGCTGCTGGTAACCATTGTCCGGTGACGAAAGGCTCAGTTAACCTAATAACTCCTCAAGATAACTTTCTATAACTGCTAGATGTGGTCTATATAGATCCAAATACTGCGACTTAAGTGTGATCAGTTGAAAGAGGGCTCGCTCCATCCACTTGAATGTATGCTGTTAAAAGGCAATCTCTAACAGTTCTGCTGCGTTTTCTGCTATTATTTAAAGTTGTTGATTTTGATTTCAACTTCGAATTTTTAAACGCGTTGTAAACCAGATCACGTTCCGCTTCAAACTGAAGCTGAAGTTTATTTTAAAAACTGACTTTCATAAGAATTGATAAATGAGACGGCGGCGGCGGCAGCAACACGACAGCAGAAGAGATAGTATTTGCTCATCTTTGACTTATATATGATGGCATATAAATATATTAATGTACAATATGTATGTTCGCATGTATACTATATACTATAGGTATATGCGAGGAGACAATGAACGAGTGCGGTTATATTCTGCAGGGATGTCACTTTCCATCGTCCGACTCAATGACTGTCTGCCTGGGTTAATGAGCATCTGCCGCCTGTCAGTGATTTTGCTCGCTGCGGTTATTCGCTTCTTATCAGTGTGAATTAATTTCGACCTCTCTTTCTTTCTCTCTCTCTCTCTCTCTCTCTCTCTTTGTCCATCTCTCTTTCTTTCTCTTTTTCACTGTCTCTGATTTCAGCCTAATCCGATATCTTTGATTCCTCTTTGTATTTGCAAGCTATGGGCAAATAACGCTCCGTTGTTTATACTCTTTCCAGCGGCAATTGTTTCCAAGAATTTAAGATTATTTTTTTTTTATTATTTTTCTTAGTTATAATTTTTTTTTTTTTGCCCGCAGCAACAACTGACTGACTGACTTCCTTCATTATTGTAAGACAACTACGTTATACGACGTGCTTTATGTTAGAGCTCACGTACGCTATAAATTCAAAGCAACAACAACAACAACAGCAGCAACAACGTCTTCTGTTTGGGTGGGTTTACCACGTGATTAATTTCACGTACTTGTTACTTTTAACCGACGATGTAATATGTCCACATTACACACACAGAAGCATGCTAATGGCTTCGGCCCATAAGGTCCGTCAGACTTTGACTTTGACTTCGATTTCAACGTCAACGTATTGACTTCAACGTTTTGACGTCAACGTCGACTTCATTCAATTTACTGTACTAAAATGTAAACAAACTGCTGTCAAATCGACGGCTGACGTAGTCGAAAAATTAAAAGTTCAGCAACTTTCGACTTCGACTTTGACGGATGCTGCGCTTATGGGCGCCGATGCTCATAAGAAAGCATACATTGAACTATCGATTTGACAGTTCAGAACTTCAAAGTCGAAGTCTGACGGACTTTATGGGCCGAAGGCATAAAGCATTTTTCTGCTTAGTCCATATTTTGAATGAAATTAGACAAAAATTGTAAAGTTGGTTTATTTTTTTTGTTCCTTTTTGAAAGAACCTATACCTACATGCATACATACAGAATTCTAAACGTTTAATTTGTGATCTGCTTCTCGAAAATGCTGCTTCTCTGTCTGCCATTATCGTGTTATACAAATTGCTCAGCCGATGCCTAATTAAATTTAGCAATTGTCTCATCATGTATTTATTCCTTTAGCTGATAAGAAAAAATTTTTCCTACTATGTACATACAAATATACAAATAGCATTTGTATACTTGTTGACATATGTATAAACATCCCAGAAAGGAAATCGCCGAAATGTAAAAAGCATTGGCATTACCCAGTAATCGGAGACATCTTATTTTCTTGATAATCGTTGAGTTTTCCTTTGCGACAATATTAGATGATGATGGTGATGAATTTTGCAATGATCAATCGTCAGATTTACTTACCGCCAAATTTGGTTTGGCGAGGTGCCATCTTCAGTGCAGTTTTTTCGTTCACTACGAGAAATTTCAAAACTCGTTCCAAAATTCATTCATTTGCTATTTGAGCCGTTCATTTTGAAAGTGCACGAATCCACTTCAAAAAAAAAATGGCCATAATGATGAGCAAACTTTTATTCTGGTAAAATTTTTATATATTCATTCAATTTAAAGGCAAATCTTTTCACAATCTATACAATTTTCATAAAGAAAAACATCCTTATCCATAAGAAATGCAGTGCATTGCATTCAAATTGCAAACCTGCAGACATCTCGAAATAAAAAAGAATGGCCTGAAAGACGTCTCGAGACGTCTCGTGCAGCTCTCTAGTACATACTGAGTTTCTGAGGTGCATTATCCTTTCCAACTTTACACGATAATCGAACAGTTCTCTCACTCTATTTTCTTCGAAGAACTCTTTAAAGACAGTTTGAATAGATTATCAACTTTCCTTGTGGTCTCATCTTATATACTCATATACTATAGTATATGTAAATATTTTAAGGCACGAGTACATACCTCAAAATATGCATCAATGATGAGTAAGTAATTGATTGAATGAGTAGTCGATCTCCTTGCTGTTCTGTCTGTCTGTCTGTCTGTCTGTCTTTGCAAACTGTAAATATTGTAGGTATACATTTATGAATGATTGTTGTCTTCTGTCTTTTGTTGTTGTCGTTGAGGTATTTTATGTTCTTGTTGTAAAACAGAAATAAGAGAAGAAGTTGCTTTCCTCGAAAAATACATACAAATATGATATGACAAGACTAACGACGTTCCTGCCGTTGTAAATATACATATTTTCAGATATCACTTCATCGTCTATTTAAGAAAAGGTCATTTATTTTTAAACGTTTGCTATTTTAAGAAACCGAAACTGATAAGCATGAATATTGCTTTTTAATTATTTACATGCGAGTATATGTATGCAGTATGCATATTTACATACACCATTTATTATGTCTGAAATTACTGAGTACACAGATTATGTGTATACATACAATACATTTATATGTCTATTACGGTACTCATTTGAATTGTGTTGATTGGTTTTTTAACGGTCTATGAGATATTTATAGAGCGAAAATATCTATTTGTAATGTCAAAATTCATACATATTTACACTGTCATATACTCGTAGATGCACTCCAAAGGTATGACCACTACCTTTGACTATATGTAGAAGTTAATCTTATTAAAACGATTCACGTTTTCAGGCATCAATTGTCATTTCAACGTAATATATCTCCTTAACTATAAGTTATATTCTTTAAAAATTAACTCCACGCTATTTGACTCGACATTTTTTTTCACCTTTCTGGATAATGATAGCAAATCTTATATTACAGGAATAATTAAAATACATAATTCTACGTTAATCTGGTTCCATTTAAGAGAAAACCCTAAGTTTTACGCATTATTTGTAAAGGAAGTACCCTGAAGTCTAAATCCAAACACTAAAACGAACAGAACTAGCAGTAAATTTATTTAAATTTCTCAAAGTTTCAAGCCAAGTTGTCTATATAATATAACAATCATATTTAAACTATCCTCCGGCAAGAAAATGGTAGCCAATCTCACTTCTCATGAAATGACTTTAGATTTGCAGCAATAGGGCGACACCTGCTAAGGTCCATTTGCCAGGCTTATCCTTTGTTTTCAGATTGAAAGTCCAAACGTAGGTTGGTCCACGAGTCCGTGTTTTATACACCGGACACTCGTACATATTACGCAAATCTTGTTTGTCTTGTGTTATAGCCTGCAAATATATACAAAAAAATGGTTCCACTCTATAATAACTCATGTTGTAATTTTATAAATGAATAAATAAATAATTTTTCTATGATAACCGAAAGTGGTTTTAATGGTCTAGTCGACATGTAATTTCTGCAATATCGTACTTACCCGAATATTGATGACCGGCATGGGCGGGTAGAGTTCTTTGAGGCGTGACTCCATGATGAGACCCTGCTGGACATCCCATCGGGCGCCTTCCATGAATATTCCGTGAATGTAGGCGCCTTCACGGGGCGCGGTGCTGTACAATTAGAATCAATTAACAATTTAAATCTCTCACGATCTCTTGAATGTGACGTCAATGACATAACGACGCTGCATTGTCGAGGTGTCAAAGATATTGAAGATGATTGATGTTACGATACAAGTATCGTAGCTACATATTGGTACTGACACTGTAGTGGTGAGTTTTCTTGCAGTGTATCGGGGTGTTGTTTTTTGTGTGGATATGATTTCTTGTAGTCTCTTTTTTAAAATTAGAATAATAATATTTATTAATAATAAAAAATAATAATAATAAATAAAAATAAATAAAAAGAAATATATGTATATAAATATAAAAATAATGACTATAAAAAATTTTTTAAAATTAAATTTTAAAAATTGATAAATTTAAAAAAAAAAATTAACACTTTTACACTTCGTACTATATACTATTGTATATATACAAATTTCCCTTTTCTGAGATAAATTGTATTAATTTCTGACGTCAATAGCCGTGGTCATGCCAGTTACGATATCAATCAATCGATTGTTAACGATGGTACTTGCGGGAAAGTTTAATATAGAACATTTAGAATACAGTGTTAATGGATAGAATTGAAATTGCAAGTTTATTGCACTTCTCGTTCTGAGAAATATTGAATAAGCATTCATCAATAACCATCGATCGCAATATCACGACCTCTGGGGGGTCATCTTTGGTGAATGTGCGAAAATCAACAATTGAAGTCAATTGGATTGAAATGAGAATGGTTCAATATGAGAATGATATCAAGCGATGATTTAAAAAATGCCCTTTTTTACAACGTTAAAATTCTGATATTCGCACATTTTAGATATTCGTGTATTAATTTTAAAAAAAATAATTATGTACCTTAAAAAGATAAGATAAAATCGGATAAAATAGGAAAAATCAAATGAAATTAAAAAATTTGAACTTTCTCGGTCTTCTCCCAAAGACAATAAATTTGTTGTCTTGGTCTATCTAATCCCAAAGCGTTCGCATTTGAATTAAATTCGTTCCATTAAAAAATCACAAAATTAGCAACTTTTTTCTTCATTCGAAACGAGCAAACCGTTTGGGTTTATTGTAAACGATTAGAGTCACGTATCGTGACAGACACTAACGGATAGACAGACAGACAGACAGCCAGACAGTACAGTACAGTACACTCGTCGCACTCACGTAAAGTCTTCTTTTTGCTTTTTAGTCACATCGCACTGAAGGCACATCTTGTCTAGCGGCAACTCGTTGCGACGCGCTGTACTCTGCATGATGGCGGTCAGCAGCGACTGTGGATTGAAGAAACCGGCCAGCCAAACACAAGACGGAAGCTATGAGATTTCAATTTTTTCAATTGAATAACAAAAACAACAAAGTTTATGTAACTACAACGCCGCTCATGCGACACGCTTTCTGATTTGTGTAGGTACAGTCATCATCCAACATACCACAAAATCAGTGGACCATGTCTCAAGTTCACGTAACCGCAAGCACAGATCAATGAACCACGAATTCAGTCCCAGCAACGAGGGGTAAGCCCGCTGCGTCCAAACGGGCGGCACTTGGTCCAAAAACAAGGCATTCTCCAGCACCTCCATGTCGCTAGTTATGGTCAATTCGCCCTTCAGCCCCAAATCCAGTTCCCTGAGACTGCGCTTCATCTCGCTGGTCAGATAATTCATGCGCTCGCATTCCTGAAAGGCCACGATCACGTACGGCGTCCTCTCCTCCACTTTGTTCATTATTTCCAACATATTAAACTCTTCCGGCAGCTTTTCCATAATCTCATCGACAATTTGCTTCACTTTGTCCTCACGCGTAACGGTAGTGCCACCGCCAGCGCCGGCATCGCGCGGCTGCATCTCGAATACCGTGCGGAATATGTTTTCGGCGCATGTGGTAAGGAAACCGATCTCGGCATTCGGATGCAAGCCGTACAAGTAGGGCGACTCTGCCGGCATATGCTCGTCGATATAGCTATGATAGCCGGCATAGTCGGTGTTGGGGGGCGCTGGAAAGGCGGGAGCCAAAAACAGTTCACCGTCGACCAGATCCGGCTGCATATACTCTTCCAAATAGTTGATGCACAGCCGTCGATCCCAATCGTCGGTGATGTGGCCGCCGTACATTATCTCTCCAAAGAGATAGCGCAGATCCTCCCACGGCACTTTCGTATTACCCTCGAGGTAATTGTAGAGCACAGAAACACTAATGTTCAGATCGCCCACGTTGAAGGGGTAGACCTTGTTCCAACCTTGCGGTCCGAATTTACGCCGTTCAGCCACAACGGCGTGGAAGTAACACAGCGAGAAGAGAATAGCCTTGAACTCGGCTTCCTTGCCGGACATTTCGAGAGTTTCTTGGGTGAAATTATCCAGTGCTTTGTGTAGATTCGCCAACATTCCGGTTGGTGGCTCATTGGTGATTTTAATAGAAGACTCCAATATGCCCTGGCGTGAAGGCCAGAAAAGGAAATATTTTGAACGAGTTCCAAAACAAAATCAGAACTCAGAGAATACATACATATATGACTGAATATCTCAAATTTCACTTGGATATATTTACATAGTATGTACCGTGCGTACCTGTGGTATTATATGCGCTGCTGAGGAAGAAGCTGGCTCGGCACTTAAAAACATACGATAATCTGAGTGTGAGCCTTCCGCGTAGTATTCCAGCTTCTTTTCCAAGGTTGGTAGCCATTTTCGCACCAGGTGAATATTTTGCAGCACTACCCAGTGCCCCTCTTTAGCAGCCGTGTCCATAGCAGCTTCGGCAATAACTTCTTGACCTTGACCGAGTGACACATTATGGAAATTTCCTTTGTCCATAGAGAAGCCGAGTTGTTTGCCGAGCGCTTCTACGTCCTTGAGAGGATTGACGCCGGGCGAGAGAATGAAAAATATCGGTGTGGATGGACTGGCTTCGTCGAATGATTTAAAAAAATCCACAGCACGGTTCTCGACATATTTCGGACCAAGCTTTTCGGCAATAAAATCACTAAAATTTTACATAATGGGACATAATGGATAGTTCATTTATTGGATCGATCGGCAGAGTAGTCACGTCGCCCACTCACACTAAAGCGTAGGTCATACGATCCGGTCTCAGCGCTCTCATCATGCACAAACGTTGCAGAGCCGTTTTATTCTTCCATTCTTGGGGAAATTTTTCCTTCTCGGGCAGTTCAGATTCCACCAATTTCTTCCAACGCTTAGACGAGGTCTCAATATCGCGATCCAAGTTGCGGAACTCTTCTTTCGAGGCTAGACTGCAAATGCCGCCCCATGATTGATTCGTCAGAAAGTCTACGGGGCTCGTGACGTGCGGTTTGAGGGGAAAACGTAGCAGAAAGTCCAGCTCTGCGATGGTGATTTCTTCGTTCATCAGCAATATCTGTTGGGAATCGTAGGACCATTTTCAATTTTAGTATTTTCAATTTCAATTTCAAAACCGTCAACTCACCTGAAAAGTCATCTGTGAACAGAATATCAGTTTATCACACTCAAATAAACCGCGGGATGTGTACTGAAACACCGAATAGGTGATGCAATCTATGAGATTAAAAACCCGTTTATTCAAACTTTCAGCAGGTTCGGCTTTTGCGATGGCTTTCTGAAAGACGACACTGAAGGCCTACAGAAGTTGAAAAACGTTAAGGT
This sequence comes from Conops quadrifasciatus, assembly GCA_949752815.1. Taxonomy (NCBI): domain Eukaryota; kingdom Metazoa; phylum Arthropoda; class Insecta; order Diptera; family Conopidae; genus Conops; species Conops quadrifasciatus. Next base: position 13,381,145 of record OX457078.1, on the reverse strand, counting down.
TTAGTAATTATTTCCGGCGCCTTTCTTACTATAGACCACATATATACCTTCAGAGAGAATTTATAAATAGGATTAATGGTGTTTAACTCATTCAGTATGAAGTAGAGCAGACTGGCTCTTGCTGCTGCAGGCCTATAGCACTCACGGGCCTTATCGATTTCCTTAGAAGTTATCTTCGCTTCAGCGACCTGTTGTTGTTGTTTTTTGATAACCGTAAGAGAGTATATTTCGAATAGCTTTATGTGTAGGTATACTCAACCTTTCTTTCGATTTCCGACGCTGTACTTTTGGTAATCTCCAAGTTTTCTACTAAGGCCGTATCGCCCAAAATATTCTCTCCGGCTGATGAAAGTCGCGATAGCAGATCATCTTCGAGCTTTTTGAGCATTATCTTAAAATCATTTTGCTGCTTTGTTAGTTCGGCCTGTAAGGAACATTTTACACATTTCAGGAACCTTTTAAACTCTTACGAACCGCAGCTTGTGAAAGTACCTTCAGTTCTTCCAAATCGGGTCTCTCTGCCTTTACCACTTCCGCTAACAACTGATCCTCCAGACCGTCGCGTGTAACTGTAAAATTAATTAATGTTGTCTGTGCCTGCATTTCAGGCTTATAATGCGGATTAGCCAATTTAGTATGCAGAATGAGACGGAATTTGGCATTATACTCCACTTCTTTGTCGCCTATTTTGATAACTCTGCAGGGAGGAAAAGAGCTTACAAATTATTCTACATTATACACAACTGTGCCTCACTAACTTTCCCTTTTTGATTAAAGTTCTTCCTAGAAGTGAGTCCAGTACTGGATCCAAGTACTCGTCTATATTCTCTATAAGCACAATGCTGCCCGAAGTTATGGCCTTTTCGATGATATCCAGGTAGTTGCGTTGACCCATACGTATGACTTTGAGGTCATCGCCATACTTTTCCTTAATCCATTTGACACCTTGAAGCTGCACACATTTGTTGCCGCTTAAATCTTAAAGTCATTATTTGTGTTTATTGAAAATTCGTACCTGCGGATCAATCATCAGAGGCCAGCGATCAGAGTTGGAGAGAATTGTTGCATTCTCAATGGACATGCGATCTCCCGGTAAGCCTTCATTCGTCCACACAGCTACTGTGGTATCATCCGTCAGCAAGGAGAGAGGATCTAGATTTTCCGTAGTCGGAATGGGTGGATCTAAGCTCTTCATAAACGGGAGCCACATTTTGTTCATTAAATCGATGCGAAACTGTTTGGTAAAGCAACCGACATAGGATATGAAAGCCGTAATTAATAAGATATCGCCCGGCAGGGTGATGCCTTGCTTGACAAAACTGTAGGGAATCACAATGATACACATTAGTGGTTTTAATTTTGTTCTTTCTGAAATTCTTGGGTGTACTCACTTTTGTACAGCCTCGGCCCATCGAACATTCTCACTAGCCAGTCCACCTACTAAACGATTTGCCAAAGCTATGGTTGCCTGTGTGGCATCAGCTTCTTGCTGACAATGTAGTTTGTCAGCAGTGGCCTTCTCAAAATCTGCGGTCAGTGTCGCCAATTGTTCCTCCAAAGACTTAAGGTTTGAAAAAAGATTAGGGATAAATACTATAAATACTAAAAAAACTATAGTAAATAAATACTATAAATAAAATAGTAGAAATAGTATAAGTATAGTACAAGTACTTATAGTATAATTAAATACTATAAAATACTATAATACCATAAAACCTATAAATACTATAAACAGTATAAATACTATAAATACTCGTACTATAAATACTATAAACACGATTACTGTAAATACTATAAACGCCATAAATATTATAAATACTCGTACTATAAATACTATAAATACTATAAACGCTTTAAATACTATAAATACTCGTACTATAAATACTATACATTCCATAAATACTAGAAAGACTATGAATACGAGTACAATAAATACTATAACTACTATAAATGTTCGTACTATTAATACTATAAATGCTATAAATACTATAAATAATATAAATACTATAAATACTCGTACTATAAATTCTGTAAATGCTAGAAATACTATAAATACTATAAGTACTAGCACTAATACTATAAATGCTATAAATACTATAAATAGTATAATTATTATAAATACTATAAATACCATAATTACTATAATTACTATAAATACTATAAATATCGTACCATAAATACATACAAGCGGCAATTCCTCACTTACCGCAACTTTACGCTTAATGCCGGCAAGCCTTTCCTGAGCGGCTGCTAACTCCGCATTGGCAGCTGCTAGTGCCTTCCGCTTGGGCTCTACGTCGCAATAGACTTCATAAAACCTAATTATATTAATTACCCAAGCGCACAGGCCAGCAGCCGCTCCCGACTTGGAGCGCACAAATTCGGGCTCAAATTCGGGATCCTTGAGGTACGGTTCGATGGCTTTGATGATTTCGGGATGAATGTTTTCTTTGTCATAATTTATGAGAGAGTCGAGGAAGGTGTCCACTTTGGCCATGGCGATTTTGGCCGCTTTCCAGGAACGGTCTTTCGGCAATTTGCCGCCGGGTGCCAACAATACCATAACGGCGGCTGTAACATTGGTCACCACACCCGGCGGGGATCCGAAGGACTTCAGTTCGGTCAGATTTGCTTTATTCAAGGTATTTAGAGCTTCTTGTGCCGCCGTTAAGGCTGGTTCGGCTTTCAAGAGGTCTTCTTCGCAGTCCTTTTGCTTTTTCGCCACTTCATCCGCAATCAGGCCGACCTTCATTTCCTCCTCGTCGGCAACGGCTTTCTCGGTCTGCACTTTCTCCGTTTCGATGCCGACGATTTGGATTAAGGTGTCGGCAGCCTCGTTTTTCTCCTTCAGCTCGCACTCCTGCACGGCCAGTTTTATCTTGAGCTCCGCCACTTGGGCGGCCGTCGAGCGCAGTTTATCCAAACCGTTCTCTAAGCGTTCTATTTTACTGCGCAGGTCCTGATGCTTGTGTCTGAGCAGTTTCAGGTACAAGCTGATCTGTTCCAAGTAGCTCTTCGGTGTGGTGTAGTTGTAGCGGCGTTCATTTTGCAGATACAGCCTGGACATACCGTTCACGGAGGTGTGCACGTACGCCATGAACTTGCCCACCGAATCGCGATGATTCTCGGGCAGCACTTTGTGCTGGGCCATGAAATTCATGGCCACCGAAATGAGCGCCTCCTGCGGCCATTCGTGGAACCAATTAATCGAGGTGGCATTTATGATAGCGGGGAACTTGCGCGACCGCACGCGCAGCGTTGAACCGACCGGTGAAAAGCACAGCACAACCTTCAGCTGCTTCCGGACTCGATCGATAAAAAACTTCCAACAATTTTCACGTGTATCCAGCAGGCCAGCTCCCTTGACCTCGTTGCGCACAGCAGCGTATATGTTGTCGATTTCGTCGTCGGGGAATAGATCCGGTATCTCACCGGTGGCGAGCATGTCGTTGATAAGGACGAGAAAATCCTCGCTCGGAATTTGAGCATCAGTCATGAGAAACATGATGCCCACATTCTTCAGGCCAGCCTTCAAGTAAAGTCCTGAAAATTCATGCTGGAAGATTGAAAAACATTGGATTAAATCATGGGCCGTTGCTTGATAAGCCTTGAAAGGGTTAAAATCAATCTATATATTGTATAATAAACCCCTTTCAAAATGGGTTGCTGCTTGCACCGCTTTACCGACCGCTTTACCGACCTTTAAATCATTGACACTGTAGCCTTTCTTAAGTTGAATTTGCACAACTTCTAAGCCGGATATAAAAGCGGCTAGGCGTGCCAGTGACTGCTTACCGCTACCGCCGACGCCGACCAATAACGCGCTTCCTCGTGGCGATTCGAGTATACGATTGATTCTATATAAACGGCAGTGAGAAAGAAAATGCATTTTTTACCGAAAGTATTGAGGTTTTTCTCAATATTACCTGCAGACATGCATCATTGCATCTTCAAACAACACCAAATTCATGGCAGCCACAAGATCATTGTAGGAGCTCATGGCTTCCTGAAGCAGCTTGTGCAGCTCAGACCACGCTTTGATGGGCATGTACTTCGGTTCGCCGATTCCGCCGGCAAAATGACAATATATATTCGGTTTGTCGAAAATCAGGGACTCGTCAATTTCTTCGAAGGACTTCTTCACTACATCGTGCTGCATTTTGGTGAAACTCTCCAGATCTTTGTCCTCGATAAGTTTATCGCCGTAAACACGTTGCGTCTCATGCTGCCACAAACGAATGAGGTCCGTCGGACAGGTCAGACAATCAGTAGAGCTGAAAAGCAAACCCTGAAAGCAGAGTTTGTCGAATTGAAACATTCAAAATGCCACACCCACCCACTGCCCTGCAGCTGACCTACCTGAAAAACATGGCTGATATCGCGCAAATTGAAGATATAATGTGACCTTATGGCTGTCGGCAAGAATATTTGGCAGCATTTGACATGCAGCGCCAGGGTCGCACACACGATGTACGGCGACAGGCGTGCAACAATCGGCAGGAATTTCTGCTCGGCGTTGGCGAAATGCTGCGCCAGTATAGAGGCGTACATCGACGTAATGGAATCTGCGCCGGGAAAGCTGACGGCGAGCACGCAGAAGTGACGCTGCAGACGCGGATTGATGGTAAAACTGCCGGCCGTCGGATTCATGCATGCCACATACTGGCAGCTGTGTATGTCCTTCAGCGTGAGCTTGTTGCGATCGTACCAATGCTCGTAGTCCAAGTGCTGACGTATTAAAGTGTGTGGCTGCACAGTGCCGTAGCAATCGACCTGCGGCATGTTCATGTCGTCTATGAAGTAGATCAGTTTCTTGTTGCCGGGCGGTCCGAAATTGCGGCCGGCTTTCTTTTCCAAACGCTTCTCCAGCATCTTCTGCAACATCTCCGAACTGGTGTAGAAATTGAATGGAATTGTTGTGAGCACATAGTTTTCACTGAGCGCCTGCAGCTTTTCAGTGACGAGCACCGTTTTGCCGCAACCAGCCGGGCCCACCAACATGACCGGATGCTTCTTCTCCATCAGCAGGTCCAAGAAGAAGCGTATTCTTATCGATTCGGACGTGTGCACCAACACGGCTTGCAAGGGCAAGTCTGCATCTAATTCAAACTTGGGAATTTTCTCCGTCCAGGGTGAAAATTGCTTCGTTTCGCTGTCCAAAAAGTAATCGAAGACGGTGCCACCTGCGAAAGGTGGAGAAAGACCGGGTTGGAGACACCCCGTGCGTGCATGGATACAATGCGCCAATACTCACCGGCTGGAAACTTTACGGTTTTGAATTCATTCACCCACCATTTGCTGAATTCTACACGGTAATCGATAGTTTGATCCTGAAACATGGCCGCTCCAAAGGCCCAAATACAGGCAAAAACGAAATAAAGCTCGTACCATTCTTTGGGGCAGTCGCCAGGTGTATTCGTAGGTGTCAGGAAGCACTCCAGCAAATGACACAACATCTGCAGGTGCGCCATCTCAGCTACTGGGGTGATCTTCTTGAAGCGCGTTCGTATCGTCTCCAGAGACGCGGGTATATATTTGTCGAACAACATGATCAGATTCGACTTCTCGGCAGGAATCGTGCGACTTTCAATCCAGCTACTGACATAACTTAAGCGTATATAGCGATGGTCATTAGAACTGAGTGAAAAGTTCATGCTTCAAAATATCAAAACTTACGGATTCCAGCCTAAATCCTGCGGATTAATGTACAATATTCCAGCTCTGGAAACGGTGGCCGGGGTCGCTGTTCTCAAATTCGAGATCTCGAAGAGCAGACGCATCGCCGGAGTCAAGGCAATGCGTTCGTTGCTGGCTAACGTCAATACTTTGTTGTCATCCATTACCGTATTTAGACTTTCGATCCACATCGGATCGATATCACCGTCGAGCACAATCCACTTGGGCTGGTCGCCGCTGATGTTGGCCTGATCTCGCATCAGCACCGAGAAGAGACCGTCCTTCCACTCGCGTGTGGCAGGATTGATAATACCGAAGAGTTCATCGTTTGTCACCGCTTTGGGATTCAAATCGTTGAATATCGGCTTCCGACGGATGTTTTGATAGGTACGCAGAAGAGTTTTCCAAACTTGAGTCTTTCCGGTGCCGGCAATGCCAACAATGAATACCGAATGTCGTACCTCCAGCAGCTCTTCCAGCTGCACCACTTTCAAAATGAAGTTATCTTCTGGTTGCAGCTTTAGATCGGCGGCCGCCTGTTTGACAGTGCGTTCAAAATCTTGATCACGTTTTCGCGGTACATCCAGAGCGGGGAAGAGGTCACTTATTAGACCCATAAAGACAGGCATGTCGTCGGTAACAATTTTCGGTATATTAAAGTCACGTAATGCACGCATGAGTACCTCTTCCTCGGGACGACCCGGATCACCACGCTGGAAAATAACGCAATTGAGCGGAGGTACATTTTTGCCGCATTCTAACACATTGTAGTACATACATACCTTCAATGAACCAGCCACTACGAGTACCGATTTTATGGCCCTCAGGCCCCAATCGTAGTGGTCCTGTTTAGACAGCAGCTCCTTACAAAGCGTGTACAAAGTAATGAACTTTCTCGCCAACACTCGAGCGTCTTGAAATCCTTCCGCAACCAGCATTATCTCACAGATGAGCTCGAAATCCGGTACGACCATGGCACAAGGCCTGAACAGAGCTTTCAGGTTCTCCGGCAGTTCTGTGCGGCCGGCGTAGCCCGGATTCATTGTTATAAATATGCCCACCGTGGGCACGCAGCTAATAATTTCACCCATAAAATTGAATTTCTCCTTCCGGTCGCGTATGGCATCTTGCACTGACTTCACCTGCACCGCCACCACAGACAGCACCTCAACCGTTATGCGATTGAACTCGTCGAAACAGCCCCAGGCGCCGGTTTGGGCCAATCCTTTGTAGATATTACCGCAGGACTGATAATCCATTTGTTCCGAACAATTGAAGACGTACACCATAATGCCGAGGGCACGTCCCAGATCTTTAGTAGTCTCAGTTTTGCCCGTACCGGCCGGTCCGGCAGGTCCACCGCCCATAATGAGATGTAAACTTTGCGTTAAAGTTATGTAGCAACGATCGGTTAGCGGCGTAATGACCAGACGGGGCGTGTTGCCCAAATATTCGTGACTATATTGAAATTCGGCATCGCAAATATTTGCAAAACAGTCACGTTCAACATCGTCGTAGCGATGGCGTAGCTGCGATTGCCACATGAACGCTGAGCCCGAGTCCAACTTGGCCTGGATCATTTTGGCCACAACATCACGCGAATGCACATCGATCGTGCAAATGGTCATTACCTTCTGACGATCGCCTTTGGTCAGTTCGCCCAAAAGCAGAGTGATTAACAGACTCAGCTGCGCTACCTGCTTCTTGTAATAATCCTTGATGGCATTATCGTAACCTTCTTCCAGGCGACCGAAGGCGATGTTCACTTCGGTTGACCACCAGATTTGCGACCCGCAGAGTGAGACCTGAGCGGGATAGTCGAACAGCCACTGTTCGCGCTGCTTTTCCTCGTACGCGATCACGGCTTCGGTTATGTAGTGCCGCAGCGAGCAACGCATCGCCGCCTGAATGCGATTCAGCCAGACCTCGACCGGTCCTCGTATGCTGGCCACTGCGCTGAATCCGACGTACTCGCCATCCTTGGCATACATGCCGGCGGCAGTGGCGATCTCATTGTTTGCATCTCGATTGAACTCCAAGCGCGCAATCGAATCGAATAGTTTGGTTAAATGCTTAGTCACCATGTCCGGCTGGATGCCGTTGCTCAGTACGTCCAGCAAATCGGCTGAGGACACAAAATAAAAGCGCGGAAAAGCTAAACGTTTCGTTTCCAGATACTCCGCTAGCGCCTTTTCGCACAGCGTCAGATCTCGCTGCAGATGTGCCAGACGTTCAGCTAAGCCCGCTCGATTGGTCGACGCCACCACATTCGCGGAAACAGACATCTCGGACATAAGTATGCGAAACTCAGCATCGATACGATCGAAGCGCTGCGAATCAGCGGGCAATTGCTGACGAATATCTTCGGAACTCATGAAAATGCTCTCTAGGTGCATCCAGGTGCGCTGCACCTCAAACCAGACGGTAATAACCTGATCGGCTATCATTAATTTGTTCTGCCATGTCGAGACCTCTTCCAGAAAGTGCGCAATATACTTAGAGGTAATGAGATTCTGTAAGCAGACTTGATTATCTTCCAGCGTCTCGATGAGTTCTTCAGATGCCTTCAAGAGACTGCAACTGGTTCGCGGATGGAGCTCATGTTCGAATTCCATGGCCGACCATGTGGTGTGCAGATCTCGTAACACTTTCTCCATTGACATCTCCTTAACTGCTTTATCGACAACATTTTTTACCTCCTCTTCGCAATTATGCAAATTCAGTCCGAGCAATTCGGCAAGAGTGGTCTCATGATCCATTATGAATTTCTCCTACACAAGAGAATATGCGGGAAATTAGCTGTTGGGAGCAGGAGGCAAGGCATGAGGTATAAGTAGAGGGTTTTTCTTAATGAATATTTTATATCTAAGATGGTTATGGTTTTAGCGAAGATCTTGAAAACTTTTTTGGTTTACAAGGTGTTATGAAATTACGAATAGTATAGTATACTATATACATACTTGTAAAATCGCAATAGCCTACGTTTAGGTTAATGTGCTTTAAGTGCAAATTTAAGGACGCTACTAATTTCATTTATTTGGCGTCTATATCATATAAGCTTCAAGATTACTAATATCATTATCTCTCTTATATGCAATATAGAATATGCTTTCATCTTAATTTCCTTTATTATTCTATGATGATAACGTGCGTTAATTGAAGAAGAAAGAGACGGGTGTAAGTGGCTTTCTTCAATTAGTACTTACCGTTACTTCCTTGGGCAAGGCTGCTAAACTCTGTAAAGAAATGTATTTACAAAAGACTGAACAAGTTTTGAGATTTGTGAGGTACGTAATGATTATTAGCCTTGTGATTATTGCCAATTTGTTAGGCTCCTACAGAGCCCCAGATTGATACGTATTGCCAATCCAGATCTGCATTTGTGTTTAACTACTTTTTCTGGTATGCATGAGAATGTACAGTGTTGAAAATATAGTCGCTTGTTACTTTTAGTGCCAAAGTAAATAAAACCAAAAATAAATCATGTTTTATTATGAGTTTTTTTTCAGTTTTTCTATGGTATGCTATGAGTATGTACAGAGTCGAGAATGATGAACTCAAAATAAGTTTATTTCCGTTATAACAACTTCAATACGACCTTTGTTGAGTTCATCAGCTGATTCCAATGACGTTCCCGTATCGCCGGATTCTGCAGCTCGGCCACGGCTCGCAAAGAAGTCAACATATTCTTAACGGTGGCTTCGAGGTTTATGAACGTGTCCCACGAACGCATCTCTTTGTCCAGCAAGCGAATATCTTTGGCAAACTTTTTACATTCTATATCCATATTCTCGACATCGACTTTACGCCAGGGAGTAGTCTTCCACTCTTCGATGCTGGTTTGCACTATATACACATAATCCCAAAGTTGCTATAGCGCCAAAAAGTGAAGGGTCAACTATGTTCAACGACGTCTAACTAGACATTTTTTCGCCTACCTTTGACATACGTAGCTCCTTGCGGCACTGTTTGAGTAGCTTAAATTCCGGAATATTCACTTCAAAAAGGCTGCCTGACTCCTGAATGTCGCGCATAACACTTTCCAGTCGCCAAATATCCGCATCTATTCGATCTATTAATCCATACGGCTCCCGACAGTCATAACGAAAGAACTGGTAATGTCGGAATACTTCGCGAAAGACCTGCACGTGTCCCTCGAAATCAGTTGCTCTATTTCGTATTCTCACCACTTCGATGGCCTGCAGGGGCGATACCTGTTGCTTGATGGTAGTGGCGATTTTTTTCGTGTTCTCCCATTGTTCCGGCAGCTCTTGAAGCAGTACGTTCACCTCTTCCGATATGTCCATATCGTAATATTTGAGCAACCCTATGGTTTCTTGTAAAGGCTCAAACATTTCATCAGTTCTGTGGGCGCGCTCTTTCACCTGCATCAAATAAGCCATAATGCTGACTAGACCATCGTAGTCTCCTTCTTTGACGGTTTGCAAGAGACCCTCATCCGCCTTGCGTATAAAAGCGCTCAGGTCTAATAGACTCGAGGTGACGCGTTCGACCAAATGCTCCTTAAACATGTTGCCCCATTTGCAAACGATGTTGAGTAGAGCTTGACGAAAGGGGCGCACATCGACGCGAAACCAAGCACTGAAAACTTGGAATGCAGCAATTCCTTCGATTTCGTTGTACAATGATTCGTAATTATCGATTTGTTCGCGGAATGCTTCTATGGTGGGTGCGTTGGGCTGCAGCGCACCGTTCGGATCGCGCCGATCCTCCACTAACTCGATCTCATCCGGATCTAAAACACGGCCGTATTCCAGAAAATATGCCATGCATTCGTGCCGATCGTTAAGCCATAGGTAAGAGTAACGCTCGAATTGATGGCAAAATTCTGAAGCTTCCGTCATGACTAAATCAACACCGTTTAGTATCTCACGTCGCATGTCGACGATGTCCTGGTTGGCCTGTATCAGTTCAGCGTAGCTAGGTTTGTCGTTGCGCCGCCGCAGACGCTTCAGCAACGTCGCCATTTTTATAATATCACGCATCATTTCGATTAAGGCATTATTGAAACCATGCGGATCTTGAGGATTCAACGAAGGAATAAAAATTAGGTGCGGTTCGGCCAACTCCAAACGAGACTCGAATAAGGGCGGTAAGTCCATTTCCGGGTCCATGTTCTCGGCCAAGTAACCAACGCTGACGCCGACAGTGCGGAGGATGTTCTCGTAGATGATGTTGTCGACAAAATCGATATAATTGAGCCATATCTCATCGTTCTGCCGTTCTAGCATTTGAAATTGCAGCAAATTATCATGCAGCAAGTTGTGTATCTCATCGGAAGCTGCTCTTATTACGGCATAACGTCTCTCTGTGCGTTCGGGACGCTCGTCGAGGCACAGAATGGTATCCCTTTTTGAGTCCTTACGTTCGAAAAGTGGTTGTTTTGCCCAGGCAGACATTATATGGCTTATTTTCCGTAAGTTTTCATGAGTATGATTCATACGTTTC